>VZSV01000262.1:182258-199349 GCA_013398735.1 Nothocercus julius | reverse complement strand
CTCGCGCCGCCCTCCGCGGGGCGGCCCCCAAGGGAGCTGCGCGCCGCGGGCTCCCTCCCTGGCCTGCTCCACGGTCCCCAGAAGGTGACGGGTCGTACGTACTTGGACGCTCCGCCGTGCGTCCCCAGGGGCTGCTTGGCCATGTAGTTGCTTCCCGGGGGTTTATGTCAAATAAATGTGTTGGCTGCAGCAGGGTGTCCTGAGGAGCCTGGGCAACCTCTGAGCATGGGGATCTATTGACATTTGTTGGTCTTCCTTCAGGCACTCCTCATGTCCGTCAAGAGTTGTGCGGCTGGATCATGGGTATAACGGATTCCTCAGGGACCTCGGGAGGTCTCCAGTCCAACCTCCTGCTTTTCCTCCCCAGGAACAGGACTTGACAGCTCTCCCGGCACAACTGCACGGGGTTCCCGTCTGCCCATTCCTCCAGCCTGTCACCCTCTGGATGACAGCCCTCCCCTCCAGTGTATCCACTGGTAACCCTCCTCCCCGCCACCAGTTCGGCATCTTCTGCAAACTTGACAAGAGTGCAGTCCATCACCTCCCCTAGGTCCTTGATAAAGATGTTAAATAGGACATGTTCCAGGAGAGTCTCGTGTAGTATTCCACCTCCTGGAATGCTACTGGCTTCCCGGCTTTCCTGCAGAGTAGGATCCGTTAACCAGCCCTTTCTGAACCTGACCATCCAACCTGGACAGGAATACTGCTGCAAGATGCGTGCTTTTTTCTAGATACCATTTGGAAATATAATGAAGAATTCACCCCGGACCAACGCCACAGTCTCTAGAAGGGACCCCAGAAACTGCAGTCTGGCTGCTGAGATAAATACTTGAAAAGAAAATGAGTGGCACAAGCTTTCGTAATCCAGGTGAGGAATGTAAATGCCAGAGGGCTGATGAACAAGTAGGAAGCAGGTCTCAGAGACATGGAAGAGCACAGTGCACAGAAGGACCCCACAAAATCAGTGTGGAATATATGCCATGATACCACGATGTTTTAGGGATAAGGCCAAGGAAATGAAGTGTACGATATATGACCTTTATTTGGGAGTGCAGCTCGAATACATGGAGCTCTGCCTATGGGTGGAAAATGGGCTGACTGAGAGTTTATGGGTAAGGATTAAGGAGCAGAAAAAATATGGGTGACATTGTTGTGGATGCTTTTTATAGGCCACCTGATCAGGAAGAAGTAGATGAGGCCTTCTTCTAGCTAGAAGTAGTGCTTAAACACTCTAGTATCTGTTGGAGAGACAAGACAGCAGGGCACAAGCAAGCCAGGAGGTCCCTGGAGAACATCGGTGACAGCTTCCTAAGAAGCTAGTCCAGACCTGAGATGCTTACAAACAAGGAAGGACTGCTTGGGGATGTGAAGGTTGGGGGAAACTTGGCTGCAATGACCGTGGTGGAGTTCTGGATCCAGAGAGAAGGAAGCAGGACAAAAAGCAGGATCACAACCCTGGGCTTCAGGAGAGCAGGCGTCAGGAATCTGCTTGGAAGAATCGCACAGAGTATGGTCCTGGAGGGAAGGAGGCTCCAAGAAAGCTGATTGATATTCAAGGATTAAGTTCTCCAAGCTCAAAAACAGTCCATCCCAAAGAGGAGGAAGTTGAGCAAAGGTGACAGCAGACCTGCATGGGTGAGCAAAAAGCCCCTGGCAAAACTCAAATATAGGAAGGAAGTATGCAGAAGATGGAAACAGAGACAGGCAGCCTGGAAGAAATACAGGGCACATTGCCATGCAAGAATGGGGCTGTGGAGCCCAAGGTCCACCTGGAGTAGACAGACATGGAGAGAGTCCAGCAAAGGGCTACTAAAATGGTTAAGGGACCGGAGCATATCTCATATGAGGGAAGTCTGAGAGAGCTGGGATTGTTCAGCCTAAAGAAGAGAAGTCTCAGAGGGATCTTATTGCTGTAAATAAGTATCTGAAGACTGAGTGTAAAGAAGACAGAGCCAGGCTCTTCTCAGCAGTGGCCAGTGACAGGTCATGAGGCAGCAGGCACCAGCTGAAGCACAGGGAATTCTATCCTGTCTGACTAAGTAGAGAAAAACTTCTCTCTTCCTGTGAGGGTGACTGAGAACTGGAACAGGTTGCCCAGAGAGACTGTGGGTCTCCTTTCTTGGAGATACCGAAAGTTCATCAGACACGGTCCTGGACAGCCTGCTTGAGGAGATGGGTTGGACCAGGTGATCTCTAAAGGTCTCTTCCAACCACAACCATTCTGTGATACTGTATGAACAGACCTAAGGTACCCCTTCCAGCTACATCCAGCTGCTGCTTCTGACTTTATGATGAGATGGGCTGCTGGATAGAGGTACCAATACCTATTGACCTTTTCTTTTTAAGGTGGTTAAATTCCAAAACTAAAGCCAGCAGAGAGAAAAAAAAAGCCTGTAAAGATCATGCTCCATCATGGTGAGAAAAAAAAAAATGCAAAAGGGTCAAACATGGAATTGCTGGGAGTTAATAGAGCTGTTGAGATGACAGATCAGGCAAGGCTAATCAGCAAAACCTTGATCAATAATCCATAATCAGCTATGCAATTAAAGTTGTGAAAACACATATACTTGAAGATCAAATATCTTGCCAAAAGACCTCTGTCCCCAATATGTCTCAGTTGTTTTGTATCTGCGTGTTTTGTACCAGCTTTAAGTGACAGAAGCATACATAGTGTTACCGAAGATCAAGAGATATACTAGACTCCCAACATGTGGTTATTTACCTGCTGGAATCCTCCAACGCTTCCCCTAATTTCGGTGGGGCCTGACTGCTCACTTATTTTGCCATATGGCTGTGGCTGTAATTTAGATGCAGTAACTCTTGAACTGTCACCCTTCAGCTAATTACGTGCCTCGGTAAACTTATATCGCTGTCTTTTGGCAGGTAGTTCTTAGACTTTGTGGCGTTTTATCAAGTGTGATATTTGAGCGAGGGAAGGTAGCACACTGTGATTAGGAGCATGAGATGTGATTGTTAGGATTCATCCATAGACCTTGACCTGCTAGGCCTTGGAGAGACCCCCAGAACATTCAACACACACAAAAAAAAATGGCTCATGACTGCGAAGAAGACCAAAAGAGCACAAAGTGTGAGATACATGATAAGTCGTCTCTGCAATTTGATTGATTGAGTCCCAGCACTAGTCACCCAGGAGTGTTCTGGAACTGAGCCTGATCCGCCCTACTGATGATCAGCTTCCAGCACAATCCATCCCTGCCCACCTCAATGTGCTACCCAGCAAGAATTACTCGAGGGTGTGACGGACAGCTTCCAGAAAGTGACGACGGGCTCGCTCCAGCACCCAGACGTTTTCCATAAGCATGCCTGGAACTGTTTTGTATTTTGCAAGAAGGAATGTCTTGATGTTAAGAAAGTGGGATCCCAAGATGCTGATACCAGGACAGGCTGAGGGGTGGTGGCACATGTACAAGGCCTCCGCCTGGGCAAAGATGAAACTTTCTGGATGATGATTGCAACAACATCTGCTGGGAGATGATGAATTACAGTTTCTAAGGACATCTTTCTGAGCCTAATGCTTCTCCTTCTTGCACTCCACAATCAGGAGCTGGGCTCCAGGAGTCCAGTTCTGGGCTCCCCAGTTCAAGAGGGATGTGGAGCAGCTGGAGGGAGTCCAGCGCAGGGCTACGAGGATGATGAGGGGCCTGGAACATCTGCCCTGTGAGGAAAGGCTGAGAGAGCTGGGCCTGTTCAGCCTGGAGAAGAGAAGGCTGAGAGGAGACCTGAGCAGTGTCTATAAGGACCTCAAGGGAGGCAGTGAGGAGGATGGGGTGGCCTCTTCTCATTGGAGACTGCTGATAGGACTAGAGGAAACAACCACAAACTGAAACACCAAAAGTTCCACAGGAACTTAAGGAAATGTTTCTTGCCAGTGAGGGTGACAGAGCCCTGGAACACCCAGAGAGGCTGTGCAGTCTCCTTCTCTGGAGATCTTCCAAACGCGCTTGGACGCAGTCCTGAGCCACATGCTGTAGGTGACCCTGCGTGTGCAGGGGGGTTGGACTAGATGATCTCTAGAGGTCCCTTCCAACCTTAAGCATTCTATGATTCTATGATCTTAGTGAATTTAGATTTGTGAGTATTTTCTCCTCTTGGCACAGCTAACTACATCCATACCCTGCGAAGAAGTAGCTGGGAGCCTCTATCTTTCTCCTCAACATGTCCTATGAAAGCACTGTTGAGCATCTTGCTCAACATCCTGCCAGCTGTGCTTCCCCTCTGACACACTTTCTCTTCATGCACTCTGATAGCCAGGTACCAGTTTAGAGCTGTGTATCCTTTGGAGGAATTAGGTGCTTAGGACATAGATGTGGCTAAGCTGAAGTCCTCTCTGTTCCCAGAGCATGGCCAGACTGCTCAGGGCCACCAGAGATCCTGAATGGAGTTCCATTGTAATGGGTATCTCCTAGAAGACCTGCTAAATTGCACAGCTGTACATTTGCCAGCAGGCTAGGTAATGTTTTCTTGCTAGAATTTATGTGTAGAATTTGTTCATGAAAGTTCAAGAATTTGGATAGAGTCCTCATCCGTCGTTTTATAAAAGGTATGTATATAAAACACATATATGATGGGTAGCAAGATCTCCTGAAGAGGAGCACTACAGTGTGGGAAATGCTGTGTGTGTATGTGGTGAGCTTGCCATGTAGACTGCAAGGAAAGTAAGAGTACTGCAAAAAAGAGCTGCATGAGTTGGGTCAAAACTCTTGGACACGCAACATATTTCCACTATGGGGCTGAACATCTAGCTGAAGTATGTGACAGTGGCAGGAAGCCCTGGATGAGGGTGGGACATGATAACTTACTAATTAGGAACTGTGGAGTAGCAGCCTTGCTGAAAATGACCTGGGAGTGAGAGTGGATGCCAAGCTGAATTTGAGCCAACAATGTGCTCTGATTGCGAAGAAGGAGAACCGGATTCTGGGCTACAAGAGTAGGAGCATGGCCAGCTGTTCTTAATTAGCTGTCATCCCCTTTATGAACTGTGAGAGTGGCCACACCTGGATAGTGGGTCCAGTTTGGTCTCCGTGGTATTAAGAGGCATGTGGAGACACTGTCCAGGCCCCATGAAGGCTGCTGGGGTGGCAGTGTCTCTGCAGCAAGAAGTGGAGGGAGCTGAGCTTGTTGGATCTGGCCATGGGGAGGTTGAGAGGGGTCTAACAGCAGCCTGTGACTTCTCAGAGGGCAAAAAATGATATAGTTAAATGCGTCTCTTTGGTGGCAGATATGACAAGGGACCTTTGTCCAGAGAGAAGTGTATTCTCTGTCCTCAGAGGATAGTCAGAGTGGTCAGTGATTGACTACTCAAAGGCAGGGACAATCTGTTCCTGTCCTAGGAAAAATCTTGCTCCTAGTGCAACAGTGAAGTAGAGCCTGCTAGAGGTCATTTCCTACCAACACGTGGGAAATGTTGATCTTGTTTGGTCCCTAGATTATGGAATGAAGCTCAAGGGGCCTCACCTTGATCCTGGTCAACCACCTCAGCCATGATGCTTTAGCAAGAACTGTACATGACCTTTGAGAAAAATCACCTTGACCTGAGCATCTTGCAAGACCTGTGACAATGTCCTCACTCTTGCAAGTGCTATGGGAACTCTTATGACTATAGCTTGCACCTTTCAGGGAGGACAGTGCCTCTAGATCAGTATGAGCCGAGAATCCCTGAGCTTTCTTAGGATTATAGACTTCAAATATCCATTTCCTCAGAAAATGAAAGACAGTATATTTTTTACACACGAAACTCTGGCTTCTGTCCCTTAAAAACAAGGTGCTTTTTACCCTCAAATCTCTAAACAAAGCATGAAAGTTCTAGTATGGAAACATGGGACCAGAAGTGCTCCTCAACTGCCAAATCCAGATGTGGACCTTGGACATATCTCAGGTCCCTTCAAGGTTGACAGCTGGAACGTATCTTTCCCCATCATCTGTGCACTAGGATTTTCAGGGCAGAATAATCGGAAGCACAGGGCAGAAGACAGACACAGCCCTACCATGGGTGAAGGGGAAGGATAAGCCATCAGTGTCTGTATGGGCTATGGTGTTTAGGATCTCTTAATGCAAGGGTGTGAAGAAACAAGGATGTTTTCACACTGTTGCCTGGAATTCAATCTCAAATTGACATTTAACAGTTTTCCCTAATATTGCATAGCAAAGTGGTGCATCATCGGTTCTAAAACATAAGATCTGCCATTAAACTTGCTTTTTGATAAATTAACCATTTCTCTTGTAATAATTAAATAAGAGGCCCATCGAAATGTGAGGCTCAAATCTTTCTTCAAGGTTATCAGTTAAAAACACTTGGAGATCACCTGTAAACATCCGTCATCACCTATAAGCATCCATCTTGACACTGCTTAAACTGAATTTGATAGACCTGATAAAGAAATTCTGGGCAGCAGAAGACCTTTCTAAAGTATGTTGTTGCCTAACGATTTCTTTGTTTAATATCTCTGTGTTTACGTTTAGTCTTCTCCATTCTTGCTACTCCACCCTCGAGACAGTTCAAATAGGGTTGTCTCAAGGGAGATGAATGCCGCACCGCACACCAGCTGGAGGTGACAAACCGTCCCTTGCTGCTGTCTTGTGCCCCAACCTCCTCTCCTCCTGCCTCTGCACGCTAGACGTTGCTTTGGTACGGTGTTCATCCATCAGAGGCATTGACATTTCACTACCTTCTTCTATAGGAGCTACTCTGCCTTTCAGCTGCCCTGGTAGCCTTTGCCTTTTAAAGGTAAGTCTGGGGAAACTCCTGGTAGAGCTGGTTCTCCCCCTGTTTGTGCCCATGTGTGTGAATGATATTTATGGTTCTGACCAAAGGAAAATAACTCCTAGCTGCCTTGGTTGGAGAAGACAGAAATGAAATCTGATCTGCTGGGTCAGAACAAAGATTGGTCTAACTCAGTTTTATGTGTCCAGTGCTGGTAAAAGAAGAGGCTTTTCATGGGGAGCATGTGGGCCTGGCCACTTGCTGTATCTGTCCGTTTGTAGTCTGCCAGCATCCACAGCTGTTGTTAGTGAGGGCATCCCCATCCCATTAGTATCCCTTTACATATCTATTGCCCATAAATTTGTCTAAAACCTTTTTGACCTTGCGGTTCCCATTTGCCTTCTCCACCTCTTGTAGAAGATTTAGTTTCCACTGTGAAAAATCTCTTTTTACCTGTTTTAAACCAATCTCCTACCAATGTTAAGTGACTCCTAGAGCTGCTAGGAGATACATTGCTCCTATGCACAAGTAATACATATATTTACACTTATGTATCTCTTTCAATGAATGGTATGTAATTCTGTTACTTTCCCTAGGATCAAGGAGAAGGGTGGGTATTTAGAGATTTTCTTTTCATTATCTTATTTAGAGAACACATGAAACATTGTTGGCTCTTAATAGATTGATCAGAATCAACCTGCTCTCTTCACTCTGTCTCTTGGATAAACTAGGACAGCTGTCTGGATAGGTGGTGCAAACAGCCTTGTGATGTTATAAAGCTCTCCCTGAAAGAGTGTCAACTCAGTCACGCATTCTTCTTTAGCATAGGTGGGAAGAGAGAGAGTAAAAGTGACGGGCGCTATGTTGTCATTTCTATGACAAATACCACTCTACATGCTTTGTGTATTGGTAAGGGAAAGACTAGATTAGGATCTGGATAGAACAGGAAACTAAGCTAAAAATATTTCAGTTATGTAACGGAGAGAGTGGTTTATCAGATATTGCAGTGGTTGTGTCATAACTAGATCGTACTTGCCCCAGGCTGAGCCGGACACACCGCTGGACAAGGATCAGCATCAGAAGTTCAGGCACAGAATAACACAAGAATTCAGTGCTCAGAGCACCCTGGGGCTCTCTAGTCCAACACCACCTTGCAGCAGAGCCAACACCAGGGCTGTGTCCGGGCAAGGCTGGCCAGCTCTAAGGATGGAGATTCCCTAGGGCTCAGGGACCAGTCCCAGGGATGCACCATCCACATAGAAAAGGAAGATTTTCTTAGGCCCAGCTGGATTTTCCCAGACTGCAGCTTCCGATGGTGTCTCTGGTGCTTTTTGTCGTGTCTCTCTGAGCAGAGTCCTTCCCTATCCTTTCTATAACCCTTTCAGGCTCTGGAAAATGTAGTTGGATGCCCCTTCACCTTCTTATCTCCTGGCTGAACAAGCCCTGCTCCCACAGCCTCTCCTTGTATGCCCTGATCTTCAGCCCTACCATCTCCCTTGCCCTGCACTGCACATTTTGTCAATGTGTCCCTTTGACTGGGAAGACCCAAACCAGTCCCTGTACTGAGGAGTGGCCAAGCCCTTCCCTGAGATTCTTGCCGCTCTGTAGCCAGTGCAGCCCTGCATGTGCTTAGGCTTCATCCCTGCAAAGGTGCAGCCCTACTATTGTCCTCCATGTGTGACTCGATGATTCGATGATCCTGTTGATCAGGGTTTTTTTCTTTGCAGGGGGTCTGTAAAGAACATTGTGATGATTGCTTTGCTTATTATTCCAATTTCTGAAACTCTGTTCCACCCCACTGAAAATACTCTGCCTGGGATGTATTCCCCGAGCCAGTGCATGTACATTAATGCTTGAAACAGCTATCGAAGCCACCAGGCTAAGTCTCAGTCCTGTCTGAATCGTTTTCCTGCTCAGGTCTCTCCTTGAGCTGCTGTAAATCCCCAACTAATAAAGAAAGCACAGTTTTCCTTTTCCTTGGCAGGAGGACCTTCTGGACCTCCTGAATTTTCATTGGTAAGCACTGTTTCTTTCTGAATATCAAGCAGCATGTACTCAAACTTTGGTAAGTACAGATACAGTTTGAAGCTCTGTTGATTTTGATGGCTTTGCTGCAGTGGAGTTTCTAGGCAAACCCAGGATGTGGTGGCTGGCTGCAGTTCTGATGTCCTTGGTCCATGGGATGGTATCTGAGCAACAGCTCTTTCGTCTTCCGCTTGCTAAGAATCCAGAAGCACGTATGAACATTGTAAGTATGGGGGCAGAGGCAGCAGCATTTCTCTGGGATATAGCCAATATAAATTACTGAAAGTTAAATACTAATTTTAGGGACTGCCTTGATGTTTACCTTTATTAATAATATACCTATAGTATTAAATATATATATCTCTTTTTCCTTCTTGCAGAGTGAAATGATTTCCTTCTGGAGTTATCCCAGTGAGGAGTATGATGTCATAACAGAAGATGGCTATATCCTTCAGATTAACAGAATTCCTCACGGGAGAGGAAATGCTGGAAAACAAGGTATATTTAATGTCTGTGTTACACAGAAAACCACACCTTAAAATATTGACTTCTGCACCAGAAACCAGGGATTTGTGAAAGCTTTCCAAGATAAAAGGGATTGCAATGGTTTTGGTATGTGCAAAGATTTTTTTTTTTTTGATCGGAAAGAACTTAGAGGAAAGGATGATTCCCTGCAGTGACGTGGCAGAGTTTTCTTCCCACCTGGGTGTGGGTGATGTCCTATGCACCGAGCAGGCTGCAATCCTGCCAGGGAGTAATAGCCCATCCATCCCCCTCACTGATGCTCTGTGCACTCCTGGCACCATGCATTTTCTCTGGGAGCTTGGCTTCTATTGCCCAATCTTACACCTGCACGGAAGATCAACAAAGCAGTTTCATCCTCCAGTGAAAACCCTGAGCAGTGAAAACCTTGAGCAGCTTCCACGAGGCCGTGTTGCCCTGTGAAAAATGACGCTGAAGGGAAGCACAGAAGTCCTAGCACCTGAGGGAGGCCCTGCCTCTCAGTCCTCCCTGTGCTCCCAAAAGCAAAGGGAAGGGAGGGGAAAGGTGGAAGATTGGCAAAATGAAGGAGGCAGAGATTGGAGCAAAATTGGGAGGCTCTAGATGCAAAAATTGAACTGAGAAGTTTCATCTTATCACCTTACCTCTCCAGGCACCTCCCTGTTTGTCTGCCAGGCTTGCCAGACACTGAGTTCTGCTAATGCTCCTGACAGAGCAACTTTGCCAAAAGCACGCTGAGGTGCAGAATTTATGGAGAACTCTCATTTATAGCGTAGCCAGTGCATCTACTACAAGCAAATCCATTCTACCAAAATCAAGGGAAACAGGACTACCTAATTCTGACACAGACACTCCAGTGCACTCTGACTACTGAAACTAAAAAGAAAAGAGCCTCTAAACCATCTCAAGTGCTGTCAGACAGCACTAAAAAGACATCATCCTGATGCCTGTCTTTCAGGTCCAAAGCCCGTGGCATTTCTGCAGCATGGTCTACTTGGAGAAGGAAGCATATGGGTTACCAACTTGGCTAACAACAGCCTGGGCTTCATTCTGGCGGACGCCGGCTACGACGTTTGGATAGGAAACAGCAGAGGGAACACTTGGTGCAAACGACATCTGACCCTCTCCCCATTGCGAGAGGAGTTCTGGGCTTTCAGGTAAACAGTGGTAGGCTGAGGACCTAACTCCTTTCAAAAATAGGTGTTATCTTAGCTAGGTGAGAAATGAACTAGGATGAATTAAGGCATATCCACTTATTTTAAGTGCATGATGAATACAATTTTTTAGATGTGTTGAAAAAGCATGGCTACAGTCATCTCTGACACATCCAATCAGACTGTTGTTGTCTCTGCCTGCAATTCCCCTATTCTCACCTGAAAATATTGTCTTGATGGACCTTATTAGTTCTTTCAAAAAACTCTGCAAGACGAAGGCAAACAGCTTACACAAGAACTCCCTAGGAATGCACATAAAATGTCTCAAATATATTAGTTTTCCTGAGCATGTGCTTACCAAAGAATACACTAAGTAGCATGGACAGATTTATGGGGTTGTTGTATCCACCACAGTGGGGTTTTGGGGGGTTTGTTGATGATTGACACTGAGATATAGATATTGCATCTATCAGTAAGACAGCTAATATTCCTTTTGCAGCTTTGACGAAATGGCTAAATATGATCTCCCAGCAATTATAAGTTTTATTGAACAGAAAACCGGACAAAAGCAGCTCTATTACATTGGTCATTCACAAGGCACCACTATAGGTAAGTGGGGTGAGAAGCAGCTTTCTGCAACATATTATTTCTAATCCTAACCACTTATGCCATATTGTCTTCTTTCCACGGTGCTGGAAACTGAACATGAAGATAAGCTCAGCACATCTCAACCTGATGTCTTCACCTCGGCCAAAGAAGCAACCAAAATACAATTCCTTCAACCTACCCATACTTGTGTTGATTGGTAGCACATGCACTGCACTGTTGACAGAAATAGCAGAACACTTTCTATTATTTATCAAGCCTTACTTTTGGCCAGCGTAGACAGAATAATAGATAATTCCCAAAGTAAATAGATGTCACTTCATAACTCATTTTTGGGGTGATCGTCAGATTTGAGGGAGAAGTGCAGTCTGAAAATTGAATCTCAACCTATACAGAGCAGGGGGAGCACTTGCAAACTGGCTGGATCACTGCTCTCCCATGAATGTCAAGGCCAAGGTTTAGCAGGCTGGGTCTTTCTGACTTACCTTATGACAACATAGGTGGTCTCCGTATTCTCTGAGAGTTTTAAGAGAGTTCTTACAAAAGTTAACTGTGTACTTGTGTGCCTTAAAAAAGTAAGATATTTTTCCCTTCTGTTTAATATTTTTTTGTTTTGTTTGTTTGTTTATTTGTTTTTTAGCTTTTGCTGCCTTTTCCACTATACCTGAACTGGCTCGGAAAATCAAATTGTACGTCGCTTTAGCTCCTGCAGCTGCTGTTAAATTTGTTCGAAGTCCAATAAAAAAGCTTGCACTCTTTTCTGACTATGGGCTTAAGGTATGTTGGTCATTTAAGTGGATTATATTTTGCTTAGCCAAGATTAATGAGATTTTTTATATAGATATTCTGAAATGACCTACACAGCATATTTCAGAGCATTTTCAGATATTTTTTGACCACAGATGGTTAATGCTCCATCTGTTTTTGTAATGAAGAGAATCACACATTGCAATCCAGATTTTTTCTGTGCTATCCTCAATTTAATATCCTAAATGCTACAGAAGAATTAGGATCTAGAGAGCTAGTGCTATGGACAGATGTGCACACAGTATGGTAGCAAAATGTTGGTAAATACAAATGCTATGGAGAACCCTATTATTTAATGTAAAAGTACAACGAATGTGGGTTGCCATGCATATAAATGTATGGAATGAAAACCTTTTACCGAACACCAAGAAGAGCTACTGATGGGTAACACAGATATCTCAGTATGGAAGGAAGATAAAAGCTATGAAGTGGTAGCCCTTTGAGGAAAAACATGACCAATCTATGCATTTTATTGGTACCTCTGTTTGTAATCTTACAGGCAATGTTTGGCACCAAAGAATTTATGCCACACACTTCCTTTTTAGAACTGCTCCTCGGAAAATTATGTCCTTATTCAAAGACCTGTAGGAATTTCTTGTTTACGCTCTTCGGCTTTAACTGGAACAATGTAAATATGGTACGTAGGACTAATTTACAGCGGGTATCTTTGGAAAAGATGAAGTCTTGAGACTGGCTGCTCTGCTTTGCAGAGCTGAACGAAACCTGTTGCGAAAGGTCCTTGTTTCGTTTCAGAGCCGAATAGATGTGTACGCAGCACACAGCCCAGCCGGAACATCAGTGCAAAATCTAATCCACTGGATGCAGGTAAACTTTCTCAGCTCGTCTCCTGTCCAAAAGAGAGAACAGAGGATTTTTGTAGACCTTTATGGTCAACCTCTTGTATGGGTCTGCTGCAATATATTAGCGATATCCTAGTTGGTTACGTGCTTTTCCCATCATAAAATGCAGGGTAACTTCTTGGGCTCCCTTTAGCAAGTGTTGTTGCTTACATATTTTAGACCTCATTCTGCATATGTCCTAGGACACACATGTGAGAAGCATCTGAAAAATCTCCAGTGATGATCAGCAATTTCACAAACAAATTGGCTGTGTCCCCAAAGAGTTATAATTTAGTCTAGACCGTAATGCCATGTTTGCCCTGAGAGCGTCACGTGCAGAAGTCCCTCTAAATTTAGCAAGCCCAAGATTTTCTCTCTGTGTGCTGTGCCACCAGAAGGAAATGAGAAAGCACTAGATGTGTCCTAATCAAAATGGACTTCGGTGGCCAGTGACCACCATTTACTTTCTGGGGAAAAACAAACCTTTACTCTAAGAAATCCACTTTATCCTTGCAAATATGTCCTGAAGATTGCCTTCATGTCAATCTCCCCTTTCATTTACAAAAGACGGATTTCCTTCCAAACCTGAAGAAAATGATAATGTTAACAAATAATTCAGGAGCTAACTTTTGCATGCTTACCTCAACTAGGTCACTTAAACCTTTCCCTCTGATTTTTGCTGTAGGGAATTCAGAGTGGTACACTGAAAGCTTTTGATGGCGGAAGCATATATAACAATCTTCGCTATAGCCAGGTAAACTGCTTCAATTATGACAGTTGTGACTTTTCTTTTCACTCACGTGTTCTGTTCCCACCCATCCATGCTTGCCTGAGCCTCTTTTGATCCCACTGAATTTATTGTCCTCTCTTAACAAAGCACCCAATTTGGATATGCAAACAGGAAGTCAGAAGAACCTCCACTTGAACCAACAGTGCTTTCTATTCTAAACTTTACACGGATCTTCCAAATGCAATGAAGTATTAGATGCTTTCCACTTCTCCAGGGTTTTCACTGGAGACCATAACCCAAAACACAAAAGCTGTAATTACTGTGTGGCCAGTTTCTGTCTGAAACTTGTAAAACAGAAGTCTTTGTCCTGGTTGTAAACTCCACCTGCTTTTGATGGAAACTGAGGCACTAAACCCTTTTGGCACCCAGACCCAACATCGCAAGGTGAAAGATGAACAGGTAAATTTGCATCCTTTGGGAGCCTAGGTAATTCTTGTTGAATGGCAAGAAGAGTATCAGAGGTATGTAACCTAGGTAGCAGTGCGAAGGAGGCGATATGGCTCTGAAAAATCACCCGATGACAAGACCTTGTGATGTTGAGTTAACCCAAACCTCTAGATATATCTCATTTTCAAAAACTCCCTTCCAAAACTTGCCTCCTATTAAAAAGCTGAAAGAAAAGCTATTGCTTGTACGAGGTGTAATCATAGCAGAGCAGCTCACAGGGGACCTTTAGAGGTCTCCAGTGCTACCTCCTGCTTGAAGCAGGGCTATTGCTAATGTCGCATTAGGGTAAACATAATTTTGTCTACTTACCAACTTCCCCCCTCCTTTTTTGTTTTTTTTTTAGATGGCTCCACCACTCTATGATGTGAAAAACATGAATGTGCCAACTGCCATCTGGAATGGAGGAGCTGACTGTCTCTGTGATCCAAGGGATGTTGCCCTTCTACTTCCACAAATACCTAACCTTGTTTACCACAAGTTAATTCCTGAGTGGAACCATTTGGATTTCTTACTGAATCTCAATGTGGCAGAGGTTTTATACAAAGAAATCATTGATGTGATGAAGAACAATCCATAGACATACTGTTTGTGGACCGAGGATTTGATACGTCTTTGCTGACATGTCTTGTTAGATTAATATTATTTTAAGGATTTTAAAATTTGTGACTCTTTTGACCATCTGAATGTACTTGGATCAAAAGCTTTTACCTGGTTACCTTTAAAGTACTTGCGGATCCACAGAGACCACACAGACTTCAGGAGCTGGGTGTCTAAAACCACTCCGAAGTCTGGATACTAGCAAAGTTTATCAGGCCTAGGGAATTCCCTATTGCTATCCCACTGCTCTTCCTGGACTTGTCAAACTACCAGAATGGGTCAGAAAGAGATCTAATAAATCAATCAATCAAACAAAAAACCCCAGCAACAATACATGTGTCAAAAATACCCATACCTGTGATGCTAGTGTCTCCAAAATTCAATAAAAGTAGTAGTTAATCACATTTTGAATATTGTCTTTTTTTCTTTTCTGTAAGGATTGAGAAGCTAAAAATGAAGAATCTACTGAGAAACAAATAATCAAATGCAATGATAAGAATTATGGTCCAACAGTTGGATAATGCAAGGTACAAAAGCTAGGGAATGCACAAAGCGTCTAAGTCTCAAGCTTTCTCTGAGGTGTTTGAGTCATGCAGTTTGAGCAGTGTGTGTGTTGACTAAAGCACTTTGTTCAAATGCAATTTGTGCAGCACCAAGCAATGCCACAAATACCACACACGCATACAGTTAGCAACATAGAGAAGAGGTGGGTTTAATTTCTGTATTAAGCAGAGTGATGACACTTTCTCCTGTTCTAAAAGATAGCAATTATCAATGTTTTAGATATAACTGGGGAATGATGGGCAAAAGCAAAGAGACCAGCAGGTACATCAGGTTATTCCGGCTCTTCTCTGGGAAGATCTCCAGAGGAGGAGCCTCCACAACCTCTCTGGGCAGTTCCAGGGCTCTGTCACCCTCCCAGTAGAGAAGTTCTTCCTGCCATGGACATGGAACTTCCTGGCTTTCAATCTGCACTCCGTGTCACTGGCCACCACCAAGAAGAGTTTGGGCCCGTCCTCTTTACATTCTCAGGTATTTGCACACATTGATGAGATCCCCTTCTCCAAAAGGGGAGAGAAGAGGGGCCATCATGGTGTGGACAGGACTTGTGAACTGCTCAAGGCCTCAGCAATCCCTAAGGAAGGTGATCACCTCTGCCCCAGGGCAGCACTACTGCAGTGGGGAAGGATTATGTCCTTATGGCCTTTTCTCCATGGAGAACAAAGTCATCAGCAGAAACAAAAAAATAGTAAATGTTTTGCATGGAGAAAAGTTTGCTTTAGTTAGGGTTTCTTTGCACATCATAAGGCCCATGAATTGTAGTAGCCAAGTAATGATTTAACACTTACTTTCCTTGCTTTTCTCCACAGCATTTTGCTTTTCCTAAAGCAAACATATTGGGACTTCGCTCATTCAAGCAGCCTGGAAGGTCTGTTGAGCTGTTCTGCTGAGGTCATGGTTTAAGAACTGCTCTATCTCCTACTTCTGTCCTCTCTCTCCAAACTAGTAACTTGCTGCCTAAATCTATAGGAAACTGTTGGAAGGACAAGATGTTGTAGGATATTTTTACCTCCTCCTCTGGATCAGGAGCAAAACGCTGCCCACCATGGAGAACTAGCCATAGATTCATGGTAATGGGAAGAATACACCCTCGCCTATTTTTTTAATTCTAAATAATTAAAGAGGTCAAAGCATTATGTGGAGCTTTTGAACCTGTAGGTATGATATAGGAGTCCTGCATTAAGCAAGAAGTTGGACTAGGTAAACTCCAGAGGACCCTTTCATCCCAATCTCTCCTGTGATCCTTTGTTTCAGAACTAGATGAAGTAAGAGGGTAAATGTTTGCAACCATACAGATGATTCCATGCCTACCTGATTCCCTGATACAGGACCATGCTGGTCTTCAGTGGGGTGGGAGAGGCTAGAGCACTTCACAATTCATTCGGTATGAAAAATTCCCATTTCAAACACAATATAAAGATCTACTGAGAATTTGCTCAGAGTTCTGATCACGTTATCAAGGAGATAAGATGAATAAGACTTCCTTTCTCTTGAAAGAGGAACCTAAAGTGTATTATTTGCACCTGTACTATTAATTATACATGCAATGAGTCCACGTTGACTTCGGAATTATTTTGCACGCTCGGTGGCAACCGTTTCCAAGTCTGCATACCCATTTATGACTTACTGTCACTGAACTTCTATTGGGCAATCTGTTGACAGATTAACTCTGATTAATGCTGCCTGAAACGGATTTTTTTTCTCCTTAATGCAGACAGAGTTTTTGGTTTGGTGCACCTGTTTTTTTCTATTGCTAAGAAGTTATGTCTATGTTAAATAACAAGGGATTCAGAAGTTGTAAATTTATCTCATTGATGCTTAGTTCTATGCATAGGATCAGAAGCTTTATTTTCTTTGGACTGCAGGTGCTTAGAATTTCTAGAGGTGGGGATTCTTTAACTCTGTATGTTTGAAAACAGACATCTAATATGGAAAAAATGTTACCATTTTTTCACTGTATTTCTGTTGGCACAATTAAAACCCTTTTCTATTAAAAAAGGAAGGAAGGAAGGAAGGAAGGAAGGAAGGAAGGAAGGAAGGAAG
>VZSV01000262.1:129791-181715 GCA_013398735.1 Nothocercus julius | reverse complement strand
AAGAAAGAAAGAAAGAAAGAAAGAAAGAAAGAAAGAAAGAAAGAAAGAAAGAAAGAAAGAAAGAAAGAAAGAAAGAAAGAAAGAAAGAAAGAAAGCTAATTTTAGATTAGAACCTCTGAAACCTTCCGCTCTTTTCATCACTGTAGGCCTCTTTTTCTATGTACAGAGACTTGCAAGCAGAACCATGGACAATTCTGCATGCAAATAATTCTTTTACTTACTGACTAGCACATGCAATAAAGAGATGGGATGAACATATTATTAACTTAAGCATGAATATGTTCGCCACACCCAGTACAGGCACTGAGGAGTCTCTCTCCTGCCCAGGCAATTATCAGTTAGGTGTGCAAACACTGTGGCCTATGTTGTTCCAGGGAGCAGGGATCACCCTGCTCTTCCTGACTCACTCTTTTTAGACTCTCCATCTTTTTCATTGGGTTTTCATGCTGGGATTTTTCTCCTGAGTATTCAAGTGGCTAATGAGAAGCTGTAAATCTGTCTAACATGTCGAGGTCATTCTGAATGGCAGCACAGACCCAGTCATGCCTCCCAGTTCCTCCTTGTCCGCTTCCCTAGCCTCCATCAGCTTGTTCATGAGGTAGGAGACGGTCTTGAAAGCCTTGCTGAAGTCAACATAAGCAATACCCACTGCTTGATCCTCACCCACTAAGCCAGTCATGTCATCGCAGAGGGCTAACAGGTAGGTTAAGGATGACTTCCCCTTTGTGAATCCGTAGTGACTACTTCTGAGCACCTCTCTGCCCTTCACATGTCTGGAAGGAGTATCCAGGATGAGCTGCTCCATCACCTTCCCAGGCTACTTAGGTGAGGTGAGGCTAACTAGCCAACTGTAGTTCCCTGCATGCTCCTTCTTGCAAGATGGGAGTGATGTTTGCTGTCTTGTGCTCTGCAGGAACCGCTCCTGAGAGCCATGATAAGGGAGAGGGACTTCCCAATGACATTGTGCAACTCCTCAACACCTCTGGTGCACCCCATCAGGTCCCATAGGCAGAAGAAGCAGCCTGAAGATTTTCCTGCAAGTTCTGCACTAGAGACCTTAGGAGGACTTTCTTATGCTAAATCTTCTCCTATTTTAAAAACACTGTCATCACTTTGAAGACTGCTACTAATTCACTGTTCTACCAATCCCTGCCCTATTTAATGTTACACGAGTATTTGCTCAGAAGATGATGCTGGTTATAATTTTATGCTGCGGACAGAGCCATTAACTAGTTAACTCCCCTAGGGCAAACAGAGTTAATGGCATGTGCTTTTTTACACTTAAACTGCTGAGAAGCTGAACAGGATTAGCAAGAAGAACTCGACAAGAAACAGATTGATTGGAGAGGTGGCTACATGAGGTGATGAAGGGCTCAACCCCTTTTAGCTCCTTTAAATTCCTTAGTAGCAAAATTCAGCCATAGACTTAACTTGGAGTAGGGAGAAGGCTGTGGTGAGTACAATCTCCTCTAACTCTTGCAGATATTTTCTTTGAGGGATTTACTGTCACAGAATATTTGACAGGTCCTTTCCTAGTTATCCTGTGGTGTGAATAACTCCTGCACCTTCTACGGTGCCCACTACGGTTCGCGTCCTTCTCTCCACCAGGCAGCTCAACCTGCTCCCTGTGACCCTCCTGTCTCCCGCGCTGTGTTTCAGGGACACAAGATGTGGCTGTGCCTCGTGGCCCTCTGTTTGGTCCTGGGAGGGAGCGATGCCCTCATGCTTGAAAGGAGGAGCCATGAGAACCCGGAGCAGTTCATGAACATTGTAAGTTCCTGGTGTGAACCCAACTCTGCGTCATAGTATAGTTCAAGTGAGCCACCATTACCTGTTCTTCATGCTGGGCTTACTCAATGGTTTGTGTGAGGATGAAGGATGTTAGTGCAAAGTCCTCTCCTGCATAACGTCAAGGCCCATCATAAGTGCATTGCCTCAGGCATCTCCACCAGTGAGGCTTCCTTGGAGAGGGAGGCCATGGCCTCCATAGGCTTCACTGACCTTCTGTCCAAATGTTATTTGGAGCCTGGTCACACTTTGCCAGTGACAGACCATTGTGTGCTACTTCATAACTCATGAGATGTCCCCTAGATGTGGCGAGCTCATGGCCTACTCAGGGGCCTGACCTATGAGACAACACCACAGTTTTTTTGATGGTTCTCATAACAGATTATGAACATTTTTTTTTTACATTTCAGAATGGCTTTTACTAAATGAGAATGTTTTTAGATCTCCTTTGGATCATCAGAAGATATTTTACGTTTCTTGTCATTCCACATATAGGAGAGATTGTTATAGGGACAAGGGGAAAATCTGAGCATTCTTTTTGCACACAATATTTCTCCTTATTGCTGACTCTTCACATTCCTTCTTGGCCTCATCAATATGTACTTCAGTAAGCTACCAGCTATTTCACCTCGGACATCTGCTAGCTTTGTCATATTTCCTCAGTGATGTAGAAATACGTACCGCAACCTGCTTATTTGTAATGTAATGGGTGTTGTACTGGAGTGAGGAATTTTCTGTCCAGATGGGCTCTCAGCGTAGCCAAGAAATGCAGTGACAGCCCTTGAGCCTTGCCATCTCCAGCGTTAACTTAGCTTCCCATATGAATCCCATGTGGGGCCAGAGCTGCTGAGAGTTCAAGTGAAACACCTGCCTCCTTCCGCAGTGTTTTATCTCTCCTTGCAGACTCAGATAATCCGTTTTCATGGATATCACAGTGAGGAGCATGCAGTCCTGACAGATGACGGCTATTTCCTCAGCATGAACCGAATTCCTTATGGCAGAGAGGATGCCGGAAACAGAGGTGGGGCACAATTCTCCCTCTCATGGAACAGAGCATGGAGTTAGAAAATGAAGGGGAGGAAGGTAAAGCAAGGAATGTCGTTATTGTGGAAACTACTCTTAATGGCCTGAATTATAATAAAATTGCATGCAGTGTTGTGCTGTCAGCCTTCCTAGTCCACAAGATGCAGGAATGGATGAGCATGTTTTGCTGAATGCCAAGCAGTCCCAGGGTGGGGCAATGTCACAGGACTGAGCCCCACTGTCTGCAAAAGATGTGGTTGTCCTGCTAATTCTCGGAGCAAATCTCTATCTCTGGGTCCCGGCTTTCAAAACAGCTCAGGAAATGCAAGAAGAAACCTAAGAAGTTTGGTCTGTCTTAAGACAGACCAGGAAATGCAAATTGTTTCGAAAAGAAGGAGGAGCAGGAGAGACTACTTATCTTCCTCCAGATTTCTGATGTGTCATATAGAAGTACCATTCTCGCCTAGGTGGGAGGAAAAGACAGCTCCTTTCCGACCTTCCAGGAATTCTTATTGAACAAATATCTTCTATTTATTTTTCCAGGAGTAAGGTTACCTGTGTTGCTCCAGCATGGCGTGTTTTTAGATGGTAGCTGTTGGGTTTCCAATTTCCCCAGTACCAGCCTGGCCTTCATCCTTGCCGATGCAGGATATGATGTTTGGTTAGGGAACAACAGGGGGAACAGCTGGTCCCGGAGACACGTGAACCTTTCGACTGACCAAGAGGAATTTTGGGATTTCAGGTAAGGCAGCTCATGAGATCAATGGTTGGGGCGTGCTGGCCTCTCAAAGCTGCCCGCGTGTCCTCCGAAGGGTCCAGCGTGGCTAGGGTGGGCAAGTCTTTGTGTTCCGTGAAGGTCGTTGCTGGCCTCACTCATGGGCCATGCCAATGGGCGCCGGCGTTGTGCCTACAAGGAAAACGGGAGGGCAATTGCTGCACTTAGTGGCCTGGGCGATGACACTCTGGGGAGTGAGAGCCCCAGGAGGGAAGGAGAGAGGTAGGAGAGTCTGTGCTAGGCAGAGTCACATGCTGTGGGTCTGAGCTGCAGGCGTGAAGCAGCCTGTGATGGCCATGGGTGGGGAGGATGCCACTGCTGCGCACAAAGGGCAGGAACAAGGCACCCCATCCAGCTTCTCTCCTTACTTTCCAGTTTCCACGAGATGGCCATGTATGACCTCCCAGCAATGATAAACTTCATTCTGCAGAAGACTGGACAGCAGAAACTCTACTACGTTGGCCATGCTCAAGGCAACTCTCTTGGTGAGTGAGAAGGGGGATCAGGGCTTTGCTTGGGAGCAGGTTGCTGGGATGCCAGGAGAGAAGGGACAGGTCCACACAGGTCTACAGTGCTCCCCAGGGACTAGACGTCCAGGGTGAAGTGGAGACTGCTCAGGGCACAGGTTTCCCCAAGACTGTGCTCAGCTGCGTTGGCCCATGGAAAGGCGGGGCCTAATGTGGGTTTGGATCCACCTCTGCCTGAGGGTATTTGAGCAGCATCATCTGTTCTGCTCAGGTACTGCAGGATCATGGCCAGGCTCAGCATGGAGGACCCCCTGAGTTGGAGTCTCCAGACAAACTGCAGTTCACCATGTAGCCAAAATCCCAGCTACAGTCGGATGTGTCACTCGATGGACGATTTGTGATACTCAGGTGTCCCATGTGACTTTAAGAGGTTTAGCTTTGGCCACTCTTGGGGAGGACTAGGGTGAGCTTTGCCAAATCTCTCTCAGCAAAGGAGAAATGTTAACGGCAAGGTTGTTGGGATGCCAGGAGAGAAGGGACAGGTCTACCTACTGTCCTCCCCAAGGACTTGATGTCCAGGGTGAAGTGGAGACTGGTCAGGACAGAGACTTCTCCAAGACTGTGCTCAGGTGCATTCGCCCAAAGAAACATTTTCTCCACCCGACTGGCCCTTCTTGCCTGAGATAGTCGTTAGCTGTGCAGAAACTTTGTAGTTTCATTTTCTGGCACTGTCCCCTAAGCAGGAGGTTTGGAATTATGGGTGAGGAGTATAGGTTTGAAGGTACATAGATTCATGTGGTAATTGCATGTAGGACTTGTGTGATCTCTTGTCATTTTTTTCAGGTTTCGTAGCATTTTCAGCTCTGCCACAGATGGCTGAAAAAATTAAAATGTTCTTTGTTTTGGGTCCTGCCTACACTTTTCATAATGCTAAAGGTCCGGTACTAAGTCTTCTTTACCTTCCTGATAAACTCTTGAAAGTACGTATTATGTTCTGGTTTTCTCACCCTATTTAATTATGCAATTAAAAATTGATAACATAAATCATACGCAGTTGCTTCTGCTGCAGCAAAACTATCTTGGAGCCCTTACCCCACAGCACTAGATCCACATGACAGGAAAATGTGTAAAATAACTGGTTATCCCCCAGGATTTCCACTAGCTGTGTCCTACTTTCCCATTTCCACCTCTCAGAGGCAATGAAGGGGCTGATCTGGATCACTGGATGGAAGTTGGGTATCGAGGGAGATACAATGTCAGATAAAAAGAGAAAGGAAACAATTCGTCCTAGCCCCATTGGAGAGGGGGAATCACTATCATGGAATGATTAGGTTGGAAGGGATCTCTGGAGATCATCTAGTCCGACACCCCTCCTCTCCCTGCATCTACCTAGGTAGTCATTCCATCATAGAAGGCTGTCAAGTTGATTAAGCATGATTTTCCCATGCAGAATCCATAGTGACTACCCCCATCACTTTCTTGTCCTTCACATGCTTAGAAACAACACCCAAGACGAGCTGCTCCATCACCTTTCCAGGGTTGGAGGTGAGGCTGACTGGCCTGTAGCTCCCTGGGTCCTCCTTCTTACCCTTTTCAAGGCCAGGAATGACAGTAAGTGGGGTGAAGAAAAGTAATCAACAGCGTCAAATTTCTATGTCATGGTAAAAGGCAAGGATTTGAAAGGGAAAAAGAAATAAGAAAGATAGAGGGGATCAAGGGAACAATGAATGACCAGCTGTGTGTTATCTTGTTGCAGGTGATATTTGGCACAAAAGAGGGATGTCTACTGGGAAGAAAGCAGAAAGCTGCGCTTGCCAAGGTTTGCAGCTGTCAACTGCTCAGCAAACTCTGTGCAGATGGACTTTTCCTTGTGGGTGGATTTGACAAGAAGAACTTGAATGCGGTAGGGACATTATTCTTTGATTTAGAGTGACCAAATACTACATGTCATAATATCACCATGTGGCACAACTGTTGTAGATGTCTGAGTTACTTGGCAGCAGTGCTGTCATGGGACAGGGGCATTAGGATGAAAACGGTGAAGAAGGAGATAGTTCAGATCCCTGTTATTTTTACTGGCAGCTCAAAACAAATCCTAAGTGAGAATGTCCTACCTGAAAGGTTGTGCAAACTAATTTTGAAGGGTTACTTTGCTCTCAGGGCATAATATTGAAGAACAAAGATCCATTCTCAGGGCTATTCACTGTACTGTGTTGTTTTAGATCTGAAGAACATGAAGAATATAGGTCTGAGAGTCTTTTCTAGTGAACATTCACAGGGCTATGCGTATGTTGACAACTCAAAGCTCAGCCGTCAGCTGTTAAGCTCACGGAGATCTTTATGGCTTTTTGGTGGTATTTACATACCAACAACAAAATCTTGATGGGATAAGATCTTTGCTTTGCTGTTGACCTCAAGAAAAATGGAAATTTTTGCTTCTTGTCACTCAAAGGTGTCCTGATGTATTAATGTCTGTAACTCATAGGCCACAAGGTCAAGGGAGCAGCACAAAGCATAAGGAGAGTAATTTTCTTGTCCTTTGGTACTTTCCCCAAGGTTCACTGCATCCAGCATTTGGACAGCCTAGAAGAAGCCAGCAAGGAAGAGGCTGAAAGATAATCAAGAGCTTCTGACTGCAGCAGTGAACAAGTGCTAATTCCTGCCTAAGTAAAGCTTCCTTTTTTTATTTTTCCTTTTTCCAGAGCCGAACAGATGTGTATGTATCACATTTCCCAGACTACACATCCGTCAAAAATCTTATCCATTGGAGTCAGGTAGGAACTCTCCTGTTTGTCATGTCTGATAATCCTGTGATTATTCCCAGATAAGTTGGTCCATCGGGTAGCTCAATTCACTGTACGGCCAGGTAAGGTAGTGAAAGTGGTGAAATGCACCCTTTCTGCACTTCCTTCCAAGCCTACAGACGTCTTTGATGCCAGCCCCATTTTCCACTCTACACATTGGCCTATTCAGATGTACTGTGTCCGAGACTCACTTGCCTGGCCAGCCGCCTTCTTTCCCTTGGTCTCCCCAAGGCACCTGCTGGTCCTCTGGGTGGATTCCTCTGGGCCGGACTATGCTTTGCAAGCAAGGTGACCCTCAAAGGCTACAGACAACTCTCTCCCTCAAAAGTGGCTCATTAAGTATTGGAAGCCAAGATTTGGGTGCTAATTGCCTAGGGCAGGAAGGGGACATGAACATTTCAGGGGCCCCTGGAAAAAGCTGAAGGGTAACATGGCTCTAGACTGACAGAAGTTTTGGCAAGTCCACATGGATAAATCCTCTTTGGATCATGCCTTCCTTCAGAGAATAAGATCATCACATTGATTTTCACTGTAGTATAGAACAAGAAGGGTCTGAATGGTCATGGCGGATGCCTTGAGAGAGAGAGAGAAGATGCACTTGACATTTCCTGCTGATTAGAAAGAGCTCAGCAAGGGTTCGTCACCTCCCCAAGCAGCAGGTCAGCTATGCCTACACATGGTCATGCTGCCATTGGGACCTCTGATGAGCTGTGCAGAACTGGCCATTCAGAAAAGACCTAAGAGGACTAATTTCCCAACTGATACCTAAGAGACAGGCACCAACAGACACCAGCCCAAGACATCTAGCCCAAGAGGTCTACACCAGAGTAACTGGCCACTTCCTTGCAGCGGGGCTGATCCCAGGCCAATACCCTCATGGCGTTAATTCTTTGCCTCTGTTTTGCAGGCTGCCAAGACCGGGGAGTTCAAGCAGTTTGACTATGGGGAGAAGAACCAGGAGAAATACCACCAGGTGGGCTGGGGACTTGTGAGGGTGCACTAGGTAGTGAAGACAGGAGAAGAGGGCAGATTCGGATGAAGGCACCCTAAGCATTATGCACCTACAAATGCGGCATACTCGCTCTCCCAATGGCTGGACCGTCCATCAGAGGAGAGCTGTTCTACTCTCTGTTTTGGCTTGCTCATCCCAATTGCACCCTGTGGGATTTTTGTCTGTCCCTGCTGGAAAGAGTCCCAAGGGGATCTTGCAGGACTCACATGCCATGGGTCACTTGCTCAGGTTTCTAAAGATACGTCCCAGGATGTGAATACTCCGTGGTGGCTTCCCCAGCGACCCCGAGAGAGGAAGAGACAGTCTTTCAGCAGCTCTGATGACACCAGCTGATACCTTATTACTTTGACTTTAAGTAACCTGACTTTTTTCTTTTTTTTCTTTCTTTTTTTTTTTTTATTTCCCAGCCCTCACCTCCTTTTTATAGGATAGAAGACATGACCGTGCCAACAGCCCTGTGGAGTGGTGGGCAGGATTGGGCTACCCCTCCTAGAGAGACAAAGCGCTTGCTCCCTCGCATTCCTAACCTCATTCACCATGAGCACTTCCCTGACTGGAACCACTGGGATCACGTCTGGGGTCTAGATGCCCCTCAGCGCATGTACAGGAAGATTGTTGATCTGATGGAGAAAAGTCAATGAAACCTTCATGTTTTGCTCTGTGATGAAGGAGCAACTCATTCCCATCCCCTAGGGACAATTGTTTTTTTTTCCTGAGGACTATTGTTTTTTTCTGAGAACTCTGCTTTTTTTCTTCCTTTGAACCTCTCCTACCAGTCTACTCTATGCTGACCTAGTGTATTAAAAACAGTAATTGAATATTTGCCTGTCCCTGCTTTGTTATCCACCTTGCTTCTTCCTGGTGTGCAGCGATTTCTTTCTTTTTTGGGGGCGTGGAGAGGTGAAGGGGCTTATTTAAATAATAAACTTCTGCAATACCACCAAGCTCTGACTCTTTCCATCCTTCCTTGGTAGGCACCGCTACAGTTGTGCTTTCACCCCATTACTGCAGCTTCTTCCTGGAAGTCCATCTCTTGATATTACACGCACCTTTCCAGGCATTCATCTCATATCTAACCCTCTGGGACATTGGAAGTGGCAGACAGGGCACTTTCAAAGTGCACTGAGAACTTGGTGCCAGCACATGAATCTTCTCTCTCTCCTTCCCCAGTGGTGTGTCCTGGCCTAGAAACCCCATCCTTGCAGAATCATGGCCACCCAAAATGATGTCCTGCAGCGTGTCCTGTTCAAGGCCAATGACTCCGCAGCCAGTTGTGGCCATGTGCAGTCTATTTTCCCTGCCAGAAATCCATTAATGCTGGCAAGGAAGAAATAGGCAGAACGCAGCTTCCTTATTTATTTATGTATTGAAATTTTGTATATACTGTTTCCATCAGTCCGTGGCATGTTGCTTCTTAACCTATGTTAAATCCATAATGGGGTTTAGTGGAAAGCTACAGAGGTTGAGGTTAAGAAGATGCTTCCACCGTAACCAGTTTAGGTCCTGTGGCCTCATCTCAGGAGGTTCAGGCAGGTGCTGCAAACCAACAGACACTTGCCCTGAGCCCACACGAGGATCTGAGGAGCAGGAGAAGGAACAGGAAGCGGTGCTCATTTCTGGACCGTGAGCGAGCAGCTCTCTTGTAACTCGGATGCTATCAAGACAAGGCACCAGGTGATGCCTCAGAGGCATCTGAGGGCCCCAGGGTTCAGATGGATGGGGCTAAAGGCTCCAGAGTGCACCCAGAGGGACAACTTGTCCCCTGCTCCTCACAGCCCCAAGGCGTGCATTCCTGTGGAGGACGGACAGGCACATCTCTGGAAGTTAGGTCAGGATGAAGGGAAGGTCCCCTTGCATGGGTTGGTGCTTCCACATGCTTCCCTGTCCAATCTCCAGGGTCCTGGGGCTCTCAGTTTGGGAATGTCTCATTGAAATCACCAAAACTTTGGGGTATCCCTTGCTCTGAACCCTGTAAAAAGGCAGTGCAACATCAGCTAAAATCTTGTTAAAATGTGTTTGTTGCCCATTTCTTCCCTCTGTGAAAAGAAATTCTCTCTTCAGCCCCTGCCTATTCCTTCCACTCAGCTGAAACTTACCTGGACCTCATGGCTTAGCAATAAACATCTTTTGGTGTTTAGGAGAGAAAGACTTACTCAAATATGCCTGCTTGATACAGAGTGCTATTCTTAGGTAATGTTGTTCCCAATTTTAATTTAACTGCCTTGAAAACACTGGTGGATTTTTATCCTAGGACATCCCCCAGGAGGTGACCAAGAAACAGAGTTCTGAGTCACCTCGCCCCCTCAAAAATGCTATCCCAATGCAGAAGCCCCAAAGCTGCTCTTTCATGACCTCTTAGACATGTGGCATGCATCTACCTTTCTGGTTTCCTTCTACTCAGAAGAAATATTCTCCTCCAAAGTCAGTGCTTATCCCCCCCGGTAATCCCAGGGCTATAAATAAAGTCATTTTCCACCCCTCCTTCAGCTGAACTTTCACCCCAGAGTTGATGCTAAATTTCTAGATTATAATTTCAGTCCCATATATCTTCTTATCAAATCACGATAATGGCAATGCATCACGACAGGAGACAGATTGCAACGTTAGGGCTGAAGACATTTCCCTATTAGAAGTGCTTATGAAGGAAGGTGTTCCTGAGGGTGACAAGAAGGGGTCTTCATTAATGCGGATGTGTTCTTCAAGCCACCTTTAAATTTTCCATTGACGTACAGTCATCAGGAGGGAGACACCCACAATCCCAGCAGGAGCTGTGCAGGTGTTGGCAGGAAGACTCTTGGTTTCCACTGCCGGAGAGGTCTGGACATGAGAAGGTGCTTGGAAAGGTGGTTGTAATGCCCTGAGTCATCGCCCCTAGCCTAGGGCTCCGACATACCTTGCCTTTGACAGTGGGGTACAATCATCACCATGGTGTCCACCAAGTGAAGAGTCAGTTAGGTTGTGATACATGTGTTTATTGCAAACTGTAGTCATAGAAGGCAGGCAAAAGTTACACGATTGCATTCAACCCCTCAAATCAGTGTTGCACAGACTTATGAGAGATGTTTCAAGAAAAGGAAAAGTGGAATGACAGTCCTCCCAAAAAAGCTGGTCTCCCACGGGTATGGGCATCATTGGCCCCTCCATACAGCATCACATGGAGCATTCATGGATTCTTCTTCATCAGGTCAACAATCTTTCCGTACATGCGCTGAGGGGCATCCTGGCCCCAATGGTGGTCAAAGTGGTTCCAGTCAGGGAAGTGCTCATGACGAATGAGGTTAGTGATGCGGGGCAGCAAGCGTTTGGTCTCCGAAAGGGGATTCACCCAGTCCTGCCCACCACTCCATAGGGCTGTCGGCACACTCATGTTTTCTATCATATAAAGAGGAGGGGTGAACTGGGGAGAAGAAAATGTCACGTTATGCAAGGGTTATAATACAAGTGATTCCAGTGAAAGGAAGATACTGTCTATCAGCACCCAGGAGGAAAGACCAGACACAATGGCCTCCCAGTTGCTCCAGACATTCATCTTTGTGGAGGAGGCTCCCCTGTGCCCACAGCAGTGGGTTGGGATGATCAGAATGGCCGTCCTCTGTTGGAGGACCCAGCCACTGAGGGAATAACAAGGGTACTAGACCATGGAAGGGCTCCATGCTGGTCTCAGTTCTCCCCAGTTCACCCTCACAAGTCCCCAGCCCACCTGGTGGTATTTCTCCTGGTTCTTCTCCCCATAGTCAAACTGCTTGAACTCCCCGGTTTTGGCGGTCTGCAAGGCAGAGGCAAAGAATTAATAGCATGAGGGTAACGGCCTGGGATCAGCCCCACCATGAGAAAAGGACCGACTGCAAGTCTCTGCCCCAGTGCTGGGGTTGTTGCTTGCTGCTGCCTGTCCTGCAAGCTGTCCCTTACCTGGGACAGAAGCAGAGGCATTTGGGTGGCTTTACCTTGCTCAGCCAGAGGCATCTGTGGCTTTGGAGACCCCTTGATCCAGCATTTAAGAAATTACTTTTATTGGCCTTAATTTTATTGGCCTTTTATCTTCTTATCTGTCTCTAGGGTGAGTGAAGCAGCATGATAAAGTATCATAGGCATGAATTAAAATTGGTTTCTAGGTCATTATAAAATCAGACTCTGTACCTGTCCCCAGTGGAGAAGAGTTTTTACTGAAGTGTAGTCTGGAAAGTGTGCTAAATATACATCCAGTCGGTCCTGCAGTAAAAACAAAAAAGAATTTTCTAAGGGATTTGAGAATGAGGAAAATCTGTCTAGACGAAAAAAAAAAGAATCCATCTTATAACTGCAACAGATTTTTTTTTTCAGATGCTCTACCAACATTTTGCTGCTCAGAGTTAAGAGTAGACTTTGAAGTTAAGCCAGCTAACCAGTGCATTAAAATGGAAATACGTCCAGTCTTAATTTTTTTAATTATTATTCTCTCTATTTGTCCCAGACATTCAGCTATTCTAGAGCTAAAGTAGAAAATTTAGCAATAACGCTTGGGAATAACTCAAACCTCAACACAGCAAACACCACCACAGCCTTGAACAATGTTTTTATGTCTTATTTATTTATTTATTTATATTCTCATTTCTTATCCCTCCCTTACTAGCTATGCAAATCCTACATTCAAATATAAAATTATCTTATGGCAAGAAGATGTTTAGGCCAGGGAACTATAATAAAATCCCTCCCTGAAGTTGCTCACTCTGGCACCTAAAAGCATTTGGTAATATAACTTATGAACCATGAAATGTCCTATTAACCCTGCCTTGGTATCGCTGGAAAGCGAATGACATGTAGCCCCTTTTCTAAATATGAGATAGATATGAGAAAATGGTTAAGATGGTCAGTTTACTTCGCGTTACTTTAAATTACTGATACTAATTTTCAGATTCTTTATGCATAACACTATAGATGAAAGATGGTGGCACATTTAGTTCTCCAGTTATTTCCAGATGAAAAGCCCAAGGGAATTTGGAAATTGGCCTGAGTGGCTCGCTGTGAAGCGGCAAGGCTAATATACCTACCAGATTTAAGTTCTTCTTATTATATCCACCGATAAGGAAAATCTCATTTTCACAAACTTTGCCTGTTACCAGATTGCTGCATATCTTGGCAAGAGCGGCTCTCTCTTTCCTTCCCACCAGGGTCAGTTGTTTTCTTCCAAATATCACCTGTAAAAGCAAAAGACTCTTGTCTCTCATTTCAAGAAAGATATTCCAATTTCTGCTTAACACTAAGGTTGACCTGGGATTTTGGTACAGTTGGAAGATCTGCATTTTGCAGTGACTTCTCTGTCACAGGGTATAATCTCTACTTTTAGATGCTCCTCCAATGTGACATGCCTATGAAGAATGTCAGCTCCCCTTGCAAATCTGTCACCAGCTCCTGGGAGCAAAGGGAAAAACCGGGGTACTGTGAGGCTGTTGCATGCAATTCCTTGGCTGGAGACCTGGAATCATGAGTGAGATCAACAATTTAAAACATCAATATTAACGACAAAGACACCTGGGTATTTCCATCAGTTTCAGTTCTCTCCTGGATTTCACTAAATCAGTAAGAATAGATACGATAATAAAACATAAGCAAATAACTAACCTTCAGTAGTGTGTCTGGTAAAAATGCCAGTTTTAAGATAGGACCTCTAACTTGATGAAAGGTGTACAGAGGAGCCAAACCAAAGAACAACTTGATTTTCTCAGCCAGCTGTGGCATGCTCGAAAATGCTATGAAACCTGAAAAACAACAAGAGGTCACAACAACCACCCAAACAGTAAAATGAATTTCTTAAGTGAAAAATGGATAAATGCAGTAAATCCTGAGCAGGGAAAAGACATAAAAATGCAAAAATATTGCTGGTTGCAGTTTGCCATTAACATTTCTCCTTTGCTGAGAGAGATTTGGCAAAGCTCACCCTAGTCCTCCCCAAGAGTGGCCAAAGCTAAACCTCTTAAAGTCACATGGGACACCTGAGTATCACAAATCGTCCGTCGAGTGACACATCCGACTGTAGCTGGGATTTTGGCTACATGGTGAACTGCAGTTTGTCTGGAGACTCCAACTCAGGGGGTCCTCCATGCTGAGCCTGGCCATGATCCTGCAGTACCTGAGCAGAACAGATGATGCTGCTCAAATACCCTCAGGCAGAGGTGGATCCAAACCCACATTAGGCCCCGCCTTTCCATGGGCCAACGCAGCTGAGCACAGTCTTGGGGAAACCTGTGCCCTGAGCAGTCTCCACTTCACCCTGGACGTCTAGTCCCTGGGGAGCACTGTAGACCTGTGTGGACCTGTCCCTTCTCTCCTGGCATCCCAGCAACCTGCTCCCAAGCAAAGCCCTGATCCCCCTTCTCACTCACCAAGAGAGTTGCCTTGAGCGTGGCCAACGTAGTAGAGTTTCTGCTGTCCAGTCTTCTGCAGAATGAAGTTTATCATTGCTGGGAGGTCATACATGGCCATCTCGTGGAAACTGGAAAGCAAGGAGAGAAGCTGGATGGGGTGCCTTGTTCCTGCCTTTTGTGCGCAGCAGTGGCATCCTCCCCACCCATGGCCATCACAGGCTGCTTCACGCCTGCAGCTCAGACCCACAGCATGTGACTCTGCCTAGCACAGACTCTCCTACCTCTCTCCTTCCCTTCTGGGGCTCTCACTCCCCAGAGTGTCATCGCCCAGGCCACTAAGTGCAGCAATTGCCCTCCCGTTTTCCTTGTAGGCACAACGCCGGTGCCCATTGGCATGGCCCATGAGTGAGGCCAGCAACGACCTTCACGGAACATAAAGACTTGCCCACCCTAGCCACGCTGGACCCTTGGGAGGACACGCGGGCAGCTTTGAGAGGCCAGCACGCCCCAACCGTTGATCTCATGAGCTGCCTTACCTGAAATCCCAAAATTCCTCTTGGTCAGTCGAAAGGTTCACGTGTCTCCGGGACCAGCTGTTCCCCCTGTTGTTCCCTAACCAAACATCATATCCTGCATCGGCAAGGATGAAGGCCAGGCTGTTACTGGGGAGGTTGTCCACCCAGTCACCACCATCTAAACTAAAGCCATGTACTATCAACACTGGGGACCTGGGTCCTGAAAGAGAAGGCACCGAGTTTGTCATGAAAAAACAAATAAATAAACAAACAAACAAACAAAAAACAACAGAATAGACTGAAAAATAATGGTCTCTTTTATCCCAGTAATATTTTTTTTCTTTCTGTAGTTTATACTTGAAATATTTCCTTATAATGAGAGAGAAGAGTGATGAGTTGCCCCCCCCAAAAAAATTCTTATGACTCTTCCAACTTCAGAAAACTTGTTTAAAATCATAAGAATTTGAACTGGCTTCCTGTAACACTCTTCTTCAGCCACTTGGAAGGTCATAACTTTACTTGGCATTTGTGAACTGAACGTGAGGCCACCTGGGTTCCAAGCATCCCCTCTGCCATGAGGAATACGGTTCATAGTGAGAAAATAGCTGTCCTCTGTCAATACTTCATGCTCCTCGTTGGGATACCCGTGGAAATTGATCTTCTGGCTCTGCCAGGAGAAAAGATAGATTCCGTCATGTGGTTTCAGTCATACCATATCTGCTCTGAGACTGGCACAAGAAAAACCTACTCTATGCCATCTGGGATGTTTTGTGTTGTCTTCACGTGCACATGGTATATGAAGACTCAGTAGTTCTACAAGAAGGCCGGAGACTGACCCTATTTCAGGATGAGGGCATGGAATGGGTTACAATACTGTAAGAGTACCAACACGACAGACTTGAACCCCAGGGCAAGCTGAGGGCCATGGCCTCCCTCTCCAAGGAAGCCTCACTGGTGGAGATGCCTGAGGCAATGCACTTATGATGGGCCTTGACGTTATGCAGGAGAGGACTTTGCACTAACATCCTTCATCCTCACACAAACCATTGAGTAAACCCAGCATGAAGAACAGGTAATGGTGGCTCACTTGAACTATACTATGACGCAGCGTTGGGTTCACACCAGGAACTTACAATGTTCATGAACTGCTCCGGGTTCTCATGGCTCCTCCTTTCAAGCATGAGGGCATCGCTCACTCCCAGGACCAAACAGAGGGCCACGAGGCACAGCCACATCTTGTGTCCCTGAAACACAGCGCGGGAGACAGGAGGGTCACGGGGAGCAGGTTGAGCTGCCTGGTGGAGAGAAGGACGCGAACGGTAGTGGACCCAGAGAGAGGAGCGTAGAGCTGGTGAGAGGAGGACACTCTTGCAGGCACCTCCCTGCACCCTCCCTCTCCTGTTCATGCTCCTGCCCAGGGTGGTCAATACACTCAGTGCACTAACAGACTTCACTAAGCTCAAGGTCTTCTGATACTGCCTCCACCATGTGATGCTGCAAAGCAGTGCAGGTATTTTAACATGGGATACCTTGCTCTGCCCAAGGGTGTTTTGGCAACAAACTCTGAGCTTCCTGGGAGCATGAGGAAGCACGGAAAGAAGGAAGGAAGGCAGGCTCATGTGCACGTGTATTCAGGCAAGACAGAGCAGGCTGTACCTGTGGGGATCAGATACAGCCCACATTACCCAAACAACTGCCTGAATGAGCTGTGTGGATCACAAGGGACTGAAAAGCAAGGCCTGCTGAGGAATTTATAGAGGTCAGACAGGCCCACTCTACTGAAATTATGACTAGATGCTTTTTTTCTGCCATTTTTCTGGTTGCAAAACTGACACTGACTTTTCACGCTGCTTATATTTTCTTGTAAAGCCAATGCACATCACTTAGAAGATACATTTTTTCCTTCATGAAGGGAATGATTGTACTTATATTTCATTTTTCTATTTTTCATGCAGTTTTTGTTTCTTTGTTTTAATTTTTTTAACACAATGTAAAGCACCTCTCAAGTTTGACAACTGAATTGAAACGTACTGTTGATTCCTTCGCTGGTGGGTTTTATGTTCTGTGACATCTCTTGACTTACCTTTAAATAATGATGTTCTGGTCCTAACAACAAACATCTGAGATACCAAAAACTGTGAAAGACTTCTTTGTGTATTTCAAAACTTTGAAGCAAAAGCTGTTTCAAAATGCCATGCCAAGGCATCGTCCTTCCTCACCTTTGTCAGAAGCTGTCCCTAGATGATCCAGTGGAGCCCATGAGCCCAGTACCACTTTCAGCCAACTAGTCTGAGATTTCCCTGTTTGCTCTGGCCAACTTCTCTCTGCTGAGGCAGATGATATAACAAGGAGCAAAAGGCACAACTGCAGCTTGAGTCGTTCAACTTGGATATCATGACCGGAATACAGTGCTGCTCACTACAGAGGTAGGGATCCACACCTTGGTTTTCAAGGTTTGGCTGGACAAACGCAAGGGTGATCTGATCTAGGACTGGTGGTAACTCATGGCCAAACCAGAAGGAAGGTGATCAGACTCCCAGAGATGTTCAACCAAAGCCATGAATTTGCAGCATCTCCTAACCACAGTGGGAAGTACCAAAGCTCACAATCACCACCAAATGCAGATGGAGAACTGCAAGGCAGACTTTTCCAAGAAAATTTTAACTGCGATGGAGAAAAAAATGCCTGAGTTCTCCATGCACAAAATGAACGATGAATTACAAGAAAAGCGCACATTACAAACCAGACCTGTTGCTCTAGGCTCATCCACGCAGTCAAAAAGGACAGCGGGAGTGAGCAAGCAAGTCCTGTTGGCTTATAAAGAGAGGCCACAAAGAGACTGAGACAGCAGCAAGGAAAATCACCCCATAGATTTCAGGCAATCATCCACGAAGTATGCAACGTGAGTAACACTAGGTGTGTTGTTACACAGCTGTGCAAACCCTCTAATGAGGAGTAGATATCCAGTGGTGTTTTAGGCGGATCAAGAGTGGCAGAACTTCCTCAGAGGTTCTCAAGAACCTGCCAGGCAGCCACTTCTGCCCGCTGGCTGCGTTCACGTGGCCACAACTGCTGAAGCTCTGTATTTGGCCTCACTTCTCAGTCATCCTGTCCTCGAGGCTCACAGAAGTATGAAACGGGGCTGCTGATTGAGCAGGACCCTGAAGGAGCATCAACCCGGCACAGAGCTAGGCAGATCCACGGGGTTGAGGAGAATGTGAAAAACCCTGGGGAAACTGAGAAACAGCAGAGGACTCAGAGATGGAGATCTCAGAACAAATGATTTCATCCCTCTTCACTCGCTGTGGCCGTATGGGGACAACACGGTCACTGTATGAACACAATCACTGAGGATGTGACATGGAAGAGGTCCCAGCACTGTGGTCCTGGACACTGGTGAAGCCTGTAGAGCAAGTAACGCGTTGTCCATGTGGACCAGTAATTCTGCAGTGACTCCAGGTGACCTGGGGCAAAGTCTGGAGGAGGATTGCTTTCCCAAACAGCCGGGCTGTGTCAGACAACCAGATGTTTCTTGCTCTGGTATGCGCAAATATGAGGTTCTCAGAGCTGTTATGGTCATTTTGGTTACATGACATCATGCTATGGCACTTCCTGTGAGATTTCCTGGAGCAAAGGGTGAGAATTGCACACCAAGAGAGGAAAAGCTCTGACCACATTTCCTAGCAAGCAGTGGTAGCTGAAGATTTCTGAGCCTGCTCGTAGCCGTATGCTCAGAATCGGCCATGGAGCTGCTGTGGGTTGCTCAAAGACACAGGACTGTGGCCATGGTGTGATGAAGGATTGCATGTGAGGAATATCAACAGGAACCAAAAGATACAGGGTTCCCTCCAAGGCAATTGCCAGCAACAAGAGTAGAAGAGACCCAAATCTGAAAACAACCTGGCCCACCTCATATTAAGTGTCTGAAAAGATCTTCTTGCCTTTTGGTCACTATTCATAGTCTAAGGCACCCTGTCTGATCTTGCTTGCTGAGGTCCTAAGCTGACTGACTGTTCCTGTTAAGGGCCTGGTTTGAGGATACAGCCGGACAGCTTCCAGTGTTTGGTCAGACATGCTACGGTCAGGTGCTACAAACCACCAAGCAGTGCAAGAATGGCCAAGGGGTGCTCTTTCTGGCTGATTAAAACTAAATTTAACTTCTGGACATCTTTATGTAGGCGCGAGCAGACAGTCATGACCCTGCTTACTTCAGCAGTCCCACAGCTCCTGGCCTGTGGAAGTGTTCATTCCAGGATGCACCTTCATCTGCTAAACACAAGCTCAAACGCTGAATTTTTGCTTTTAATGCTCACTTCATACATGCCTTAGGCGCACATATTTGTACAAGTCTTGGCTGCAGGACTCTGCCTAAGACCAAATCCTCTTTCTCTGCATCACAGCTTTCGGAAAGGCTTTGCCATCACGCCTCGCTTGTGCTTCTTGCCCAGCCACAATGCAGCAGAAGGGACATCAGAGACTTCTCCCTCAGCTTCCCAACACCACAGCTTGGAGATCTGATACTAATGCAACTACACACTGAAACCATACCACCTCTTTGGGCTGCTGCCCAAAGTCTTCTCCCCAGCCCAACCCTGCTTACATGTCTTAAGCTGCAGGTCTCTGCAGACCATCCTCAGTTATCTATCACCAGAACTGACTTAGAAGAGACTCTTAAAACCCTTAGAAAAGTGCCCACCCCAAGAGCTGCCCATACTCACTGGTCCCTCACAGGCAGGTCCTTCCTTCCAGGTTCACCTTCAGCTACCTCTGCAACTTTGCGAGCTGCAGTAAAGCCCACCTAGTCTTCCTTTGTCCTTCAGAAGAGCTTCCTTTCAGGTCCACTTCAGACACATCTGCTCCTCACAGTGCCCAGACTATGAGCCTGCAGCTCTTCCTACACCTACCCCACTATTTCTCCAGCGTCTGCCCCACCTCCTTAACCTCTCTGTCCCTGGACAGGCTTGGCTGATCCAGTGGGAGGATGAGTCCTCACCTAGCCCTGGGAATCCCTTAGAGGGGAAGGAAATGCGCACCACAGGCTACTACGCTCATGGAGAGCCTATTGCAAGGGTTGTCCAGCAAGACAGAAGATGACACTTGCTTTCCCGGCCTTTAAGGTATTTGAACAGCTCCAGGACTCTTGTCTAACTCTCGGCTCACTTCAGGGCCAACTCCACAGCTGCCGACAGTTGCTCAAGGACCAGACCATAAATGAAGACTTCTTAGAGCTTCCCAGCACATAGTGCTCATGTTTTGTGATGCTGTAAGCAGAGAAGAACTGCATATGAAGAAGTTTCAAAGTCTCCTTTTCCTTTTAGAGCTAGAAATTCTCTTGCAGCAGAAGTCAGTTTTGGATCAGAAATCCTGGAGCGAATTAAGGCTTCTATGCAGGTTCCTTATCCCTGACGATAAGAAAATCTTCTTGTTCAGATCAGAAGCGTCTCTTGCCCCTCTGCTGAACTTGGCTTCTACATGAAACCTGAGTCCACCACATAGGAGCCTGGAGAATGAGCCTGGACACTTGTTCACATCCCATGATGGTTAATAGTACTGAAATTAGGGAACAACTTACCAGGGCATTGGGATGAATGCAAAGAGAACACGTGAAGCGCAGCCAAAGCAGCATAAACGCATTCAGTGGAGTTAGAGGTAAAAATATGAATTGTGGAAGGGCTGATCCCAAGCAGAGCTGGCATTTCCCCATCCTTCCAGCAGAGAGGGCTCTGACACCACAGTGCCTCTGTCCTTGGGTTCAGGGCTTCCCAGCTCCTCCACTCTCTGTGAGACATGGCCAAAGCAGAACAGGTCAAAGAGGGGAGGACCATGTTCTGCTGCTCTCCATCACTTGTCTCGTCTGCAGTGACAGAGGGTTGTGCTCTGGATGTAAAGGCAAAAACCCTGCTCCAATTGAGTGGCTCTATTGGACCAGCGTCCAATGGAGTTCTAAGTGACTACACCTCGTACTCGAGGGGAGATGCACAACTGTTTTAAACGTACAGAAACGCTGCCTGGAAGATTCAGGAGGTTCTTTTACCTCTCAAACGCTTTCACAGCACCCTCTGCTGCCCAGACTTTCCCTTGTTCTTTCAAGGGAGCCTTGCATCACGCACTATAGTGCATCTCAGATGTCCATGCTTATATCACCGGAGTAGCTAACTGAACACCAAGCCACACAGAGCAATTAGGAAAGACCACCAGCAATTCAAATTTGAGCCTGGTCCCTGCATTGCCACATTTCTCTCCCTCCCCATGTAGCTATGCCACAAGAAATTCAGGAAGGAGAGCAGCTCATACCTCCCCACGAATTATCCTATGCTCTTGGATAACCTCCCAAGTAGATATGGAATCATAGGTCCTTTTCATGGCATTCTAGGATTTGTAGTGAGTCTGCTTGGTTGCCTTCCCTCTCCAAACTATTGTGAGCCCTCCATCTCTCCACTCACTTGTGGCGTGATGCCTTTGAAGGAAGCCCCTCTGAGAGCAGTGGGATTTGTTAAAAGTTGCCGTTGTGTTATGTGACTTGATTTTTACTAAAACAAGCCGAAACTGACATTAGGGATTTCCTCTAACATCGTATCTCTTGAAAAGAAAAAAACTCATGTAAAAACAATTTTAAATGGCAGGAAAAATTGGGGAGAAAAAAAAGAAAAACTCAAAAAAGGAAACTCAGAAAAATAAAAATTTAGAAATTTGAAATTCCATAAAAACTCTACTTCATAATTCTGAAAAGTCCAGCATTTCCTCTTTCCCCTGTGACTACCAGGTGGGTTAGTGCTCAGCAATACCTTCTGACTTTTATTTGACCTCAGAGTGCCTGAAAAGTAGAGGAACAGTTTTTTATTCTCTTTTAGTGGCTCTTGCTTACTATTTTACTACTAGATAGAAACTCTATCCTCAAGCACTATCTGCAGATAAAATCTAAATGTTGGAAATATAACTTATATATGGAAATTATATATTATATTATATATTGGAAATATAACATAACTTATAATGCACTCACATCAGTTCTGCTGGGATCTAATGACAAGAGGAAAAAATATATGAAAGCATAAAAAAAACACATAGAAACATATGAAATAACTTCAGTTTTATGCTGAGAATTCTTTATTTTTTTCTAATATTTTTAATTTTTCAGTCGTCTTTCCTTACTTTTTTCACATAGATACTAGAAATGCTTTAGTTCTACAACGACAAATATGGCCAGTGGGACAAATAAGGTAAAATATTCTTAGGAGAATGAAGGGAAAAGGGAAGAAATCAAAATATGAACAAGTGAGTAAGGACTGTGAAGATGTCTGGGTGAGTCCCTTCTTCCTAAGACCCATGCAGGGGACATTTTAGAATATACACTCCAAGTTATAGCAGCTGAAAGAAGAAGTTCCTCCTAGAAGCATCTCCTTTGCTGAATTTTTCTTGTGTGGGATCTGCTGTGGTACTGAATTTCAATGCTGCTACTTGATCTTCTGCTTCGGCACAGAGAGTTGGTTGTATGCAAGACCAGGTCATTGTGCCTGCTGCACCTGGTCTGTGCAGATCACATGCCTTTTTTTGGGAGTCCACGATGTTTTGCTTCACCTGACGTTAGGGAGTCAAATCCTCTGATCCCAAGAATGGGATGCTGAGCTGGTACTGCCAGATCCATGGCTCACACTATGGAATTGTGATTTTTCACCCTTGTTCTTCTCAGTTAATTCTCAGAGAAGAGTAACGATCTTTGAAGATATGTAGACATCTCTTCATAAACCAAACTAAAAACAACACGCCAGGTTCTTCCCCAATGAAAATGCTTGTTAATTGTCCCGTACTCATTTCTGTCAGCTGGAAATGAAGGAATTTCATTTTTAAGCCTGGAAATGTGAATTGTGTGCTGTGGTACTGAGACCAACAAGGCCCCCAAACCAGCTCCTCAGATATCAGATGATAACTGAGACCTATCAAATGCCATGGACCCCCATTCATTGCAAGATGCCGACAAGAACTAGCAGTATAAAACTCTCCTACAACCCTCCGAGTGACTGGGGATACAACCATAGCCCAGATGTTCCATGAACTACAGGCTGCAGCACGCACATTTCTTGTTTCAACTGATGACAAATAAGCTCCTGCGGCAGAAACGCTGATGCTTCAAGAGATCTGATTATGGATGTTTTTATTGGCTTGTTCATGGTTTCATATTCAGCGCGGTGGTTCATTGCGAACTGTGAAAAAGGGGGAAGTGGTTTCTGCTCTTGCCATATTTGATCCCGTTTTTCCACCTTCCCTCTTCTCCCTCCCAGGCAGGAGTCAGGCTCAGGTCTGAGTCACTACTCAGGAGAAGGTGAGCCAGGATTGAGCCACTCTGCCTCCAATTAGTCTTTAGTAAAGACCAATTCTTCTAGCTTTGAATCACAGAAGTCTTATTTAGGCTTTCCAAAGAATGTATGTTTGCTTTTTTAGCTGACATTCCTTGGCCACGTCTGGCAGGTATCCACATCAGGAACGGAGACAGGAACCAGACCATTGTGCTCCTTCAGCAAAGCCCTCGTTTGCTGGGACTTGCAAGCGCGTGGGCATGTTGCAAAGAGCCAAGAGGAGCCTAGGAAGGTGACACTGCAGAAATTACACCCACAGTCTGTGCTCGCTGCTTGCCCACTTCAAAGCAGAGAGCTCCATGGCCACTGCGCAGCAGGTGACAAGAGCTTGGCCAGAAACTTTGCCCACTGGAGAGTGATGAGGTCCAAAGGAGAGCTAATTTGATGCCTTAAAATTGGCTAATAGGGGTTGTATATGGCATATAGATACCTGAAAATAATTGGCTAGATGGAGGTAATTGAAAGATTGTGCACAGCCGCCCAGCAAAATAGCCTCTTGTTGTGGTCCAACCAGTAAAAAAAGACAAAAACCTCCCCCTGAAACTGCACCCTGTGGCTGGTGAAAGCAAAATCCAGTTTTGTCTCATTTCTTCCATCCCCTGGGGATGAATTTATTTTTATTTTTTATTCTTCTTAAAGAATTCCCCAACAGTGACATTGGGGAATGCTAAAGGAGAGGTTTCCCTTTTCCAGACCTCTGTGGATTTCACACTGGAAAGCAGGCGGATTTCCTGCACAAGCCCATTGGAGCGACTCGGCCAAGTTGGGGGACCCCCAAGCCCGCTCAGCATCACCCCTCAGTGCACCAGGTCCAGCGCAGGTCGAAGGCAATTGAGATGCAGTGCAGGGTCAGCTCACACTCTGCAGCATCAGAGAGAACTATATATATATATTTTTTTTTTCTAATTCTCGGCTGTTCTGTAGCCTCACAAGAAATTTCTGCAAGGGAGCCTGGGTAGGGCAGGTGTCTCCTTTCAGAGCAGATCCCAGCCCCCAGGTAAATTACATGTTAGCAAGATAATGGATTAGAGGGAGTGGCAATTTGTGACACTCCCCGGTACGTGGAGCAGCAGGAGCAATAGCCCAATGCGTGATAGGAGAGAGTGGCAAGTTTGGGCAGCGGGGACCGTGCTCTGCTCCCGCCTGCTTCACGGAGCGTGGGAAAGAAAGGACCTGCACCCCTTCTGTGCCTGCAACCGGACTGCAACGGGTAATTGCTTCCTCCTTTTTGCACCAACGCAGGGCATGAACTGCCTTTGTACGGGCTGCCTGCAGACTGGCCGTCCCCGTGGGTACTAGGATAGAGCTGTAGGTGGTTTGAAAAGTTCCGGAGATGCGATGGTGAGATGTCTTCAGGGAATCTTCTGTCAAAAGGAAAGTTGCGGCGGCTCTCGGGAGGGTGGGAATGTCCAGCAATCAGGAAATGTGCTGCTGCTTCAAGAGAGTTTAACCTATTGCAGCTCTCAAAAGATCAGGAGCTTTAAACAAGGTGGTTCACTGAGCTGGACGGGGCTGCCTGGGACCTCACAAAGGGATTATTCTTCCAGGTTGGCTGATGTGAGAAATGGGTCACAGCAAGCAAGGATCGTCCCTTGATTTTGCATGCTGTTCTTGCAACATTACAGTTCACAAAAGAAAAAAAAAAATGCTTTTTTCCTTTTTTTAACCTCATCTTGCACTGCTAAGACTCAACATCTTAAGAGAAGTGAGACCAAAGTCTTCAGGGGCCCCGAGAGCTGCAGGAATGCTGCACTGAGAGCTGACTGTACCGCATACAACTTCTGCCCTGCTGCGTCTCCTGTCTCTTCCCGGGTGTCCCAGTGACTCAGGTGCTCCTTAGGAGTGCCGCAAGAATGACCTCCCATCCGCCTTTCCATGGGAAAGGAAAGCACTGCACTGCAAGGATGCCAACTCTCCTTGGCAGTCGTGGGCCATATAACAAGGGGCAATGACTACAGCTTGTGGCTCCAGGGGTTCAAGCCGGATGCGAGGGAACATTTTCCCCACCCGAGGGGGACCAAGTCTGGGACAGGTCACCAGGATGCTGGGGGATCTCCGTCTTTGGAGGGTTTGGGGCTCGGCTGGGCCAAACCATGGCCACCCTGGTCCCAGCACTGGTGACTCCTGCTGTGACTGTCCCCAGTTGAGCAGGGACTCCTTGAGATCCCGTCCGCCTGTGCTCTGATGGCTGTATGATCCTCCCTACCTGCACTCCAGGAGCAGCAGAGGGAGCAGGTGGCCTTCTCCCTGGCTAAGAATCCACCTCCCGCAGCGAGGAAAGCTGATTCCTCAAACAGAAGGGAGTGGCGAAAATTAGGGTCAGCTAGGAAAACAGAGAAACACTTGGAATCTTCCTTTCAGCCACCAGGAGGATATTGTGGAAAGAGGTTGTTGCCAGTCACCTGCACGGTCTTCAAGCCATTGGCACCTGACTTTGGCCACGGCGTCATGTGCGGACCAGCACAGACCCACGGATTCGGCTCCTCTCCAGCAACCAGAATGACAATAATAGGATGGTGTGGAAGGACCATGCTAAAATAAACCCTTCTCAGGAAAAACAGCAGCTCTTCTGGGACAGATGTCTACTTTGGTTTGCAAAAATAGCTCAGAGGCATTCAGAAGTCGCTGCAATCTTACTTTCAGCCACTGTGCGTTATTTAATTTCATATTAAGAGCAAAAACCTAAACATCTCCATGACGATACTGTGATGATTTAGCTCTGACTCAACTAGTTTGCAGTTTAGCGAAATAATCTCTTCTTCTGACTATCCTAGTTAGCACTTTAAATGAATAGTCTGTAATCACATCCTCAGAGACCAAATGTGCACAGGTTGGTGGAGTGCAGATGCCTTGATTTATGTATTGGTGAAGTTATTGGTACGACTGTATATGTGTGTACATGCACATAAATTATTTTTTCTGAATAGGATGGGGCATGCATTGTTAAAATGTAGTGGAGCCTGGCATTTTCTAAAATGAGCAACTAGAAAAAAAAATGCAAGATTTCAAATTTGAAATTATTGTCCTGGTCAAGTGGTCAGGCTATCATATTAATAAAAGCATGGTGCATGTCAAATGCAGTGTATGTAATCCTGGCTTCTGTGTTAGTGAAGTCAACGCCTATGGATGCTCACCCTGTTAACATGTTTTGCAGAGACCCATGATGTGGCTGTTAGTCACCATTGCTTATTTAATGTGCAATACCGAAAAGTCAGAAGGACTGATTGGAATGACAGAGGCAAGCCCTGAGGCGTTCATGGATGTGGTAAGCTGCGTTTTCTCTCCATTCATTTGCTGCGTGATCCTCTCGTCCACCCCAAAAAGTTCAAAGCTTGGGCACACAAGGAGATGCCCCATGCACCCAGTGACTCATCCAACTCTTTTTTATTTTCCTCCCTTCAGGGTGGTATCGTTCGCTACCATGGGTACCCCTACGAGGAACACGAGGTCCTGACAGACGATGGCTATTACCTTATCATGCAGAGAATTCCTCATGGCAAAGATGACTTGGCAAGCGCAGCCACCTCCCATGAGGCAGAGTCACAAGGCTCCAGCATGTTCTGCCCCAGTAAGTGCTGGAAGAAAATCTGCTTTGCCCCAGAACCCAGAAAGTTTTTGCTTGGTGAGGCCTGGCCATTGGCAAGACTGCCTTGTTGGGAGACTCAGAGATCTGGGGGGAGGCTGGGTACCCTTCCCTCTTGGGCATCCTTCCCTCTTGGATTAGCCCCAGCGTAGGAAGAGCTGCATGTACCCACCATATCAGCTTTGTCGTTCAAAGAGGATATTCTTTACAAGAGGAAAAAGATAGGGGGAATGAACATACAGAAATCTCACCTCAAATTTTATACCCGTCCAAAGACAACTAAAGCCATGACATAAGGTCCTATGCATCTGTAAGGAATCCCTGGTGGAGCAGCTAAGAGCCATTTATTAGTAAAAATAAAATACCTGCCAAATCGAATGTTATTTCGCCATTTCTGCTGCTTCTGACTCTTGAATGGAACCACTATTTCAAAAGGGAGAGGGTGATGCCTACTTGGCAAGACCTCACTCTCCTGTGAAAGGTGAAATATGAATGTGATTGATAAGTGTAGTAGTCCAGACTTCTGTTTAGGACAATTTTTTGCCTTCAGCTCTCCGACATGAAAATGTAATTATTAAGCTGAGGTCTAAGAAAAAACAAAATACAGAGAGCAAAGGAAAAGCTGGGGAAAAAGGGGGCTTTTCATCCAAATTTTTAATGCTGCAACCATTCATTGTAGCCCCAATGTATGAATTCAGATATATTTAGGATGATTGCACTGTAAGTAGGAACCTTTAGCTACCTTGAGCATGGGGCTGGAGTACAGGGGACCTTTCCAACCTAAATCTTCCTCTACTCTCTCTTCCAGTCCCCTAACCAGTAAATCACTCCTAACTAACCAGTAACCAATGACATGTCAGGGGGTTGGGTCTTTTGCAGAAAAGGTCTTAACTTTCTTCTGAGGTCCTGGGATTTGCCCATATGTCCTGAAGTGGGCAGAAGTGGGTGGAAGAGCTGTTCTTGACCGCCCTGTATCTCTTTCAAAGGAGCAGGATGGTGTTTGTTATGCCATAAGAGAAACACGTATGAGGGAAGGGAGCCTAGATTGCCTTGTCTTTTCAACATCTCTTGGTCAGACCCGAGAGCACCTGTTCTAGAGGAAAAGTAGCATGAGGAAAGCAGTTTCCACGGAGAAGGCATGCTCCATGTTCAAGCAGACATGGCGCACAGTTGCTTTCTTGTGAGCGTGAGTCACCATGCTCCTTTGAGTTTGGAGTTCCACTTTATTTATCAACTCCAGCATATCATTTTTCTCTGCCCTGGGATTCCCAAACAGCCTACTTTCTCACCAAAAAGCAAACATCTTTTGGAAAAAGTAGGCTATCTAGTGCAAGTGAACCCAGGTAGGGTGCTGCCAAAGTCATATCTGAAGTGTGACTGCTCAATCGTTTTAGCTGGGAGAGAAAATGACCCATTTCTTCTTTCTTCAGCTCCCAAGCCTGCAGTGCTCCTGCAACATGGCCTGGTGTTGGAGGGAAGCAACTGGGTTACTAACTTGCCCAACAGCAGCCTCGGCTTCATCCTCGCAGATGCTGGCTATGATGTTTGGATAGGAAACAGCAGAGGGAACAGCTGGTCAAGAAAGCACAAAGAGTTTGCTTTTTACCAGGAGGAATATTCAGCTTACAGGTATTTTCAAGGAAGCTGCAGGAGTGCTGGTAAATCTGCCTATTTTTTTCAGAAGGTTGTAAGTTCATAGGCTGGAGCTCCACGGACAGAGCTCTGGGATCTACCAGTGGGCATATGTTTGCACTACCACGACAAGATATGGGTGCCCCTATCTGCTAACTCCCCAAATATTCTTTCCCTAACGCAACTGGGAATTGCATGGACAAGATTTTTACCTTTTCCTGCATATGGAATAGAGATTCATGTTCACATGGTGCTCACCCAGCCTCCAGAAGTCCTGCAGGTGACAGGAGCAAATGGTACTTTCCTGTGCAAACACAGAAATCTTCTAAGACAAATGGCAAATCAATTTTGCAAACCAGAGGGGTGAAGCACAGAAGGTTCAGCGACACCATTTCCATGTAGCTCCTGCTGCTCTCAGCATCCATGGCCAGCAACACTGATTTTTTATGTGCTCATCTTCCTTGCAGTTTTCATGAAATGGCTATGTACGACCTTCCAGCAACAATCAACTACATCTTGCAGAAAACTGGACAGGAGCAATTATACTATGTGGCTTACTCTCAAGGCACCACCACAGGTATTTATGCGGAGAACAGGGCACTGGCAGAGTTGTGTGAGCTGTGCACCTCATGAAGGGCGGGCATTTTCCCCAAAATTGAAGGTGGAGGTAAACTGCGGCTCATCATAACTATGAGGGGGAGAAGAGCAGGTAAAAATCCTAATTTGTATTACCAGGGCAGTTTTGATGAGGACAATCGAAAAGTAATTGCAACAAAGTTTTCTGATATAATCCGTCATGGGATCTGCAGCTGGAGTGAATTATCAAGGTGGGAACTGAGAGGAGCTTCAGGCCACATCCCCAACCAGCTGTAGCACTTGCAAACTATGACAGCCTCCAGGGGTATTTCCAGCCAGCACATACATCTAGGAGTCAGTAACTCCTGCAGAAACAACAGGGCAAGGTCTGACTCCCTCCCACTGTTGCAGGTTTCATTGCATTTTCTTCCATTCCTGAGCTGGACCGCAAAATCAAGATGTTCTTTGCGCTGGCTCCCATCACAACAAACTCAAATATGAAGTCGCCCTTGGTGAAAGTGTTAGACCTTCCTGAGGCACTGATTAAGGTATGTCTTCCTCATGCATTCACTGGCTCTGCTCCTCTTTTGGTACAGACAGGAAAGGTCTTGGAGGTTATCAGTGAAGGCGAACGAAGAGCATCATCACCCTTTATTGCCAGCAATCTCTTTTGGGAAGAAGAAAGCAGAAGGGGCTGAAAGCCTGGACTGGCAGTCAGTTCTTGGGTTAGCACTTCAGAAAAGTCTCAGCAGAAAGGAAGGGCTTGCAGAAGCTGATGAGACAAATGGACTGAGGTGGGAACGGGAAGTCTCAGCACCCAAGATGCACAGTATTTATATGTCACTTCCTTTTCTTTGCCCTCTGTATTCCCATTCCTTTTGCTTTGAGTTCATTTGTCCTGAAAAGGTTACATTTGCACCTATAGCCTGGAAACTGTGATGCATTAAACCATGTGAAATCTCTTGCTGTCCAGCTCTGGCCAAAGAGCTATTTCTAGATATTAATTCTGACTCCTTCAACTTTTAGGAGAAACCATCCTCTTTCAGAGTCCTGATCACTTCTGAAAAATCAGAAAAGACAGAATTATGATGCATAGCAAAACTATGGGAGGGCACACAGCAACTTTCAGGGATGAGCAGAGAACTGAGAAACACCTGGAAACTAAATAAGAGTATGAGCCCGTTCAAAGGGAGGAGAGGACCTGCCAATCTTGCCTGCAGGCCAACGCTCATGCTTGTAGAGAGGGCATGGGAGTGTGTGTATTTGGTGCTCATGTCTGTGTTACACCATGAAGACAGGCAGCAAAGGCAGGTGTAGGGTGAGTTTGGGTGGTCTGAGATGTCCCCTGAGACAGAGTGGCAGCCACATGATACCAGGGCCTAGGTTCTTGTCTTGGGAAGCCATCTCCAGAAATTTGTTGTCTCTTTGAGGATCCTCTTTGGAGTGCTGTCAAAGTTACTTGGCCTTCACTGATAAAGTGACTTTGAATTTCACAGCTCATTTTAGGACGCACAGTGGTCTTCGATAATGGTGAGATATTGCAGCAGGTGACTTCTCGACTGTGCGGCTATTCAATCTTTAAGAGCTTTTGTTCCTTGGTCCTTTACTTGCCTGGTGGGTTTACCAACAACTTAAATGTGGTATGTACATTCCAGATTCCTTCTTAAGTGACCTTGTTTTGACACCGCTTAAGTCTGATATGCATGCGCAGTTAACTTCAGAAAAAGAATAAGTATCATTTTTGCATTCACTTTTGAAACTGATTTCTGGACTGCATTCTCCTGATCTTTTACATCTTTCATTCTGGCAAAAAACAAACAAACTAAAATAAAGGGCATCTGATGCTTGATCTTAAGGCTGAATGCTTTTGCATTGATCCCATAGTGATATGAAGAGGGAAGATTTAAGCACAGGTAAGAGAAGAAAGCAGGAATTAATTCAGGATTCCTGGGACCTCTGTGATTTCTTTTTCACTAAGCAGGTCGTTAGTTCACAGATGTTGTAATAACAAAGTGGGTTGTTATGAAATGAGCTGCCCTACAAGGGACGTCCAAGAGATGTAGGCCCTCAAGTTCTTCAGACTACGATTCTTTAGCAAATATTTAACCACAAATAGAAGCCTTTCCCTGTGCTCCACTGCACTGAACACAGAGTCATAGAATAATTCAGGCCGGAGGCACCCCTGAGTGGGGGGCTCCTGTCCAACCCCAGCTCAAGGAGGGCCAAGACTGCAGCTAAAGAAGGTCACACAGGACGATGGCCAGACACGTCTGAGCAATCCTCAAGCACAGAGCTGCCCCACCACTTGACGCCCGTCTTGGATGGGACGAGCCATAAGGGGAAGGAGTTTTCTTCAGGTCCAACTGGAATATCAAGGGCTGGACCCTCTTGCTCCTGCAAGTAAAACTGGTGTCAGATCCATTGAGAGTACCAAACAACAACTTGGCCAAGGCTGGGCCCAGGCAGAGCTGGGCCACTGTATTTGGAGAAAAGAGTCAATGTTGTTATTTAGTCTTCCAAGAATGGGATGTGTTAGCAACAATGTGTGAGCTCTCATATCATGCTGCATGTTGTCTTTGCAAAATGACCCTGAGCTCAAAATACCAAATTCTCCATTGATCTGAAAAATATTATCTTCTACTATCACGACCCCATGTCTCATGAGAATTGCTGGGCTTACTGAAGGGAGCTCTGTGGCCCCCTTTATGCTGCTGTCTGCAAAGTGTCTTCAAACGGAGTGATGATTTCACAGAGCTAAGATGAAATAGTTTGCATGAATAAAAGACCCAGCCAGCCTTTGTGAGTGAAACATCCATTTTTTGGCTACTGAGCTGCATCAAATTTAGTTAAAAGGGTACTCTCCTCCATGCAGAGAATAAATCTCTTCAATGTCTTTTTGCAGAGCCGGATAGATGTCTATCTGGCCCGCTACCCGGATTCGACATCCCTGAAAAACATGCTACATTGGCGCCAGGTAATATATTCTGCTGCAGAATAAGATAACATGCAACCAAGGCCCATATTCTCTCTGCTACTGAGATATTTAAGTATCTCAATACCTAAGCGTATTTCCTGCGCTGCTGTCCCTACACAGTTCAATTAGACAGAAGGGGGAATTCTGATATGAAATAGTGGTGCAGATGCGGCTCTTTTGACTGTGGCATTCAGCAAAAGAGGAGCCAGAGTTTTTTGAGCTGGTAGGCGCTGGAGCTGGAAGTCAATGACTGAATACAAACCAACAAAAGAGATGTAAGAGTAAGGCTGAGGGTCAATAGCGTCATTATCAACAGGTACTAAGCAAAATAGCTAATCATTGAAATCATACATTGTTCCATATTCTTCTGTTGTAGATGTTGACTATGACAGTCAAAGAAAATTTGCCCAGAGGCCTGAACTGCATCTTCTTTGAAACTAGGTCTTGTTTGCACTCTAGATGCCACCTCGGGTGGAGGACAGACCTCCTGGCCATCTCCCACTAGGCAGCTCTGAGAGCCAGCAGCAAACTCCGTGCTGGCCCCAGAGTCCAGGCTCCAGCTGCCCAGCCTGGACCATGAGAAGCAAAGGAGCTGCTTCCACATTAAGTGCCAGGTCTCCTACTGTACTACGGTGCAGAGACCCTCATGTGCATGGGCAAAGGACAAGTTGTCCGCCTGCAGTAGTGCAGCCTACCCAACATAAGATGGGAATTTGATTCCTGTAAACATCATAATTGGAAAAAAAAACAAAAAGAACTCTACTCTTTGATAGTAGCATAATTTCTCCTGACAAAACTCCTCTTCCTCAATCCCAGAGGAATACGAAGCCCAACATTCTAACTACATTTGAAATGTCCCACCTGACGTTTTCTAAAAAAAAAAAAAGTCATAAAACTTTGCTATCCAATTAGTCTGTCAATTATTACATTTTTATGAGAAATATCTCTAAGGCCTATATAATGTCTGTATTTTATATAGACAATAATATAATATTAATATAATAAATATAATATAATATGTAGGGAAATATAATGTCTAAGACATCAGCTAATACTCTAAATTTGTCCTTTTATTTTTTTTTCTCTTAATGGAATAGATTAAACTATCAGAAATTGTTTTTCATTCAGATCTTTCAAAATATGCAAGGATAAAGCAGTTGTCCACCCTTTCTCATCCGCTTTTATCATTCTTAAGTTTCCCTGTTGTACCTAGAAAATAAACATCTCTCTCTCTATTTTCCAGCTCTATCTAACAGGAGAATTCAAATATTATGATTATGGCAAGGACAACATGCTCCATTATAACCAGGTAAGAGAAAACTGTTTATTTGTCAGTTTTAGAAGAAAAGAGAGAAAATGACAGTGGAAATATTCCAAGGACTCAGACTGGCTAGGCTGGGGTTTATGGAAACAACCTTCCTTAGTCAAATTTATACCTTTCTTACAAAGAAGAGCTCTATGATGTTTTCCAGTGCTGGCTTTTTGACTCTCCAATGAAAACTGTGAAGGTCCAAGGCATAGTCAGGATCTCCAGTGATATTCTCTATGTTGTCTCTCTGGATAGACAAGAAATTCCAGTAGCAATCCAGCAATGCAGTAATTTTTTTGTATTTTAGGCTTGCAGAGGACTTTCTAGCTTTTCCCTTTTCAAGCTATCTTATTTGTCTTCCAGACATCTCCTCCCTTTTATGAGCTGGAAAATATGAAAGCACCTCTTGCTGCGTGGTATGGTGGCAAGGACTGGATTTCAGCCCCTGAAGATGTTAATATAACGTTACCGCGCATAACCAACGTGGCATACAAAAAGTATATCCCTGATTTTGTCCACTTTGATTTCCTCTGGGGTGCAAAAGCATATGAAGAAGTATATGGAGAAATTCTTGAACTGATGGAGAAGAACCTCTAGAGTTGGAATAGTGGCAGTAACTGTTGAGTCCTCATTTCTGTTCAGGGCTTCATTTTTTTGTTTTGTTTTGATTTGTTTTGTTTTAAATAGTGAGAGAAAAAAAAAAAAGAGGGGGAAAAAAGGTTCATTAAACTGCTACACTTGGTTTGTATTTATATTACCCTGACAATTAGGTTAACCAGCCCAATCCACTGATTGGGAAATCATATAGGCTTTGCATTAAAGAGGCAGGGGCCCTTGTGAAAGTTGGGCATGGCCCTTTGGCCCTCAGTTTCCCAGGAACCTCACACATGTGGATGTCCATGGACAAGGGATTTCAGTGGAGTTGGGCACCTGGTCACTGTGGTTGGGCATGGCCTCCCCACGCTTCGGTTTCCAGCTGCAGCATTGAGATGGTAGCTCAGTTCCATCCTGGATGCTGTGGTTTGATGAGGATAGGTACGCTCAGACAAGACCACCCGGTGCCCCGAGCCATGAGTCCTGCCAGTGTAGCCTTACCCATTATCTTGTGACTCTTCTACATCAAGCAACGCAAGAATCTGGACTTTCTGTCCAATAAAAGTAAGAAGAGGAGGCATTTTTCAATGAGAACTGTACACTTTGCTAAGGCAGGCAACATCTTTTCTCTGAATGTGTGTTGACACACATAATACTTCCTCATACTTCCTCTCCTTCTCTGGAGACCTTCAAGACCCGCTTGGACGCAGTCCTGAGCCACATGCTGTAGGTGACCCTGCGTGTGTAGGGGGGTTGGACTAGATGATCTCTAGAGGTCCCTTCCAACCTTAAGCATTCTATGATTCTGTGATTCTATGATTCTATACACACACGTTTTTCAGTAGATTCTACTAAGAAGCATCATTTTGCACCATTTTAAAAATATTCCTAACTCCAGAAAGTCACCTATTGCTGACTTTTAGGAAAAGCTTGTGTTTTCTATATCCGTGAGAGAGAAGAGTCTGATGGAAGCCAGGAAGAAGTCTATTTTCAGCTTTTGGACTATGCTTCATAGTAATATATTGATGAAGAGAGGAATTATGAATTTGCCTATTTGCATATCTTCATTTTACAAATCTGTCCAGAAGCAGGGCAAAGGATAAGGCCCTCTTTCCACAAAAACGTACAAATAAAGATAAAGTAAAATAAGATCTGCTGACCTCTGTCTGCCTGTAATGCCTTAAATCTCCTGAGAAATGTGGTGGCTTTCGGCACAGATCTTTAGCTGTTTGTCCAACACTCTACACATTGCACTGAAGGGTGGCAAATACCCACCAAAATGGTTCTGTTGTTTCTGAGAGCGAGTAGACCCGGTGTAGTGGCCACGATGTCCCTCATCCCATGGTGTAACCAACATCCCTCATCCCATGCTCAGTAGGGAAGAGATCCAACCTGGAGGGCAGGCTGGAAGATGAGGAGGGTGGTCAAGCTTAACATAGCTGTTCTGAAAACCAAGCTGAGGGTCTTCACAACAGCCTCCATCACCCGAGCGTTTGGAGACAGAGAGGGGAGCTTTTGGGACACATCCATGCTGGGGGGACAAAAATAAGCAGCATTTGAGTTAAAGGAAACCACCGAGGAGGACGTGTTGTAAAAGGCACTCTTTTCCTTACAGCAAACATTGATCAAAGAAGAAAATCAGCCTGAGTTAGGTAATCGTTGAGTATCTAATTTAGGCTATAGGTTAGGTTTGATCTACCTGGAAATAGGGTGATTAGGTACCTGACTTGGTATCTTTGCAATGACTTATTTTTCCATGTGATTGACTACTTAATGCCAGGCTCACACAACAACAGCATTCCTCCAGCATTGTGTTACCTCCATGCTATGAGTGCCAATTCACATGGCAAGAAGGCTCTCATGTCGCTGCAAATAAACATCCGCAGCCTTGCAAAACTTTTCCCCAACAGACTTCCAAAAGCCTGCATGAATTTTTTTTTTAAGTGAGAAATACTAGCTTTTTACCTTCTGAAAATTTATAAGAAAGAGCGTTTCCACTATTTCCTTCCTCTTCAGTTTATAATGTTTTTGGCATTTCTGTGCTTCTTTGGCGTATTTCTTGTATCACGTTATTTTTAATTCTTTTCATGACTGATAGATTTAATGAAGTTCTTTCCAAATCAGGTTTTGGGAGTACTGTATTTTTCCTGGAACAGGTTCATTAGACAGTCCAGTTTTCCATCTCATGTAGCATATATAAAATAAAATTGCATTCTTTAAGTAACCCTGAGATTGCTTTGCCATCTGCTTTAAGCAACCGACTGGCCTATGTTATTATTTACAATCTGATTTGTGCTAGGGTTAATCTAGGATAAGGTTTCACTGAGTTACGTCAGATAATATACTGCCTTTTTTTTTTTTTAATCCGTAACAGTAAGTATGATGAAAGTTTCCAACACCCTGGCATTGCTGAGTAAATCCTGAATTTTACTGAATTAGTGACATGTAGGTCTCTTATTTTAGTAACTACCATAATCTCTGTGCTAATTCCTATGTTATTTCCAAATCCTCTTTCAAGGTGGGGTGGGGAGGATGGGACCAAGAAAAATACAACACGTTTGATTAATATTAGCATTTACTTACAGAGAAAGCTTGCTGGAGTTTGTCCGGGTCTGTTCATGAACAGAGCAAACCATTTTAGGTTTTTTTTTGTTTTGCTTTGTTTTGTTTTTTAATAAAAATCTATTGTGGAAACTACTTTTTTAATAGATTTCATAGGACAAGCACAAGAAGCTCAGGGTTGTTGTCCTGGGACCATCTAAATGAAGACCCAGGAGAAGGAATAGCTGAGACAAACCATGGGTCACCACATCTCACTTACTTCACAATCAACGTATTAGGAAATACTTATAATTTGTTTGGCTCAGTTTTACTGCTGTGTATAAAATGATCATGTGAATAAATCAAGCAAGGTGTTGTAAAAATAATTCACTCTTTCATCAAGCTTGACTATGCAACTCTGCCATGGGTAAATTCCTACTAACTGCGTAATCGGAGATGGTGGAGATATCCCAGCCGAGATGAGGGGCTTTAAAATACGAGAGGTGCAACCAGTTCAGCACAGGTTTCTTTATCAGGTTCTTTACTTGGGCAAGGCTCTCTCAGGTTGCTGCAAAGAAAATCGTATTTGACTGGCAGGGATTACACAAGAGCTGATATTCCCTTATTGCTAATATCAGGATGATATTCTCTTTCCCGAGTCAGGCTGCAAAGACCAGACCTGGGATAGTTAAGCACCTCCTTATCTGTGACTTTCTTACCCTTTGGCTTGGGCAGAAGATAGAAGTTAACTTCTGTAACCCAGCGCATATGGTCTAGAGACCTGCATAGGCATGAAAACAACAGAAAAAATAACACCAGAGCAAGAGTTAAAAGACGGTATTCATAGCCAAGGACTTGATTAATAGCATTAAAACTGGTAAGTGCTGAGGAACCTGTTACTTGTGCCATGATGCCCCATAACTCCTCAGCAGAGACCTGAACCTAATAAAAGGAGGAGGGCCATGGAAATGCAGCAAATTTCATGAGCCACTTCTTTTCCTGTTGCCACAAGGGGACCAATGTTGCCTAAGATTCATGAAGGGTGAAGTCAACAAGATCTTGAAACCAACAATAACATCACAACAACGTTTGATCCCTAAAGAATCTTAGGGACCTGCCTGAGAACAAGTTTGTCATTTCAATTGAGAGGAATCCAGAGGGTGTAATGAGGACTCTCAATACCTGACATCCTTCATCTGCCATGTGACCCTGGTCAGTCCACTTGGGTACACAAATTTCGGTGCCTCTGACAAAGCACGCATGCAAGTGTTGATGGATATGGTCTAGTTGCTTAGAAAGCTAAATAAATTATCTTCCCCTTTCTAACCAGTCCTGATTTTTTGCAATAGTTCCCACAACAGCACTGAAGAATCATGCCATAACTGTGGTTATACAGTTTAATTTTTCAGGTATGTAAGATATTCTCCCTAATATTTAGTTACGGGATACTGACCTTGCAGGTGTTTATTTATATTATTGTAATTCTTATTTTTTATTATTATTAAGCCTAGTGCTTATTTTCAATTCTGTCCAATGTACATTCACGGAAGTATCACAGTATTACTACTGTTCCCCCTGTAACTTACACCTGTGTGTCAAAATGTCCATTTAAACTAAGTAAGCCTCTAACATATTGATTTCTTCTTTTAAATTAACAGGCCAAGAAGGTAAAAAGTTAGGTGATCTTGTCAGCGGTTTCAGTGGCCCTTACCACCAATATAGGCACTGGTGCTCTATGTCACACTAAGCTGAGTGTTGACATAATGCTATGAAAGTCCATGGTCTGCGGATGCTGTAGAAAACCCAGATGCCTTTCCAAGCTCTGAAACTACCACCCAGCAAAGGCAGAAGTTCACAAATCTCACAGCTGCTGAAGAAGTAGCTGACCATGCTGGGAAAGTATATTTTGAAGTGCTGAGGAGGTTTCCATAGTGCCTGCTTGGGAAACATTCCCAAGACAAAATTCAGATAACTGGTAAAAAATTGCAGGCTCTTGTCTGTTTGCTTCAAAAAGACAGTCATGAGAAAAAGACATTTCTGCAGAAGGAGTCACTGCAGGAAACTGGACTCACTAATAGTATGAGAGATGCTTTGAACAGACAGTCCCAGATTTGCATTCCCATGGTTGAATCCACCTCTAGGAACCTTTCTTTTCATCCTGCTTTTTAGAGATGCTGCATACCTAGCAGTCCCTAGAAGGTGTTTATCCGTATATCACAGATCTGTTTTGAGGATACAGTGACAAGCCAGCTCCACCTTGTCGTCACCTCCTATATTTTGGTGGTGGGCTGCACTTGGACCACAGTGCGACACGGTGCTGAGGGCCAGAGATGAGCAGTGGTTGGTACCCCCAGTAGCTGATGGGTTACACATCTGGCACTGTGAAGAACTTGGAAGAGGGATACAAGGCAGATCATTTAGCTGAGAAACTGTGACCTTGAGACTGTAGTTGTTTCCAGGTCCAATAAAGGAGGATGCAGTAGATGAGGCACTTAGGTACATGGTTTACCAGGTGCGGTGTTGAAAGGCTTAGAGTTGGACTCTATTACCTTGAAGGTCTTTCCCAACCACAATGATTCCATGATTCAAAGACTTCGTGCAGTTAGAGACAACTTAGGAGTGGTCTATCTCTACGCTGCTGAGAGAAACTTCATGATAAAGTATGAGAACACACACAGAATACCATTTTTTTCATGCATAGGGCCTTTTTTCAGTTCTTTTAAGATAGGCACAGGAATTGCCCTCCTTTAGAAAGGAACAGCTAAAGTCCCTCTTATCTTCTTTCTAGTGGGTAGGGACGAAAGTAAACTAGTGAAGCGGGGAAGGCTCTGGCCTCATCCACGTGTGGTCCCTGTATGCTGGTGGTTGCGGCACTGATAGCAAATTACAGCTTGGACAAGGCAAGGTTCCACCCGTGTTTTGCAGAAGTGGGACAGCTGAGTGTGTTTCATAACTCACATACCACGCGCGTTGGCTATAGCCGGTATGAGCCTCCGAAATCAACCTAGCCCCTGTATGTGCAAGAAATGTTTAATCGAGTAGTGGAGCAGATAGCCATAAGCTTAGCCAGGTCTTTTGGGTGGCTCCCGAAGAGCTCCAGAAAGGCAGTGGTTATCACATCATTTGATGGGGATGGAGAACAGGCGTATTTGCTCCATGCAATGCAACTTCAGCAAAATAGAGGCACCGCAGAGAATCAGATAGGAAAGCAGCTCTCCCTTGATGCTCTTCAGGGACTCAGAGCTGCCTGTGAGAACAGCCCTAGTCCATTCCTTGCCACAGGAGTCCTCTCGAGGGGCATTTTCAAAGGTCTCTGGGAGTTAAGGAGTGCCCCTTTAGAAAGCAAAGGTTGTAGCTACAGTTATCCCGAGCTTAAGGTGCAGCTCCATAGCTGAAATTCCTGACCGCAGCACCACTCTGGCAATCCTATGCCAGCATGAAAGTCATTGCCACAAGGTGAAGCAAGGGAAGTTACCAAAGATAAGATCAGTATGCACATCATTTAATTGGAGGGCTCATGTTGCGGTCCAACGTACCAAAGCTCTGACACAACGTACTCTTTTTAAAACAGGTGTCTATAGAGCCACTGTCATTCATGCCACTGGCCGGATCAGATACGACATTGGGCTCGGTCTGGTAATGTATTCTCTAGTTCCTCATCTCGATTTGCATTGGAGTTGCAATGCAAAAGGCGTAGATTGTTATTTTCTCAGCAATTTGCTTCTCGTTAATATTGTAGAGTGAGTTACTGCCAACACTGGGGTTATTTCCTTGGACAGAAGGGGCACCTTTTGGCATGGGAGAGCAAATAGAAAGAGAGAGAAGAAAGATAACCATGTGTCTGGTGAAAAAAAAAATGCAGCTGACTCAACCGAGCAGAGCTTAGGCTCTAACTTCTAGGCTAAGCATTATAAATCACATAATAATAATACATGAATTGTGCTTTAAGAATAGACCTATGCTCAGGACAGGAAGATCTGAGGTGATGAAAAGCTTTCTGATGTTTTCTGGCTATATTTATTTAACAGACGACCTTCCTCCAAGTCTCCATAAGATTCAAAACATAGGATGCTTGTATGAATTGTGGTTTTTGAGTGCAGTAATTAAGCAATAAAATAGAAGTAAAAGTATAGACAAAACCATAACCACTCCAACTTAAATGTTTTGCCTGCATAGTTTAAATATTTACATATCGTTCTTATGTATTCTTACAACCTGCTGAAAAGTAGCTCTGTGCAGAGGGATTTGGGAGTTCTGCTTGACAAGAAGTTAACCGTGAACCAGTAACGTGTCCACATGGCCAAGGCCAATGGGATCCTGGCTGCATGAGGAGGAGCGTGGCCAGCAGGTCGAAGGAGGGGATCCTGCCCCTCTACTCAACCCTGGTGAGGCCGCACCTGGAATATTGGGTGCAGTCCTGGGCTCCCCCAAGAGGGATGTGGAGCTTCTAGAGAGGGTCCAGCGTAGAGCAACGAAGATGATTAAGGGACGGGAGCATCTATCGCATGAGGAAAGACTAAGCAAGCTAGGCCTGTCTAGCCTGGAGAAGAGAAGATTGAGAGGGGATCTGATCGATATGTACAAATACCTGAGGGGAGGATGTAACGAGGATGGTGGCGGGGCAAGTGACAGAACAAGGGGTAATGGGCACAGATTAAAACACAGGAAGTTTCATATGCATTTGAGGAAGAACAATTTTCCTGTGAAGGTGACAGAGCCCTGGCACAGGCTGCCCAGAGAGGCAGTGCAGGCTCCTTCTCTGGAGATCTTCCAAATCCGCCTGGCTGCCACGCTGTGTCCCGTGCTCTGGGTGTCCCTGCTGGAGCAGGGGGTTGGACTAGATGGTCTCTAGGGGTCCCTTCCAATCTCAACCATTCTGTGATTCTGTGATGACTCTTCCATATTGTTCTAAGAATACACGCATATATGACATTTAACCTACTGACATTTTCCAGCATTTTCATTCCGGTATTACCAAGCTATTTGTCTTCATTTTACCATTAAAATTATAAAAATGCATCTTGCGTAGTACCAGATCCAGGATATATAGAGGGTTAAAGAGAACCTTGCAAGGACTGCAACAGTAGCTGGATTTGGGAACTCCTCCCCATTTCCAGCTTATGATTTATGGTGATGGGATACAAAAGGAACTTATGCGTGCACGAGCAAGAAGGGACGGGCTTTCGCAACAACGCTCTTAACAAACACACTGTTTCACTCAGATGTGAGATGTGGATGCTTATTGCAATCCTGCTCTGGATACCAGCACCTGTGAACTCCAAGGATATCCTCAGGAGGGAAAAGGAAGTAAATCCAGAGACATTCATGAATGTTGTAAGTCTGGAGAAGTTTGCTTTTCCGCTACGCTTGAACACGTGCAGGTGCGTAGCTGGGGGAGAGAGTGTTGCAAAGGAAGGTAGGAGGCTTGGGCTGCTGTGGTCATCACCACGTGTGTCGGTTTTGTTGAGCCGCCTAACGTTGTATTGTCTCCATCCCTTCATCAACCCATCCTGCTTCCTGAGTGACTCTTCTTCCTCCTAGCAATATGAAGTGTAATTATACACTTCAGCCAGAGGAGGAACTAATCCCCTGAGTATATTTGATCAGACATCTTCCTTGAGGGTAGAAAATTTTGAATGCCCTTCTCCTGGTTCAAACATTTTGTTGTTCTCCTCTGCCCCTTGGGAAGGCAGGAGCTCAGCCAGGAATTACGAACCCCAAAAGCTATCCTATAAAGAACAAAGTGAAGACAGTGCTTTACAAAGCACACGTGTACAATCATAACTAAGCTGAGGTTTGTGGCACCCTGGTTGGGGGTCTCCAGCCCAACCCCAACTCACAGCAGGGCCAATGTTGCAGCTACAGCAGGTTGATTGGGGCAGTGTAAGGTGTCTCAGAATGTCTTGAAAGGCTCTGAAGATGTATTGAGATGGACTGAGGAGGACGGCGTAAAATTGCCAACGCGAATCTCTCCTGCCAACCATGTGAACAGGCATAGCTGTGTGTTGGTAGGATCACATCTCAATTTCACCAGTTTGGACCTTCTCAATCGGTAGAATTTTAACCGTTAATAAAGTTCAGGTGGAAGTGCAGGAGTCCTGCCAAATCCTATAGAACTTCTCTTACTGCCATGAGAGGCTATTCCAGTCAGCCCAGCTCTGCTATTTACATAAACTTATGATCTTATCTGCTCTGCAAACTGCCTCTGAGCAAGACATAACGCGTTTTGCTATGAATATCAGGTGCTGGTAACCTCTCTGTTTTCAATCTTCATTTTGGAAATGTTTTCCAGAATGTATATTCATTGGCCACACGTCACAGCTGAGTCCTGCTACCTTCTGGTCCCTTGCCCAGTTCAGTCCTGTTAAGTAGCGGCTCACCGGCATGAATTCGAAAGTGAATGTCTCCTTTTCCCTTGTATTCTGCATTTCTTGTTCTTTATTTTTCCCGAGATGCTTCTGTTTCATGCGAGGCACTTGAAACGACATGCCAGCTGACAGGAACGCGCTCCAAATCCAACAAACACCTTAGCTACGAAAGGTTTCCCAACTTCGTTTTTCTTCTCTCAGAGTCAAATCATCTGCTACCACGGGTACCCGAGCGAGGAATATGAAGTTCTGACTCGCGATGGTTATTACTTGGGACTGAACAGAATCCCTCATGGGAGAGAAGATCCTAGGAACAAAGGTACGACTGTATCGCACAATGCAAACCAGCAAAAAAAACATGGCATATTAAGCAGCTACCCGGGATCCAAGGGAAAGGATTAACTTTATCAGGCCAGGGCGACTTTTCTTGCTAAAGCAAAAATCCCAAACCCATGGAATTTCTCTCTTTTACAGTCAAGGCTTTCTCAGCCAGCATAGGAAAATCTGCCTGCAACACAGGAACCACCTTTGTCAACAAGCAATGAGTTGGTTTTGAGCCTGTGAAGGTACAAAAAGATCTGAAGAGAGATCCTTGGGGTTTTTCTGTTGTTGGTTTTTCATTGTTTTTCCATAAATCTGTGGCTCTTGCATTTTAACTGGTTCAGGGCCAAGGCTGGGCTTTTGAGCTTCCTCATGGTTGTCATGACCAGATGGGCCTTGCCCACCAGCCTGAGACAACTAGAGGAACAACCACAAAGCAACTGCAGCAAAAGATTCGTAATATTTCTGGTTTAATCCTTTCTCTACAGATTTTCTCTTCAACAGGAGATATTGAGATATAATGAAATATAATTCAATATAATATATATGAATATATTCAATATAATGAAATAAGCTGTTTCTTTTTCATCCAGGCCCCAAACCAGCTGTGTTTCTTCAGCATGGATTACTTGGAGAAAGCAGCAACTGGGTGGAAAATCTGGCTAGAAACAGCCTTGGCTTCATCCTAGCAGACTCCGGCTATGACGTCTGGCTGGGAAACAATCGTGGGACCACCAGCTCCCGGAGACACAAGAACCTTTCAGTTGACCGGGAAGAATTCTGGGACTTCAGGTAGAGTAAGAATTACAAAAGCCAGCAAACTTTTCTGCCTCTCACTAAGCTCTAGACAGAGGCGGGTGCCTCCAGGCAAGCAAGTCAATGTAGATAATCCCCTCACTGTGGCCTCCTCCAAAACTCCCCACAACCCTCCCTTTCCCAGGCAAACAAATATGCTTGAAGCAGAAAGATTAGCAAAATAGGTGCACTGTGAAATAGAGAGATGACTAGAAATGTGTACAAAAAGCTGTGGCACATGGTCAGTTCAGCCCGTTTTAGTGCAAGGCTGTGGTTCATCATATCATGCCAAAAGCTAATAAACCAGGAACTAGCTCTCCAAACCACTTCTGAGAAATAGTGTCTTCTAAAGGCAGAGCTGATTTTGGCACCCTGATGGGACCAACTCTGGGTCTTCAGAGTTCAGTGTATGGAAACCGTAATGGGATATTGGGTAGTGGGCACTGCTGGTCATGGTTTGCACAATTTATCTGCAGCTAGACACTGGTAAGAGGAGAACTAAGGCATTTTCAAGAGGGTCAAGGCCACTGCAGAAGGAATACATGCTTTTTAGTTTCACCAAGCACAAGGCTCCCTGTGGTAATGAGAGTTTTCCGTTGGAAAATTAGCCTCAGACATTAAGCCCATTAATGCAAATCAGTCAAAATGTGCAGCTTTTGGTCTTACAGTGTTACCATGTAACTAATGATGCACTTACTGTATTTCAGTTTCCACGAAATGGCTATGTATGACCTCCCAGCAATGATCAACTTTGTTCTGCAGAAGACTGGGCAGAAGCAAATATATTATGTCGGCTATTCCCAGGGCTGCTCTATAGGTGTGTTAGGAAGAACTGAGTATCATCTTTCTCTTTGCAGCATTGGAGACGTGGCCTTTTTCAAGGTCCTTTTACAAGGACAATCCTGAAAACTTGCATTTTGGAATTTGGAAGCAGACGTGTAGCACATGCCCATTTTTGTAGGCCATTGAGCCTGTATCCTGAGACAACATCCCAAATGTGTCTTGCAGTAAGAAGTCCCACTGCAGCCACGGTTTCCATAAGCAATCTGTGTGGGAACAGTAGAAAAGTTCTTGGTGACTTCTGATCCGCTTCATTTCTAGTAAGCTCCTGGTTGCCACTAGGTCATTTTACTCTACTTCAGCCTAGAAAACTTAATTGTCAGTGCTCCACATCGAAAGGAAAGGAGTTTTGCATTGAAGATCCCAGCTTTTACTTTCAGATAAAACACAGGCTATTTCTTTTCACTAGCCAGGCCAGCACAGTTGTAAGACAACCTTTAGGTTCACTCTGTCCACTAGTAGTAATGGAAGATGACAGCACTGTTCTCTTCATTTTGCTAACGTGGCAGGAGTTAGCATTAAAACATTTTATCAGCCACACCTAGCTATAAAACTAGAGAGGTTGCCTCACTTCAAACGTCTCCTACACTGGCATTAAATAGAAGGGAGGGAAGAGTCACACATCTCAGATTTCTAATTCAAAGCTCTAGATGAACCTTTAGATTAAGCGTCTGAACAGAGATTAACAAGTCTCAGGTTGTTTTTCTGTTAAATTTGCTCTTCTATTTTCTCAGCATTCATAGCATTTTCGTCCATGCCGGAACTGGCTCAGAAAATCAAGATATTTTTTGCCCTTGCTCCTGTAACAGCAATTAAGCACACTAAAAGTCCCATCATGAAAATACCATTCCTCCTCGACAGCCAATGCAGGACACTTAAGGTATGAGATTTTGCTATATTGTGCTCCATTGAACACATGAATGTTAGAAAAGGTATTGTACCCAGCCACGATCCCTGAACTATTTGATTTATTAGGCACAAATTCAGGTGCAGGAATGTTACTGCACGGTCACTTTGTTGAATTTATGTCTTCCTGCTCTCTCTAGTCTTTTCAGGTTTTGAAAACTGTTCTTATCCAGGGGTACTTAAGGGATTCTTGGCCAGGCCACTTTGTAATGCTCAGCTCTACTGCCTATAAAATTGTTGGTTTCAATGACAGTGCAAAATGAACGCAAAGCTTGGCAGATGCAGTAGAAAGGTGTCCGAACGTTCATTTTCCCAATGTGCATTCAACGAGCACATCAGCACTGCCTGAGCAGCGCATCCCTGAGCAAGTTGTACACGTCTCACCAAGGGCAGGAGGATCAATGGGAAGTTGCTTGCACTGCCATGGGTGTCCTGGGAAGCCCATCTGTTCACTGTGTAGTTCATGGGACAACTCAGGAGGGTGTAAGCACAAGTCTAGCCTACCAAGGGTGAAGAAAGGTCAACAGAGAGTTAGGCTGCAGGAAAGAGAAGCTAATTTTGCCCTTTGCTTTTACAGTTTTTGCTTGGCAAAACAGACGCCTCCTTGAGAATAAAAAAGATGCAGAAAATTCTACCTGAACTGTGCAGCCACTCATTCTTCCACAAGTCCTGCGCTAGCATGTTTTTCCTTATGGGTGGCTACAACGAGAAGAATTTCAATATGGTGAGTATGTGTGCGCATTTTCCTCTGCTGCCTTCAAATGTGGGCTGGGAGGAAATCAGAGCCTCAGGAATTCAGCAGCCAAGAATGTCCGGCACCACTATCTGAATTATCAGCTGCCTCTGTGCAACGTGCTGCAGGTCACCCTGCTTGTGTGGGGGGTTGGACAAGGTGACTTTTTCAGGTGCCTTCCAATCTTAATGCTCCTGTGATTCTTGGTATTTCTACACTTGAGCTACCTGTCATCAAGAGGCCAAGCGCATCTCCCAGGAATATCACAGAGCTTCCAATGTGCAGACCCACTATTGCCTGCCTAAGGAGGCAATAGCTCCCAAGCAGAGCCTAGAGAACCAGGGATAGTCCTAAGGTCCTGCACACAGCTGCTGTGCTAAGACACAGTTCCCAGAGCTCAGCTCTAGCTACAATGTCCAGGGACCCGTTACAGCACCAAGCCCAGGCTTAGCAGAAATTCATTCACACAGTTATTTGATGTCTTTCCCCACTGAAAGGAGGTGACCGGCTTCCAAAGCCTGTTTGATTTCAGGAAGGTGGTCAAAGGTAGAGAGCCAAGCTTGGATGACCTGCCAGGAGTTGTCTTCTGCCTCTGGAAGAAGGGAGACTTTGATGAAGATTGATGATAGATGATCAAGATGATAGAGTTGGCTTGTGGACTGTCTCCTTCCTTCTCCAGACCTGTGTCAGAGCAACTGATTTTTATCAGAAGTTGTACTTTAGCAGCCAATCTAATCCTCTGAATTGTGTGGCTTAGCCGTTACCGGCCTGGAGAATATATCTTCTGTGAACATTCCTTCTCTTGTCCCTCTTCCATCAAAAGCAATGATACTGAATATGTTTCCTTGCAGAGCCGACTGGATGTGTATACAGGTCACTTTCCTGATGGGACATCTGTTAAAAATATGATACACTGGGCTCAGGTATGTTCCTTGAAATGAGTAAACGCCTGTGCATCTCCCCTTGGGTTCTCTCTCTCTCATGGGCTCAGGATAGATGTGGAAGGTCAACCCAGACGTGACCTTGAGCAATCTGCTGGAAATCAGATTGTTGCTCTGTAGAACAGGCAGGAAATCTGTATTCAGCATGTGTGGGGTGAAACAACTCATTCAAGCACCCTGTCTGTGATATGGTCCCTCAAGGAGCCTTTGAAACCCCAGACCTACCTGTGAAGTAACGCTCACCAGCCTAGCTGTGTGTCTAATTTGAGATCTATCTTCTCTTCACAGGGGATTAAATCAGGAAGCTTCAGAGCTTTCGACTACGGCTGCGGAAACCAAGCCATGTACCACCAGGTAGGAGGCTACGTAAGAGGCCAGAGAAGCGATTCTGGTTTCCAGAGGTGGGCGATGGGAACACTGCGCAGGGTCTTCCCTAGGGGAAGATCCGTAGCCCCTGCATTCACCTCATGAACAGTCTTCCTCTGAAACTGTGCCCAGGTCTACCCAAAGTCCCATCACGCCTGTTGAAGGGACTAGTTGGCTTGCAAGGGTGGGTGGCAAAGGTGGTTTCTCAGGGATGCCCCTGCCCCTCCAGGAGACGCCTCCCTCCTACAAGATAGAGGAGATGCCTGTGCCGACTGCGGTGTGGTCAGGGGGCGAGGACTGGACAGCCGACTGGAGGGACGTCAGCCTCCTGCTGCCCCGCATTGCCAACGTTGTGTACTACAGCAACATCCCCGACTGGAACCACTGGGACTTCATCTGGGGGATGGATGCTCCTAAGCGCCTCTACAGCAGAATTATTGAGCTGATGGAGTTGTTCTGATAACAAAACTACTGCTAGGCTTAGTGTGCAACAGGCCGCTGCTGGCAGATGAGGGTGGCTTGAGCCCTTTGTCACCTCCCAGGGAGCACAAGGAAGGTGTGAGGAGGGTCCCTTCCCTCTGCTTGTGTCCTTGGCGCCTTCGTCGTGCTCGTCTGAAACGCTTGTCACGGCGCTTCCTGCTTATCCTTTATCCATGAGAATCTGCCCCTTCTTTCCTGAGAGCTTCTCATAGGCAACACTCAAGATACGACTCCCTTAATGGGCCGGGGAGACCCCACTGAGCCTGAGATCAGTGAGGCAAGGAACAATCTCAGGGGACATGGCTCAAGAGACACCAGGAAGGCCCTTACTAATGCCGGTTGGCCCTTGAGGACTGCTGGGGACAGAAATGGGGGAATCAGAAATGGGGGAATCATCCTTTTCACCTCCTCACAGACAAGGGGAGCAAAACCTCACAGGGCTTCCAAAGTCCCCCTAGGTTGCCCCTAGGCCTACAGCCCTTCTTGGGTCATCTGATGGGGTACGAGCGACTGCCAGGGGATCTCCTGGCAAGGCCGGTGACAGCGTCTTAGCTAGCTCTGCTCCAGCCCCTAGCGTCTGTCCGCGCTGTTTAATCCTGGGGCTTAAGGGGAAGGACAGATCCCTCGGGATAACTCAGGGAGTCAGTGTGGAAGCGCTGGGCAATTCCCACGGCTACGTGGGAGGGAACAACTCCAGATGCCCCGCAGCAGATGCCAGATGGCGTCGCTTGTGCCACGACACTGATCTGAGGGTGGGCTTGTGTTCCTGCTATTATGCCCAGCCTCTGCTCATGCGCCCATCCTGCTGTTTACTGGAAAATAACAGCGTCAGGAAAAAAAAACTCTCACCAGAAACAAATGTTGGAAGGGGATTTTTTGCATGGGATGAACATTTCTGTGGTTTGAGGGGTGTGGGAAACTCTGGGTCTGGAGGGATTGGCCAGACACAGGTTTGGGGCCAACGCAGGGAAGACGCCTGCTCAGCAGACAGACAGTGCCGGTCCCCGATGGAACCCAAGAGAGGAGCAAGCACGAGTGTGGAGATGGTGCTGCTTATCGGGGATGAGCAGGGACCTCTCTGCTCCCACAGCCCCAGCAAAGCAGGGCCCTCCCTGCCCTGATATATGGACGGCAGCTGGCCGGAAAAGTCCTTGACAGATCCTTACAAGGAAGCTGCTCGATTCGTAGAGTCCTTCGAGCGCCTCGTCCCAGTGTGACTTGTGGCCCTGGGTTCTGGTGGCCCCTCCTTCCTGCAATCTGGTGGCCGGCTGGACTACCTGGAGACCCAGTGCCAGCCCCAAGGGCCAGACCCCCTGCCAGCCTCAACATCCCGGGCTGGCCCAGAGCCTCTGCAAGAGGAGAGGGCAGCTGCGGGAGGTGCGGGGCTGATCCTGGCTGGAATTTCCCTCCTGGTGCTCCTTTGGCAAAGGCAGAGCGCTGCCGTGCACCCGGAGCAGCACGCGCGCGTGCCGGGAGAAACGTCGCCTCTCCGCCACCGCAGCACCAGGCAGGGAACGGGGCGCACAGGGCCATCTCCTCCCGCATCCTGCCGGAAGCTGAACTCATTGCACAATGGCTTTTCCTTCCTTATTAATATTTTCCAGCCAAGTGGGGGGGGATTAGGTTGTAGGAGGAAAGGAAAAGCAGTGGCAGAAGGCCCTGCAGACCAAATGCTGGGCTGGGCTCTGTGGGTCAAACGGGCCTGGAGGTGCCCTGTGCCCTGGGGATTTAGCTGGGCTCTGCTTCGGCTTTGATTTCAGGGCCTCAGCTTCGTCACGGGGAAGTCCTTATCCCAGCATATCCATGCTGAAGCATTGGAGGAGCTAGCTGGGGGCATGGCTGGACACAAAAGCCGAGTGATGCTCAGGGTCTGCGGCGCTGGGGACGCAGCCTGCATTGGCCCTGCTTGCGAACGTGCGCGAAGGTGGTGGGAGGTAGAGGTTTGTCCCCAGGCCAGCTGGGAAGCTGAGGGATTGCACGTGGGCTTGGCTGCACCCCAGCACATTTCCTGCCCACCTGCATCCTCTGTTTACTCCAGGACTTGGGGCCTGGCAGGGTGCCCTTGACCTTAGCTGGCCTCAAGGCGGAGAGAGGAAGCCCAAGAGGAGCGAGCCCTCCTTGTTTGCTTGAAGCGCCGCCCCATGAGAGCTGGACTTTCATGCCCAAGTGTTCCCTTCACCCTCCCCTCCTTCGAGCACTCACAACTCCATCCTGAACTCAACCAAGCGCCAAAGAGACCGTCACAGATGTCTCTGCCCCAGCCCTTTACCCCATCCCCAGCACTGCTGGGGTGTGCTGGGGTGACCTGGGGGCACCGGGGACACACGCCAAGGGTGCCCCAGCAGGCACAACCATGCCCAGTAGAAATGAGCACTGGCAAGGAGCCGCCGGGGAGCCTCTGTCCTGCAGAGCTTTATTCGTGCCCATCACAACTCATAAATCACAGGCAAGCACGGGTGCTGGGGCCGGCCTGGGCGGCCCCTGACCACAGGGCCGTGCAGGGCTGCCCGCCTGCGGCCCCGCTGCCAGCGACAAGGCACAGATGGGGTGCCCAACCTGGGGACGGCACCGAGCGGCCCGGGGGCTGCTTGTAGGTCCGACGCGGGGGGCAGCTGCGTGGCGCGAGCCGCAGGGCTTCTCGCCTGCTGCTTGGCGTCCGCTGGCCCGTAGAGCCACGCCAGCGGGTCCGCAGCGCCGGGGAGCCCCAGGGAGCTCCGCTGTCCCTTGAACTGGGCTGTGACGTCCTGCAGCGAGGCGGCGGCCGAGTGGCTTTTGTCGCTGCTCCGGCTCGCGCTCCCTCTGGCCCGCATCCGGGGGCTTCGGCAGGGCGTCGGGGGCTCGCCGCCCACCGGGCACGGCCGGGCCAGCTGGCTGATGGACCTCACGTAGGCGTCCGGCGCCTCCTCCGCCTTGCCGGCGCTGGCGGTGCCGATGAGGAGCAGCCCCGATCGCATGCTGCGGAGCAAGAGGTAGGCAAGGAGTTATTCGGCGGCGCTTCTCCCCTTCTGCCCCAAATCCTCATGCGCGCAGCCCACGCAAGGTCCTGTCCGACCCCATCTTACACCACCCACCCCCCTGCATGCAAAGGCACCACGGCAGCAGGACCTACCAGGCACCCCGGTACCCTCAGGCAGCATCGTCAGGTCTAACCAAGTGTTTCTAATCCTGTGAGCCCATCCCATCGCAGAGAGGGGCAGAGAGGGGTGAGACCCCCATCCCTAAGCCTTGTTCCTTGCCGCCGACCCAACCGTCATTCAGCTTCCCACATCTGTGGGCAAAGTGCAAAGAGCAAAAAGGAAAAAAAAAAAAAAGGAAGAAGAAGGAAAAAAAAAAGCCTGTGCTGTTCCCAGAGAGAAGAAACTGGGCTTGGGCTCACCTTGCAGTCAGGAATGGCCTGGATTTTGTCTGGATGCGTTTTGCTTTTTGCAGAACAAGAAATTCTCGGAGAAACCCTTCGCTTGTGCTGCTTTTTGAGGTGCTGAGCCGGCCGGCCCCAAGCCCGTCCCCGCGGAGGCTGCGGCAGCGCCGGCTCCAGAGGCCTTGGAGCGCTCTGGGCGCTCCGCCTGCCTGTGCTGCTGCCTCCGCAGCGCCTCAATTTATCCTGCCCTGCCGCCACAACTCGCGGGCTTCCAAAAATAGCGAGGCCACGGGGAGCACGCGCAGCTCCGGAAAGGCGCGGGGAGCACGGAGAGTCCTCAGCGGAAAAACCGCGGCAAGGGAGGGCCCCCGGTGTTGGCGGCCGTTCCGGCACGTTTTGCCTTTCGGAACCGCCTCTAGCGCGTCGTTGGGGCCCTGCCAAAGGCTCCGTCACGGGGGGGCGGGCCGGGCGCTATGGAGGCGAACGGCGGCCGCCCGCGGGTGCTGGTGGTGGGCGCCGGGCTGGCGG
>VZSV01000262.1:97144-115963 GCA_013398735.1 Nothocercus julius | reverse complement strand
GCCGGGGCTCGGCGGCGGCGGCGGGGCCGCGCTGAGGGCGGCAGTGGGCCCAGCCGAACACTTCCCCACCCCCGGCAAATCTTAAGCTCAGGCGTCTTTTAGCACCGAGCGAGGAGCTTTGTTGGCATCCAGGGTAAATGGATGCTACCAGAGATGGATTTGCTTTGCTCCTGGTATGTCCCTCCCCTGTTTGAGGAGCTCTTCACCTAGGGTGGTCCTGCAGATCTCTGAGCATCCCTAAACCACCGCAGAGGAAAGGAGAGGGCAGCCTAGATCCTTTGCAGGAGGAAATGCTGCACGCCCATTCTTGATCTGATGTGCCAAAAGCCCCAGCGCATTGGCAGCCTCAGCGGGGAGTCCTTGGAGATTGCCCTGGCTGTCAAAGGTCCCTCTGTTCCCCCTCAGCCTTCTTGCACCATGAGCATGGGCCCCCCTCAGTTGCCTGGAGATGGAGCTGGTTTTCCCAGTGTTTCTTTCTTGTGTGTGTGTGGGGGGGGGTGGGATTTGCTGAGGAGGAGATCCTTACTTCAGGCATCCTCCTCCTCATTTGAGGAGACCCGAGTAAGATGCAGCATCTATTGTGCCCATATTTACATGCGGCAATGATGGCTCCTTGCTGTCTGATGGTGTCTAATAGCCTTAGGCTGGTCCATCTTGCTCAACACTGCACAGTTTAAGTCCTCGAGAGGAGCTTGAGATCCCTCATGGAGGTGAAAACACCCCCAAAGAAGTCGCTGGCCCGTGTGTCCTAAGTAGATTTGGTTTCTCATTTCCCCTGTTTTTACCATGGGAAGGGTGTTGATGCCGGGCAGGCAGCTCCGTACTGATGGACGCAAACAAGCGAGCTTTGGCTTTTGAACCTGCAGTTTCTGCTCCCTGAGAAGTCAGCCAAGAGACTGTGGCTTTCTGCATCCCTTGGAAGACTTAATCCCAGCCTGCAAAAAGACTTTTCCATCTTGGTTGAAGTTGTTAAGTCTGGGGATCAACACTGTCCTCTGCTGCAGCAGAGGACAAGCTGCAGCAGCTTGTCTCTGAATGAGGCAGAATATCTGAAAGGAGAAGAGGGCACCTATAAAACATTTATAAAAGTGGCTTATAAAGCTTTTTTTTTTTTTTCTTTAGCCTGATAGCCGTGTCCCTCCTTTCCTTGCAGCACGAGACCAGGGCCATGGTGAAGCCAGGGGCAAGCATCTCCAAGAAGCCCGAAAAGGAGCAGTGTGGAAGCAATGATGACTTTGATAACGTTCCCTTGATAACCCCGCTGGATGCCAGCCAGCTGCAGCAGCCCTTCCTGGACAAGGTAGGCACAAACTGTGCCCTCTGACTGCTAGTATGCTTCCTCAGGGCCAACTTTGTTTGGCCACAGAGAGGGGGGTGGCTTCTTCCTTCCAGTCCCTGCCAGACACACTCCACAGTCCTGGGGGCTTAATGTGAGTTACAGGGGCCAGGATTGGTGCCAAAGCGGTGCTGAGAACTTGCCACTTGTACCCCAGGTCCAGCCTCAGAGCGTGTAAACCCAGGCTCATCTCACAAGTGCAGGGGTTACTCAGTGAGTCCTCACTGGGTAACTTCTGCTCCCTGGCAGTGATGTTTCTTACTAATTTCCCCTTTTTCAGATGATTGTCAAGACCCGGACAGAATATAAGCTCCAGCAACAGCAGCAGAGGAAGTTATACGTCCCGGGGATTAAAAAGCTGAATGTAAACGTCTATGATGAAGTAGCAGAAAAAGTGAAGGTAATGCCCATCCCTCTCTGCACTCACTTCCACCACAGGCATGCAGCAAACTCATGAAGCAACAGCCTTCCTCCAGGGAGGAGAAGAGCCAGTGTCCTGCCAGCCCTGGCAGTTGCTTTTGATTGCTGGAGAATAAGCTATTGAGCTGAAATAGGGAAAGGGTCTTCACTCCAACCAGGACAGAGATATTTGGTATTTCCTGGTACCTTCTGGGACACCCGTGTCCCTTGTATGTGCTACCACTCAGATAGGCAGAGGAGATTTGGCAAGAGCTGGATGTGTCTAGCAAGATATGCAATGATCATCACAGCCAGGAGCTAAAAGATCTGAGCCAGGTGCATTTTTGGTTTCACGAGGTGCAAAGTGATTCGAGCCAGACAGGGTAGCAGTTGCTACCTGTGCTTGCAGCTGGATCAATTCTCCCCCAACATCTCCTCCTGTCTTGTGCCTGACTGCGCTCCAGGGCTCCCTCCCTTTCTTTCCCTGCAGCTCACGGGGCTTATCCTCATCACCATGGCCTTCCTTGCCTGCCTGCTCCTGCTCGTCATGTACAAGGCCCTGTGGTACGACCAGCTGAGCTGCCCCGAGGGCTTCGTGTTCAAGGTAAGGAGGGCATGCGAGCCTGGGGGTCGGTGAACACTTTCCAACAGAGTAATGCCGTTCCCACCGCAGCCTGCTAGCTTGGAGGGCTTCGTGCTGCTGCTTTGAGGACTGCTGCAGCTTCCCCTTTCCTTGGGACATCTCTGCCCGTGAAGAAAGAGCTGGAGGCCCCAGCAAACACCGCATCTGCAAAGACTCTCTTGAGGAGGAGTGGTGGGAGAGCGGTGGGCCTCGCACGTTCTCCTGTGGGCACCACCAACTGTCCCAACCTCACAGCTGAACCGGGGAGGGAGCACTGGACCTGCCAAGGGTGGGCAGACAGCCTAGAGAGGACCTCAGTGGCCTCAAGATGCTGCTAACTCCTCCTTTAGGCTCACAGGAGAGGGAGGAAGCCCTGTGCTCTCACCAAGAGTATCCTGGTCTTCCCTAGCTTTGCTGACCGTGCAGGGGTACAGACATCCTTGCTTGCTTGGGGATACCAGAGGCTTGGAGGTGGGAGCCAGCCTGGTTGCCGCATGGTGCTGGTGGATGTGTGGTGGGTGGGGATGAGTGAGGGATGTTCCCCAAATCATCATGGAAGAACACGAAGGCTGAGTTGGGTCCCAGGGCACCTAAAGTACTCGTGCCAGAGCCACTTGGGTGCAGGGTGGCTGTAAGCAGTTGGGTTCTTCCTTTTTGCCTCTTGATTTCCTCCTCTTCTCCCCAGCACAAGCACTGCAGCCCAGCTGTACTCGAGATGTACTACTCAGAGCAGGAAACTGGACCTCAGGGGAGCCTCTACATGGCCATCAACCACTTTAGCCAAGGCAAGAAGAGTATCCCAGATCTGCCATCCCTGTGGATGCCGGCGGTCAGTTCCCTGAAGGAAGCAGAGAACATCAAAGAAGTGGCAGGAGGCCATCAGGAGTAGGGCAGAGATCCAGCGCACGTGCCAGCTCTTGCTCCAGGGAGCATAACTCTGTCAGCACCAGTCCCGTTTCCAAAACAAAGAAATCAAAAGACGATCCTGAGCGGGCACAGGGCTGGAACGAAGGGTTTATGGTGTCCTGTGGGGATCTCTTCATTCCCCACCCTTCTCCCATCAGTTGGAACAATGTTGTCCCAATGGTTATTGCCTACATTTTCCCTGTCTGTGTCCCTAGCTGCCAGAAGGCAGGATCACACCATAGAAAGCCTCTGCTGCTCGTGGTTTTCAGCTTCTCCATGGACCGTTCAAATGGAGCGGGTCATGGACCGTCCTTGCCAAGCACCAGGGCTGCCTGCGTCCAACAGCCACTTCCAACTGTGAGCACCAGGAGGACTCTTAGTTCCTCAATAGCATTGCTTCAGTTTTCGTTGGTCTTTTTTTGAGTGTTGCAGCTGCTGGTTGGCCAAGATAAGGAGAGGAAAGATGCAAGGCTAAAAATTACTCCATTTACTTCCAGGCCTCCTGGGTAGGGTCTTGTCTTTTTATTTATTATTATTTGAAACCTTGATGTGTGTGTGTGCTGTAGCTGCCCTGCAATAGTGTTTCAGCAATGTTGTTTTTCCCCAACCATGCGTTTCTCGAGAAATTGTGATCCTTGCCTCAAAGTGAGCTCTGGCAGGCTTTTCTGGAGAGCCAAAATGAATGTGGCGATGGGCAGCTTTTCTGTAAGCAACAATAAAGGTGTGCTGTTGTCCCAGCTCACTTGTCTCTCTGCCAGGCGCGTTCCCTTGACCCGCATTCCCGTTGACCCCGCCCTGCTTGCAGAGGAATTGCTTGCAGAGAGAAAGTCTGCTGGAAAACAACAGCTTTCTGGGGCTTGTAAGTCTCTCTTGTGGCAATTAACTGCAGTCTTCTTGTCCCCCCTAAGAGAGCAGCTTAGTAATCCCTTCGGTTGTTGCTCTTCCTGGGTTTTACTGGACCCCATCCACCATCACTTTGAAATTTCCCACCAGGGGAGCATCCCAGGACACAGAAACTGGTGACCCTATACCGAGGGTTATGGTGAACCATGGGCCACTGGGAGACGGGGACAGCACATGGCTCTAGTTCAAGTCTTCCCTTGCTTGGCCACAGTGATCCCAGGAGAGTGGAAAACCTGGGCTCTTGATGTGGGAAAGAGCTCCCGGTCCATCCTGCTCCATCAAAACCTCGAGTGTTTAGTGACAGTGTCACCCCACACCTCGGATGATAGGTGTCCTCTAATATGGAGAACTCATGTCCTGTGTGAGGTGGCAGGCCAGGCCAGCCGTGAAATGACTGCAACATCTGGAGCCTGTCATACTTAGGTTGTAAATTTTATTAACCTCTCTAAGGGAGGCAAAACTCACTGGCCAACACAAATGTCCTGCTTCCTCTTGGCTCGCCAGGGAGCAGTGCTGGCCTCTATATACAAACAGTATATATTTTGGCTCCTGTGCCATTGCTTGTCTGAAGAGAGATTAGAAATTCAGAGAATACTGTGGCCGGACGAGCCTGAAACCTTTCCTTCCCCTCCTTCCTTTGCTTCACATAACAAGCTCTTCTGCTCCTTTACAGAATCCAAATTCAGTCTGGGGCTCACACTGCATTTGAGGCGGAAGCAAAGTCTGACACAGGGTGTAGATCCTGAAACACACACCACCAATGTCCTGAGGGGATGCGCAGACCCAAGGAAGGTGAGATCTTAGAGCAAAATAAGTGCTTCCAAATGAACTGAATTTCAAGTCAAGCTGGCAAAGAAAGTTTCTAGAAAGGTAAAGCTCAGTGCTGATCAGATCTGGACAGCCAAACAGCTGCATAAGGAACTGTGAGGGCTGGAATTACTCCAACGATCCTAGCCAAATCTGCAAGGGAGTCCACAGTACTTGTTCTGGTGATGCAAGGGAAGGGACACTTTTCTGCAGTCCCTGGGGCAGGTAGGAAGTCAGGTCACATCCTCGGATCTATCAGGTGGCCTTAGAGTAGTTCCAAGCTACTTTCTGGCCTTTAGTAACAAGCTGCCATGGAGACAGGAGATACTCATGTTGATAGAAGCTTTCCTAAATAGAACAATTATTTCCACATATTCCCTTGTCTGGGGCTACTTTATTATTCCTTCCAGCTATCACAAAACTGATTAAATTTGTTCCCCTTTTTTAGTGTCCAATGAATTTCTACCTCAGTCCAAGGCAGAGTTAAACTCAGAGAAAATTTCTTTAATCTCTGGTCCTTTTTAATAAGTATTGTAGCAACCAAAAATGCTGTGGAAGTGCTGAGCACATAGAATTTAATTTCTTGATATGATTTTTTTTTTCCTGATAGATGGGCAAGGCCTCAAACCACAAGAAATGCAGCCCTTCACAAGTAGGCTTATCCACATGTGATTAACCACATGTGATAAGCTTTTTTTTTTTTTTTTTAAGCTGCAAAGGGCATTGAGAAATTTCCCTGTGGTTTTAGGTATGCCTGCATTTGGAAACAGCTGTAAATCAGTACAGAGGGAAAAGGCAGCCCTTGTGCTAGTTTAAGCACTGGAGAAAACCTGCTGGGCAAAACTGGCAATTTGGAAGCGGCAAATGTGTGGCTGAGCCTCCTTTCTGAAGAAGGCCACTTGGACCTCGTGCTGGCCATGGTCCTGCTGCGAGTGCAAGGTGGAGATGGAGACTGGCGTCCCCTGATGCTGCTGAGATTGCAGGCTGCTCTTCCAGAAGCCAGAGACCAACTGGACTGGTTAGTCAGGAAGGGCCTCTAAGAAGCTGATCGTGGCCTTTCCACCAGATCCTTCCTACCCATTTACCATGCCCGACCTCTCCTGGCTGTGCCAGAGGTAGGAGGTGTCCAGGATTTGCATCTTCCTGCATCTAGCCTCACCTCCCCTAGTTCACCCATGCCTCTTAAGTTGTCATTGAATACAGGAATCTGTGTTGGAGCGAAGGATTTAGGCCATCACAGACCGCGTTCTTTCTTGCAGTGGAGAAGAGCAACATGCAGTTAGAAGCACTGTGATTCATGGCTTGTAACGGGTGAGACTCCACATGCACCCAGGCGCCGGGGCATGGGCTGGGGATCGCTGTCCTACAAGCACTGGCCATGGCTCAGGAGATGAAGGGGCTTGCCCAAGGTCTGCTGCACAACATGGAAACAGCCCATTCACAGCCTTCCTAGCAGCATGAACGGTCTGTGTCCTTCTCCCCACACTCATGCTCTGCTCTTGGATACTGGCTTCTTGGTATAGAACATGAGAACATGCTGCCTGGGTCACCTGCCTGCGTGTCCACCAAGCTGGGCATCATTCATGAGGCACCTGGAGGCCTGCAGTCCAGCCAGACTCTATTTTCAGTACCTTATATGCCAGGATTGGTGGTTTTTTTTTCCAAGACCAAGCTGTGAAAGGCTTGAGTTACAAAAGGAAAGCCACAGCAGCCAGGTGGCCAAATCATGAGTCAGTGATGATCATCATGGGATCTCTTGCCTCAGCATCTTGCTTCATTCACCCTCTATATATCTCAGCAGGTTTTCTGCATGTTGTCAATAGCACCTCATTTTGGGCTTCATGGCTCCTGTTTTCTCTCTGCCAGGATAGCAGGAAGAGGATCCTTTCGCTGGCACACAAGCTTTCTGCTGCAGAGGCACCCAGCACGGCCTTTCCATGCATACGAGCTTGATTGCCAGACGTCATGTGCTTGGTTATCAATACAACCCTCAAAGACAACCAAGAAGTGGACTGGGGACAGATTTTGCACCAGGACTTTGCACAGCATCAGCTGTTGAAACATGACCTGCACATGTGGATAGCTAAGTCCTACGCCCAACTAGATACTCCTGAGTATGTCTGGGCAGATTCTGTACTGACCCCTCATTAGATTTGCGATAGGATTTTTATAACATTGCAATAGTGAACGCCTCTGTGGTTTTTTGTTTGTTTGTTTTGTTTTGTTTTGTTTTGTTTTACTGACATCTGTGTATTTTAGGCCCTACTCAGATTTCAACATCTCCCCATGAGGAGCCAGTATGAACTTGGAGCAGTGCCATGCTGTTTTCCTCCCACATGAGTCACCTTGTTCCTGGTCTCTAAAGGAGCCAGCAGCTTTGGCAACTCCTCCTGCACTGCTGGGTCAGAGCGCTCCAGCAGAGGAGGAGCCGGGACCCCTCACCACGAGGCCTGGACAGGAGCGCTCAACCTGGTCCTGGAAGCTGGGCAGCTTGCGCACTGAGAATCACCCTCCAAGATCAGGGTCAGGCTGCTGGTGGTTCAGCTACTGCTGTGGCCTTGGGTGCCGAGGTGATGTCCCCAGCAAGCTGGCAACAGCCCCAAGCCGGGGTGAGACAGAAGCCCCTCTAGCTGTGTGGATGGAAAAGCCATAGGGCAAGAAGAAACCCAAAGCGAGAACTCACCAGCTGCCACTTGTCAAAACTGCAGAGGGAGAACGTGTGAGTGGAGCCAAATGGAGGTCTCTGCTCACACACTGACCGTCAGGCTTCACGTTGAAGAGGTGTGCCAGCAGGAACCACTGGCCTCCAGTTTGCTAAATGTTTCCTATCAGGACCCCTCATCTCCCATTCATATGAACCATTTTCAGCTTCATTTTTTTTCCTTCAAAATGGTTTGCTTCTTTTTCTCCTCCTTAATCGTTTTTAAGATCTGGTTTTGGTGTCTCAGAGAGCAACAAAAAGGGTTTCTCCTTCTGCAAAAAAATTTCCTGCCCCTCAGTGCCAAGATCTAGCATTTGAGATTAGGGTTCCTGCAAAAGATACCTGTTCTGTAAGAAGCAGGTCCTCGCAGGACACAGACTGGGCAGGACAGTATTTGTGCTGCCAAGGGCTGTGACTGTGACTCCCCATCCTGCAAACTGTTACTCAGACTGATTGTTACTAATGCTGAAAAGAAAGTGTTCATGTGTTTAGTAAAATAGATGCATTTAATAGGTTGTCCTGTGCTGCATGTGGGCGAAGGGAGATAATCGTCTCAGAGGACACAAAGTAGGAACTGTATTTTCCAACCTCTCCATAAATCTGAACCTGTTACATGTTGTGAATTAAGAGGCCCCCAAATCAGCACACCTGAGCTGGTGGAGCTCATTGACCCATTTGTTCTCATTTAAAAAAAAAGAAAAAGAGAGAAAATGGTAGCGAATCTCCAAATTGGGAAGAGACTAAGAGCTGAGCCGTAGGTTTTGGATCAGTCTACCATTGCCACACACCATTTTTAGCAGTTTGCTGGTGCCCCCCAGTCTCTGCGCCCAAGCATCTTAGCTTTTGAGGTGCAAATCTGGAGCGAGTTTGCTCCGTCTCCGACCCCTCCAAGGTGCAAGTGCTTTGCTGTAGAACAGCAATGATATGCAGAAGGTAGAAAAAAAGTCACTTTTCAAGCTTGAATCCTCCTTTGTCCGATGCAAGGCGTTGGATCCCGGGATCAGTCGCTCCGTGGGGCTGGCTCCGGCGGGCACTGCAGCCCTCCCCATCGCGTGGCCCATCCCTCGCTCCAAATTGCTGCCGTGGCAGAAGCTGTCGGGGTCACCGAGTCACCAGGTCCGCGGGGTAATAGCGGGTTTTGGATGCAGCGGCGTTACACCGTTAAGAGGAGCGGGCTGAAACCCTCACTGGGTGGTGACAGCAGGGCCGTTGGACCGCGCTCTCCGTGGACAACACACCTGACTGACTCAACCTGACTCAACAACACCCCCGAGTCCATCCCAAAGAAGTGCACGACCACCTGGCCGCAGCAACGACTGCATGAATTGGGCACAGTCTGGCACGAGCAGGAGACCTGTAGGATCTGCTCAGGCAGCAGGATTTCCAAGCGCAGGGAAATCCCAGTTAAGAGTTTTGCCCTACACAAAAGCCAAGAATTAGGTCGAGACTTGTGAAATGGAATATCGCCGCAAGCTGCACGCCAAGGTCTTGCAATTTGCTGCTATTTTGTCTATTCCACTGAACCCTACCATGCTAGGGCATGGGGATGATGGGGCCTCACGTGGTCCCCACCAGGACTCCCTGCTGCCCAGAGATCCGCAACCTGATGTCCCTTTGGAGACTTTGTTCATCAAGAGCAAAGAGAGCTGGCAATACTTGAAATAAATATGTGTGTGATTCCAGCCTCACTATATGACACGTATGCAGTGAAATCCTGCTGGGAAGCATCAAAAAGTCAAAGTTAAAAAACCTGGCATCCACCCTAAAGAGAGGCATCTTTTTACCTCCTAGAGATATCTGTTTATTTAAGTCTCTTGTGATAATACAATCTACAGCACAAACTCCCTGGAGCCCTATCCAGTCCTTTGACAAGGAAGGACCGTCAGCAAGCAAATCTTCAATAAAGTCATCACTTCTGTTATATGAACCAGACCTGGAAAACAGTTCTCTGATTTTAGGGGCAAAGCTTAGGAGATTCAGACACCATTTGGAACCCTCCCAAGCCAGAAAGGCACCAAAATAAACCACTATTTTTGTGGGGGGACACTGCATCATTCACTGCCTTCAAGACTAGCCAAGTTCTAGGCAGCCAACCCAACATCCTAAGCAATATCCCATCTAGTGGCACCTGAATTTGCTTAGTATCAAAATTAGTTTTCTGCTTTAAATAAGTTATACAGTTCCAAACAGAATCAGGCCCATCTGGTGGCAGCATTGAACATTGCAATTCATAAATGTTCTTGGGAAGCTTTAAGCCATAACATTGCTTTCCAGCGGTGAGATGCCAATAAGTTTTCCCTTAGACAAAACTTTTGGAGTTAGAGATTAGACCTCCAGAGCTCCCTGCCATCCTAGATATTTCCATTCCTGCTCTTCCCAACACAGAGTTATTTGTGTGAGAAATGGCTTGTTGAGTGTATTTTATCCATCATACTGGGCATTAACAGCATTTAATAGAAGACATATTGGTATTTCTTGGAGAGGTGGTAGATGACTTTTCTAACTCTATAGGCAGAAAAAAAATCACTTTTTGTGAGATTATCGCAGAGATATCACAGAGATACTGTGTAAAATTTTTGGTTGCTTTTTCGTGCCATTTCCTATGGCATCAGGAAAAAAAAATGCTGTCAAAAAGTGGCTTCTCCTTAGATTTTATATAAAAAAAAAAGAGGAAAAAAACGAAGTCAAGATCTTGGTGACACCTTAGCAAGAACATCCTCTTCTATGATATCCCAAATTAGGAAAACTGGAAAATACTGCGTTAGTAGAGCTTCAGCTTTTGCTAGCATGAATGTTTTGGAAAATAAGCCGTATGTATAAACTGTAACAAACTGAAAAGCCACATAGAGGACAAAACATTTGACTGTTGCGCAAATAACGGCAAGACTCCCGGCAAGGGTATTTTAATGCTTATTTTAGCAGCTTTTAAGCCTGAAGAAAACAGAAACACAGATTTTTTTTCGCTTGAAGAAAGAAGTGTGAAAATTCTTTTGACTGAAGCCATAAGGGCTTATGTTTATAAATATTTTGATCTGGAGTAACTTGTATGCTCTGTGCTTTGAAGAAAGCTTGTGCTGTTGCTTCATTGTACAATGCATCGCACTCTTTTCCATATGGAAACAATCCAGACCGGATAAGCAGTAGGTTCTCTCCAAAACACCCTTGAGTCAGCCCTTCCTTTCCTTGGAAACTCAAGGTCTTCCCATTTCTTGTGCAAAAGGGTTTGGCCAAGCAACCTGAGGGCTCTTTGAGACCTGTTGGTCAAGGGTCAATCCTTGTGTCCAAAAGCTCTGGTCACATGGACACCCCTCTGCACCCCATGGAAAGGGGATGTCACCCTTGGGGGCCATCATACCAGCTGAGAGCCCTCCTTTCCCTTGGGACACCCTCTCAGTGTTTATACATACACAAAGTTTAAACTTCAGTGGCTACCCCATGGCAGCCCTGGTTCCTATTTAATCTGTGGCCGGATTTAGATTCAATTTCTATTTTGTACACTCAGTCTGGAGCTGAAATGAAATTTCAGCTCCAGAAAATTATCTAAAAATTATCTTTCCCTCCAGAAAATTGTCTGGAGGGAATAAACTTTAAAAGGCTCCAACCATGTTATTATCAGGTAATGCCCAAAACTCCAACTTTGTGATTACATTGAAAACATCATTTTTTTATTAGGTTTGACATCCAGTGCAATTTAATTTTAAGAGGATTTTAGTTTCCTCTCTTTAGCGGAGACAGTCTGAGCTTCCAAATTTTCAGAGGAATATCCATATCCTTGGATATCCTTGAGGATTACTCAGCCTAGACATCCCTTGCAGCCTGACACAGTGGACAGTTCTGTTGCTCTTGATAAAACTCGCTTGGATAAATTGGTCTGTGGTTTGTGTTGCCCACGATAGTCTTGCTGGGATGACCGTCAATATGGATGGGTTGGACAACAGCTGATCTAAGCAGGAGCCAGTGCTGGTGGTTTCGGAGCCAACAGCACGGGATAAACATAGTGCTGGTTTGGGAAGGGTTCCAATCCCATCATAGCTGCAACCACAAAATCCACCTGTAGCAAACTCGGAAGTTGTTCCTCAGGGATCTAGGCACATGCAACATAGAGATGCATTTTCCAAGGATTTTTATTTTTCAGGAAGCTTTTGAAGCAAATGCAAACGTAATGTAGGTTGGAAAGCCAGAAATCTATTAAGTTGTTACTGCTTCCAGCCTTCACAGCAGAAAATTATCAGGGCTGTTAGAGTTTTTAATGCAGCAAGACCTTCACCACAGCCCATGCAATCAGCTGTCTATAGGTTCCTTGGGGTGTCATTACCTGCAAGCCAATGCATGAGATCCTACTCAAGGCAGTCTTACCCTCACATTTAAGAATTTTTTCCTCGTATTGAGATGGAAATTCCCGTGTTTCAGTTTGTGCCCATTTTGTCTTGTCCTAGCATTCGTTCATGGTCTGCTTCAGTGAGCCTTAGTACAAGATAAAATTATAATCAAACAGAAGGAGAAGCTTAGGGAAGTGGGAGTGAGCTGCCAACAACATTATGTTAATGCAAAATAGTATGAGCAGAAAAACATAAGATTTCGGAAGAAGGAAATGAGTACAGCATTTCCTCATACTTGACATCAAACCACCAAGACATACAATTGGTTTCCATGAAAAATAAGCTGCTTTCATATTGGCAAGATAACATCTGAATGCCTCCATTATAGGAGCTCTCTATATGCTATTGTATATGGTGAGAAGCAGACCTCCTCTCACTGTCCCTGAACCTGTTATTCTACAGTGGGTGTCATTTTCAGACGCCCTCCAAGTCTCTTTCTTCTCAATACTCAGCTGGACGCTTTGATCCTGGGAGCAATGCCTCAGTTCAGCTTCTCCACATCCATTTTTTTCCCCTTTCGGTTTTGAACCTCTATTCTTGTCCACCAAGATTTTCTATATCCAGAAGAAAAGCTACCAGGCTGTGGAAACTGTTTGCTACTTAACCACCAAGTCAGTCTATGTTTTATCTGTCAACTTTGACATAATCGTTCTGGAAAAATTAAATAGGATATTCAGCGTTTCTAAGATGGCAATGCATATGTCTTACTTCATACTGAGATCTTTTTTTCTGTGTCAGAAAAAGAATCAGAATAAACCATTTATTCATCAGAATAAACCATTTTAACTTCCCATACGCAGCTATGGGTTCTGAACAAAACATTATCATTCGTGGCAGAGGGGCTACAGTGGATAATTTTCTAAGATGCTTCAAGTACTTCTAAGGTTGCAGGAGCTGTTTCTCTAAACATAGCACTTCAGGGCTCAAGAATAATCAAACAAAAACCCTTAAAATGTCATGGATATAGAAAAGAAAATTAGAGAACAATGAAAGGTGAGGAGAGCTGGTTGTCATTATAGGAAGTGCTTCAACATAGAGTGCATGAAGTTTCAAGGTCTTTGCTTTATGATACTGTGGATGCTAAATAATACATAGTTCCAAAAACAGTTGGACAAAGCAGGAAGAAAAATCAAATTATTGCCTAACACAAAGACGTCAGTTTGGGTTCGGAAGTCCTCAAACCACGACTTGCTAGGAAAGCGTCCTCCTTTTCCCTTGGTGTCTTCTTGTGGCCATGGTCAGCACATGCTGGGCTGGAGGCACCTATGGTGTGACCATCCCTACGGGCCCAGGCATCTCTTCCAACCACCAAACTGTACCTGTTGCAGGGGGTACCCTGTGTTTTCTACCACCAGTGGAGCCCAAATCAGCATCATGACACGGGAATCCTATGGGCTCCAGGGATGTGCCAGCTGCTCCCAAATATCCCCCAAGATTTCCCAGCCTGTAGCCATAAACACTCATTTTTTCCAAGATTTCAGACACACACACTCTCCCTTGTTGCAGGAAAAAGGGAGAGGAGATGTGAGTCATAAGCATCAACGTGCAGAATTTTCTTGTCTTTTTATTTAGGCTAGAGCACGTCCAAGCTTTCAGTGGCAGTTTACCAAGAGATCTCTCTGCCAGTTCCTTCCAAATTTCTACTTCCCAGCTCAAATACAAGATGATTTTCCGAAGAGAGAAGAATACAGTTCAAGGTCTAATTATAAGACATAAATCAACCTGTTTTTTTCTGTAGGTCTGTTTATAATCAACAAGTGTTTTCGCTTGGCTTTCTTGTAACTTAGAAGCGTAGAAGAAGTGTGAGTCTTGGACATTCATACAGTGCTCGCTGTTAATGAATCCTGAATCTTCCTAAAATATTTCAGAACAGGGCTGAAGTTGCTTTGCACACCCAAGAATATGGGGTAGCTGCCAAGTCTGGAAAAAGAGAACCCCTGAAAGAATCAGAGGGAAAAAATCCTGACATACAAGAAAATATAGAAGAATTGTGTTCTGAGCCCTGGAGAGGTAAAACAGGGATTAGACAAGATTTCTGTTTCAGCGTAGTCACTAATCCTAATTCACCTGTCATCGGAGAGCCTCCATTAACCGGTTATATTTCTCAACAGAGCAATCATGTTCTCTTGCTTAATGTGTCATCAAGGCCCTAATTACTATTTATCCTACCCAAGCAGGAGGGAATGGCTTTATAGGCACATCCTCATTGCCACCAGTTGATACAACATGACGTGTAAGAGGAGGAAATCACAGCTGTAGATTGAGAAGAATAAGGACAGCAGTTTCTGATCAAGATGTCTCCCAAGTAACAGCAGGCACCTGGATTTTAATTCATTTTGTATTCATTTAATTCATTTCTTTATTCATTTCCTCGTTCTGTGGAATGGCATCTCGCTCTTCCCACCAGTAGATCTCGGGGCATTTTTATGACTCTTGTTAGCCCTATTTTTCCAACAAGGAAGCCACGCCAGGGGAGCTTCCCCTGTGATTTAGGCAAGGAGAAGGCTGATGCCCCACTGTAGCAGGAACATAGAGGGCACGCGGGCACGTCCAGTGCTTGTGGCTTGGACATGATCCTGGAAAGCCCCTTCTTCCCTCCAAACACCTTCCTGCCTCTTTCTGAACATCCTACAAAGTCCTCATACTTATAAAAAACATCAGACTGAAGGCACCCCAAGTGACAATTGTCAGTTTGACCTCAGCTCACAGCAGGGCCAAGGCCACAACTATAGCAGGTTGCTCAGGGTTGTGTCCAGGTGAATCTAGGTAATCCCTGAGGACAGAAATCACCCACCATTCATCTTCATCGATATTATAATGCCAAATCCTGCAAGAAATCACTTAAGTTGTCTGTCCCAGATTGACCTTCAGTGTTTCAGTGACCTGAAAAAGAGATGGAGGGCGTTCTGGTTGAAAATGATGGAGGTCCCATGTCTACAATGTCATGTCTCAACCATTTGCTGTGCCCTCCTGAGCCAAAGCAGCCTGGGCAAGCTCTAGACGTACTACAGGCCAGAGAAGTGAAGCTGAGAACCAACCCTGAGTACTGGATCTTCCATGATGTACCATGGCATGATTTTGTGCCAGCCATTCTGGACACCACATCTTGATCTTCTCGGTAGCCCTTACACACAGGGTGGTCCCAAGACAAATGAGAAGGGAACTGTCCACCAGTTCCTTCCAGTTCCTGTCCAGAAATGGATAACTTCCATCAGTTGAGAGCTCTAGGGTGCATCTGCTCCATAAATATTTCTCCATCCCAAGGCAGGATAAAAATGCATCCCAGCTGCTCGCTGCTCATTAGGGTTTTTTTTGTGTGTATTTGTTTTCCTTCTGAATTGCTTCTAAACCAGGACTGATAGTTCGCATGAGGATTCTGCTCTGTCATTCTTCTTTAGTACGTTCTTGTGGTTTGAACTGATAAAGCACTATGGGAATGCACATGTCAATGCCGACCTATATCAGAGGTGAAATTGCACAGTAGAGGTTGTAGAAAGAACTGTTTGCTCATTTGCCCTGATTTATAAGTTTCTAATTCACAGCAGACCTCCAATGCCAATTTATCGCAGTTTCTCGCTTCTTCTGTAAAACACAAGGGGAAATTGCATCATCCTTAGGCTTTCAGATGGCAAATCCTTAGGCAGATGCAGCAGACTTCCTATGTTATCCCTAGGAAACACCATGCGGTGTCAAATGTAGGATGCCACAAGGCCCACCAGAGCCTGGTTCATGGGGGTGGGAAGCGTGTTCCCTGGATCCAGCATTGCTCTCTTCTCTACAGACACAGTAGTCAGCATAACCACTGCTACAATTTGCTTTCCAAACTGAACGGCAATTTCCTTGCTCTACAGGATGCTACAGAAGCTCCAGACTTTCATGGTGGGAAAATTAACCTCGGCTTTCCAGAGTAAAAGTAACACAACAGTCAACCCTACTGACGTTGACAAAAGACATCCTGGCTCACTGGACATGTTGGCAGAGCTGGTCTATAGGGATGAACTAGGTTGGTTTCTGCTATGGTTAGCTACTGGGCATTTGGCATGAACAAATTGCCCTTGATTTGGTCTGGATTTCTGATGTCAGAAAACATGCCCTTGGTGACCCAGGACACAGTCAAAGAAATGCTGCTGAAGGAACTATCTGGTAACACTATTGCTCAGTCTCCAATCTCATTTTTTCCCCTGAATTGTAGAACAGCAGGAATCTCTTCTATCACTTGCAGCTTCCCCCTAGCTCCCCATTTCATTCTCCTGCCTGAAGACTTCTCCTCAGCACAGAGAGGAGAAGTTCCCCTTCCTCTTCTCCTTTTTCCCCACGAGAGCACAGGGAACAGCAGCCTTCAAACATTGCTGCACATGAACCCTGGTTCCCTGACCTGCATACAGATGCCCATCAGAGTGAAACGTCTTCCTTCGCAAGTGCCTGGCTATGAGAAACTCACAAGTCTCCTTTTGGGAAGTCTCTTTTTTTGAGCAAACTTAGAAAGTTTGCTTTTTTGGGGGAAGCTCCCCCTACTTAGATCAAAATTAGCTTATATCTTGGACTTAGGACAGCACAGAATCGTAGAAAAATCAGGCGGAACTCACTAATAATTGTGGATGCCTATGTGAGCCCTGGGAACTTGTCCTGCGTTTTGGGCTAAATAAAATCTTGGAGACTTTTCCTAAAATCTTGGAGACCTTTACGTGGGAAGGGACCTCTGGAGATTTGGTGCAGTTGGTCACAGGCCACTCCAGCCGGACTTTGTCAAGGCTAAAGATCATTTAGTCTTACCCTACTGCACTGCTAATTTCTTTGCAGGCTCAGGATCCTTAAAACTGACCTGAAGGCTCCTTCTTCCTCTGTGAATCCAAGGAAAGGTTGCTCCCTTAAGGCCCAGGGCATGTGGCCATGACATGCTGGAGTCCAAAACTGAATAACATCCACACTGAAGAGAGGGAGACTGCCTAGGCCTACACGTGGTTCCTCTTGGTTATCCCTAGTAGTGCAAAGCAATGCAAACCCATCAGAGAGGAAGGCTTGGAGCTGATGGGATTGCCCAGGTTTGCCTGGACACGACCCTGAGCAACCTGCTGAAGGGGCAGCATTGGCTTTGCCGAGAGCTGCAGTTGGACCGGAGACCCCCTACCCAGGGAAGCTTCCAGCCTGAGCCTGCCTGTGCTTTCATCTTGTTGTGTGCCAGGTTGATAGGTACCTTTAGGGAGAAAAAAGGTATAAGTAAAACAAGAACTACCAAAAAAACAGTGTCTACCTCCAAGGTCCTTCTGCAGCAAGGAGGGGTGATGAAGTTAGTCTGGAGAGAAAAGCAGAAGGTTTCTCATAAGCACTACCCAGATCTGCTGAGCAGAAATTAAATTCAGACACTCTTGCAGAGGGTCACAGGGGATGCCATCCCTTTTTACTGCTCTGGGAAGGTCCAGAATCATAGAATTATTATGGTTGGAAAAGACCTAATTGAGTTGGGACTGCAGCTCGAATCTGAGTTATGGAATCCTGTTTTATTATCCAAAAAAAAAAAAAAAAAAAACTATCCATTGAGGAAGAAGTTTTTCCTGGTGGCCCTTTCCGTTCAATGTACCTGTCTCCCAGCCAGCAGTGACTCTTGCCTTAGCAAGACAGCAGGCTACGTACAATGCAGCCAAGTGGCTGCATTAGTCACATAAGGACAAGGCTGTTTGCTCAGCTTTTATAACTGAGAAATAATTCAGGTCGCAGTGAATTAGTGTTACGTAACCCCTTCAGCATTGACTGGCTCCATGGCAGGAATCATGGAGCATCTGTCCAGACCTCCTCCGACAACACGCTGCAATCCTCTGTAGTCTCTCTTCATAGTTGACATAGTTGACATCAAAGAGCCTTTGCTGGTGGCCCTGGGAGTCTGGTTGGCCCAAAGAAAGCTTGAAACCTGTATTTTTTTAGATTTTTTTCAGATGGAAGAGAAAATGCAAGAGTTTTTTTCAGGTGGCCTCTGGTCCCCCTGCCAGGGAAGTGCTGTCCTGGCACGCTGACCTGGACACGGGGAAGACGAGGGTGGAAGGGTGAATTCATAACATCTACCACAAGGGAAGGGTGGCTTCATAACATCCCAGATTCATAGCGCTGAGGGGAAAGGACTTCTCGAAGTCTCAGGTCCAGCCTCCCACTTGGAGTAGGGTTATTGTCAGCACCAGATCAGGTCAGGGTATGACCAGGGAATGGTTAAAGGGAGAAAAGCAAGAAAAAGAGAAGAGCTGTATCTCTGTCCCAATGACCTGGAGAGTCCTTTCCCAAGGCACTAACGCATCAGACAAGAGCCCAGCGGGAGCCAAGAACTGGTAGAGGCTCCGGGGCTGTGCTCTGCACTGCACTCCATGCCTGTAGCCTTTGGCCAAGCAAGCCCTCCCAACCAAGAGCCCCTAAAATCTGCTGAGTACAGGCACAAAGAAGGAGCCTGGGGGAGGTCTGGGGTCCAGCCATGACCTGTCTCCGGCAGTAAAGGGCAAACAGTGCAGGGAACCCCCAAGCACTTGGGGAATATGGCCCCACCTTTGGACTCAGCACAGAAATTTGCCAGGGGTGAAGCCAAGCCTGAACAAAATCAATAGATCTGAAGACTAAAACTAGTGCTGACATAGAGAAAACGTTTTCTTTCATTTTTCTCCTCCTTTCTGCCCAGCATGCCAGCACACAGCCTTTAAGGGTCTTCTGTCGCTTCCGAAGAGAAAAACACAAGTTTCTTCTAAGAAACAATAGCTTGGAGTTCTGTATGAACCATCCAGGCATGGAG
>VZSV01000262.1:34462-86888 GCA_013398735.1 Nothocercus julius | reverse complement strand
CGGGTGGCAGGATGAGCGAGTTCCGCATCCACCACGACGTGAACGAGCTGCTGAGCCTGCTGCGCGTGCACGGCGGCGAGGGCGCCGAGGTCTACATCGAGCTGCTGCAGAAGAACAGGACGCCCTACGTGACCACCACGGTGTCGGCGCACAGCGCCAAGGCGAGTGGCGCCGTCGGTTCCCCCCCGGCGCGCGTCGGGAAGGGGGTTGGTCCCCCCTGCCCGCTCGGCCCTGCTTAGGCCGCATCCGAAGAGATGTGTCCTGCTTTGGGCCCTCCCGGTGCCAGGGGGACGGGAGCCCAGGGTAGAGCTACAGAGATGACAGGGGCTGGAGCATCTTCCCTCTAGAGGAACTTCCAACATCAACCTTTGTGTGATTCTGTGTGATTTTGTGATTCTTTGTAACTGGAGGAAAAGCTTCTTGGCTCGGGGTGACGGAGTGCTCACACAGGTTGTCCAGAGAGGCTTTGGTGTCTCCTTCCCTGGAGATACTCCAAACCCAGCTGGACGTGGTCCTGTGCAACCTGCTCTAGGTGACCCTGCTTGAGCAGGGCAAGTTGGGCTAGATGGACTCCAAAGGTCCCTGCCAACCTCAGCTATCCTATGACTCCTGAAGCATCTTGCGTCCTCCTCACTCATCAATAGGAACTGTGTTGAATCTCAGAGTGCAGTCCCCTCTAAAAAGGAATTCGAAATGAATGTTCCTCAACATGATTTCCCTTGGCAAGGGATGGGCTTAAACATGGCATTGTATTGTGTCTACAATGGTTGCTTCAGTTTTAATTAGAAGGGCCAAGGTTTAGAGGAATAAACCAAAATATGTATAAAGGAACAAGTGGTGCATCATGCAGTCCAAAACCTGTTTCCTGGAGTATTTTGGCAGCAGCAGCAGTGTGTGATTTGTTACCTTTATTGGCAGAATGATGTGATAATATTGTACATTAAACATTTAATATTAACATGGTGTCTTACAGGTGAAAATAGCAGAGTTTTCTCAAACTCCTGAAGACTTTTTAAAGAAGTATGATGAGCTGAAGTCTAAAAACACAAGACATCTAGATTCCTTGGTGTATCTGCTGTCAAAGCTCACAGAAGACAAGGAGGTTTGTTTCTGTATTAGGGATGAATCTGCTCTAGGTATTCAGTAGTAGTGGTAGTGCAGTGACTTTCAGTATGACACACTTTTTGATAATGACATTCAAAGAAACACACTGCAATCAACAGAACACAAGCAGTTATAATTAAAGTACTGAAGTGAATTATACGACTGAGCTTTCACCAAGACGTTCTGGTTAATCCTTTGGTTTCAGCTTGTGAGGTCAGAGGGAAATTCTCTACAGCAGATGAATTGGCACATACTTTGGGTTACGAAAGGTGGGGAAATACATGGAACTGGGATCAAGGAAATTTAGGTGCAGGTGACATGTAAGAAGTAACTAGCTTAGTCCTGTAAGCACCACCACAATGGAGGCCTTTTGGTGGTACGTCACCCTGAGGTTTCTGTCTTCTTCCTTTATAAAAGAAAAAAATGTGCATTGTCACAGCGTATTTAAGGCTCAAATCAATATTTAGTGCTGTAAATCAAATTGGGAGTTAATACAATAGGGAACGGGAATTATTCTGTGTGGTGTGTGCAGTGGCCTCCTTAGCACAGGACAGTGTGGCCTCTCAAATTTCATGTTCAGAAAACACCTGGACAGATTTGTGGTACAAAATTTGAAGGACCCTAAATGCAAAGGGAAGCTACTGAGCTGTGTTGTTATGAGGCACTGTAAGACACAGGACACTGGGACAGGAGTAGCTTTGGTCTGGGTTAACGCAACCGTATTTAGGGTCTTCTGTCTTTTGCTTTTTAGTTTGTGCTGACTGGTGTTCACAAAACCTCTTCTTTTTCCACGTCTGTGCAGACACTCCAGTATTTGCAACAAAATGCCAAAGAAAGGGCAGAACTTGCAGCAAACGCGGCAGCCAGTGGCAGCACCAGTTTTTCCATTCCCTCATCTGCTTCCAAGATATCTCTGCAGGAGCTCGAGGAGCTGCGCAAGCAGCTGGGCAGCGTCACGGCCAGCTCCAGCATGCAGCAGGTAACTCTCCTCCCTATCCCTGGGCACAAGATCTCTCCCTGCTCTTCATATGTATAGCTCTGCTCTCATCTTTTATCCTCCTATGCAGTTATAAGTGTTCCTGTCTGCACAGATAATCTAAACAGACTCTTCAGATTTCTTTTTTTTTCCATTTTATATTAAATATTTGTTCAAAGTGAAAGCAGCCTTTTCTGTCTAAGTGAATTAAGGTAAGCCAAGTGTTCCCTTTCAGATGGCTGTTTTAAGCTGCCCTGACATTTCCGCTCCTGCCTATAGCTCTGCTTGCTCAGGAGCTCAGCACTCGTTACGGCTTGTCCCCTTTCTCACTACTATTTCTGCTGTCTGGTAGAAAATGGTAGAAAATCATCATGTAATCACTCCCTAAGTGAATGTAGCCATTCCCTCTGCTTAGCTGTTTGTGTGTGAAACAAAATGATTCCAGTTAAAGATGAGAAGGAGGAAAAAAAATCTTACACAGTTTGTGTGCAGATCTGCGCTCACAGAAGAAATAAAAGTGCTACTTGTGTCCGTTGCCTCTTGTATCACTTGTCACTGCTGATGGAAGTTGGACTCCATCCATCATCTTGGCATTTGCTCTTTCTGTAGTCACGGGTTGTCCCTAGGTCACCCCTTTGCCTTCTCAAGGCCAGTCCAGCTCATTCCACTTCCCCTCACTGGTGGTTTGCTCTGGATTTGGTATAAACCCCCTTGTTGCCTTCTCTCCCTGGCACCAGGGCTGTGGTGCAGAGAGACTTTTGAAGGAAGGCAACTATGTAAAAATCAGTGAGCTCTGCAGCACCGAGACCAATAGATTAGGTGGTCATAGCAGATCACATCTAAAAGACCAGCTCTTCTACTTGCTGTTCTTAAGTGGTCAATTTACAGTATTTTCTGCAAAAAATACAAAATTTCAGTTTAGGCTTCTGAAAATGTTTCTGTTTTCCCCTCTTTCTTTCTCTCTCCTTTTTTTGTTTTTTGTTGCCAACAGCCTCTTGAGGTTATGCGAAAAATGCTCCGAGATAAGCAAAACAAGAAGAATTCCGGTCAGCCCATCCCAATATTTCCATCCTGGGTGTACGAGAGACCAGCACTGATTGGCGATTTCTTAATTGGCACCAGCTTAAGCACTGACACAACAGTACCTATAGGTATGTGGTACGCAGGGAAAAATTGCTTTACCGTTCGGTATTTTGTGCTTGTTCAGAAGTGTCATTCGGATTCCATCATACTCCAAGTAAAAGCAAAACTTGGCCTCTCAGACAGGAGTGCGGGGTCCAGGAAAAAAAAGAAAAAGCCTTGTAATTTGCTATTGAAAGCCCACAGCGATTTCCAGCCCCATATCCATTTGTGTGAGCTAATCTGTGTTTTGAGTTTCTGTCTTGAGTTGTAGCCTTCATAAAACCCTACTGTAGGAGCCACAAAAAAATGGAGGCTCCTGGAGGAAACCTGTAGCTTCTTCCAGATGTGGATTTAGGCTGTGTCTAAGGGAGGAATTGAAAACTACAGACTCACTTTTGTAGGTGCCCTTAAACAGCTTATTTATAGTGGTTTGTTTCTAGCCAGAGCAGGAGTCATTTGGTGTCGCAAAGTTTGGGAATGGCCGTTATATCCTCTCCATGCATGGATTGTCTGGCTTGTTTTTACTATTTTTAATCTGGTGTCCTGACTTGGATAGCAGAGCTGAGGATTTCCCTGTTGTCAAATGGTTCTCGTAGTTGCAGGGGAATTTTGAGTGTGTTTGATGCTTTTGTTTTACAGTGTATTCTTCAAAACTTTTGGCCTTTATGCAGCTGAAACTTCAGGTTTATTTCTGTGTATTGGCTTAGGTCTGCATGATCTGCTTTTGAATGGTGGAATGTCTTTCAAGTTTCAGGGACTAGATCAACACAGAACGAGTGCAAGTACTATGGCATGCTCAAATTCTCTTTTTTTTTTGTCCTTTTGTTTTCAAATAGGTACTTTGCCACTAGCCTCCCAAGAATCCATGATTGTGGAGGACCTGTTATATGTTTTGATTGGTGTGGATGGAAGATACATCACAGCACAGCCTCTCATAGGCAGGCAGAACCGAGCGTTTTTAGTCGACCCGAACTTGGACTTGTCCATCAAAGAGCTGGTCACTAGGATTCTTCCTGTAGCAGCAAGTTACTCTGCGGTCACTAGGTACCAAGCTGACATTTTTTTTCACCTAAGAGGATGTTTTCTTGATGTAAAATGGAGCTAGGGATTCTGTCATTGTGCAGATGTTAGCTTGCAAGCTTAGTTTCAATCTGTCGGGTGATGTCTTTTCAAAGTGGTTATGATTCCTGTTGCTGGCTTTCTCCACCCTGCTGCCAGTTCATTTTTGCACTCACTTCACCTTTGTACATTAAAGGCAAGTGGCAATTAAGATCTGTCTGTTTCTTCTGGCTTGTCTCTTCTATTCTGTTGTGTTTTTCTTCTTGTTTCCTGCTTTTTGCTTTCCTCTGGGTGTCTAGAACTGAGACAACTTTTATGTCTGCTGCTCCCTAGAGCCTGGTCACTACGCTATGTACCTCACAGACACTTACAGTATAGCTGTCTGCATCTGATCTAAGCTCCCTAAAAGATGAGCAGAGACAGAAATTTTGTTAGAAAGTGGCTTGTATAGTGTTTTGCCTCTGTTCCTGCAGGTGAGATAAACTCTGTTTGGCAGCATCTCTTTCTGCTAATGCGGGTGATGCCATTTCAATCTGAGGAGGTGAATCCTCTCTGTGGCATATGGAGTCAGAAACCAGCAGCAGTTCTCCAGCAGCTGGAGATCTACCACCCTGCTTCCTTTTGAGATCTTTTCCTCTCCTGTAACATATTGCATGTGCAATCACCTTGCAAATGTTGGCTCTGGCTTTGCTCTATGCTGGTTGTATACCATTGAAAGACTGGTGTGCTTTCCAATACATGATTGTACTCTCAATTCTTATTGAGAATGTGCTAAAGATAAAGTTCCTGGAAGCTACAGAAACTGCTTTGCCCAAAAGCCAAAAGTTTCTTTTTTTTTTTTTTTTTCTTTTGCAGGTTTATAGAGGAAAAGTCTTCCTTTGAGTATGGCCAGGTAAATCATGCTTTGGCTGCGGCTATGCGGACCCTAATCAAAGAATACATGATACTTATTACCCAACTGGAACATCTCCAAAGACAGGGACTTCTGTCCCTGCAGAAGCTCTGGTTTTATATCCAGCCCACAATGAGGACCTTGGAAATTCTTGCCTCACTTGGTAAGTTCAGAAAATGCAGTCGTTACAGCACGACAGGAGCTCTGCAAACTTTTTGGAGTGGTCTTATGTGCAGGGCATGCGTCAATTTACTTTTGTATTTAAGGAGTGTTGCAGGTTCTCATTCAGACTGGCAGCAGCTTGGGATCCTTCAGATCTCATGTCACCTTGTGGCCAGCCAACTTCTGCTGTATTTTTCTTCAATCCCTTTTTTTCCGTAGAATCCCCTAAGGTTTCAGAGAGCGTGCTGGAGATTTGGATTTGCTCCCATCTGTCTGTGGCAGCACTGATTCTGGGATCTGCTCTCTGGGATCTGCTTAGTTGTCTGTTCAGTAACTGACTATTCTCACTCTTCTTCTGGATCTGTTGTCTTCCGAGTCTAGCTAAGTCCTTTGATGTGCTCTCAGGATTCTCAGTTTTTGTTAATGGACAACGGAGAAGTTTTTGTAGTGGACCAGTCGCGCTGTCCTGTGTTCTGAATTCTGTTCTTGCTGTTATCTGGATGGTGTCCATTAGACTGTTAGATTCTTCTCGGTCTCAGCAATTTTCTGCCTCTTCCATTGCCTTGATTCCAGCTATTTTGGGATGCTTTTCCAAACTGAATCACTTGTCTTTCCCTCTAGCTATGTGAAAATCTGTTTGACAGCTGTTTCAGCTTGCTGTCATGTAGTCGTTCAGATTCCTGTTTTCCTGTTGCTTTCCTTGTAGCTGTCACATTAGCCAGAAGAGTCGGGGGAGATTGGGGCAGCTGCATCTGCTTCTGTCTGTTGTCTTCCTCAAAGACAGGTTATCCCCAAGATCTGCATAACCACGTGCTGCAGTTGGTGTAGCAGAGTGTCATCTTCTCCGTCCATCTTCTCCACAACCGTCCATGAGGTAGAAGAAGAATGCTCTTACATTCACTGTCTCTGGCTAACAAAACCAGCTCCCTCCAGCTTCCTTTGCATTCCTGGACACCACAGCCCCCCCCATCTTAAGTAGCTTCTTGTGAGCTCTCTCCATGTTAATATCGCTTTCGTACCAGGATTTCAAACAAATGCTATAATCCAGAAGAGGAGCAAGTTGCGGTACTGTTATAAGTGCTGTTTGCATACTCTCATTTCTCCCTTAATTGTACTACTGATGCCTTGATGTTGGTTAATTAATCTCTTTGGTGTGTGTGAGAAGATTTTTACTCAGCCCCAAGAATTTATTTCTGAGCAAATGTCTGTTCTATGTGGAATCTGGACTTGGGTGATCCCTCTTCCTGGTCACATTTCTTAAAATTGCTTTTCTGGAACACAATGGTTGGTCAACGAAGTTAAAGCTGAACTCGATCCAAAACTCATGGTCCTGTATTCTTCTTCCCCTGTCCCTAACAGCTCTTTTGCAACATCCCCTTTAGTTAACGTCTGGAAGACAGATTTCTGTAGTTGCTGCTTTCCGTCCGGAAGCCTTTGGACATTGTGTCTACCTGAGTTTAATTCTGCTTACCTGCAGGGTTGATTTTTGCTGTTGCTTTTCTACAGTGTGGATCACTCAGGTTTTTGTTTCGGGATGTTGCACTGTAGTGGGGTGGCTTTGTACCTTCATCAAAGTCTTCTCTGTCTCTGCAAGAGGGGTCTAGATCTGACTTCAAGATTGGTGACTTAGAGTGCTCAGCTAATCAACTACTAACTTTTACATTACTTTCACCTGGCATAGCCTGTGCCATTAATCCGTACTTTTAAATGAAGAACATTAAAATGCATCTATTTTTATTAAATTTTAGCTACCTCTGTGGATAAAGGTGAGTGTATGGGAGGATCAACCCTGAGCTTACTCCATGACAAGACTTTCAATTACACTGGAGACAGCCAGGCCCAGGAGCTGTGTCTGTATTTAACCAAGGCAGCCAGCGTGCCTTATTTTGAAATTTTGGAAAAGTGGATATATCGAGGCATCATTAATGATCCGTACAGGTAAGGAACAGTTAAGGATTTGTTTTTGTTTCTGGCTTTTGCTTTTTAACACACGCATCTTCTGTAGAGTCTGTGTAGTCTGCAGCAGAGTGTAGATGGGTGAGCATGGCCAGGAAGGGGAGCTGTTGGTACATGCTTGCCTGCATTTCTTACCTGACTCAGTGGCTGTATGTTCAGAAGTGTTGTTACGTGCTCTAATTGTCAAATTAAAGGAAATTATGTGCAAAACCCTACGAAAAGGCAGTCCAAATATATACTCCATTCAAATTCCACCTTCCTATGCCTGTTCCCCTCTAACATCCTCATCTTTGTCAGGTGAGACCTCTTCTCATGGAGTGTGAGTGTGAGTGCATTAAATCACTGGCTCTATGCTAAAGGTAATCTGCTAACAGAATAATCCAATAGGAACTAACAATCTCTGGAGTTTCTTAGCTTTTACAGAGTTACTTAAAGCCTTTTCCTGTGTTAAATAGAATATGTGGCTTTTCTATTTCCTACGTTTTCAGAATCCTGTGCCAGGGAGGGGGAGCTGAAGCTAAAATAGCTAGAAGAGGTTCCTTTCTGACAGTGGGAAGGCAGAAAAGGACCAGTTTCCTCACCTAGGTACAGACAGCTGGACTGGGAGGCCCTATTGACAGATTAGCAAAGGCACTGAATAATGCTTTTCCTGTACTAAAATACAGGCTAATTTCAGTTCCTGATTGCAGTGTATCTTCATGAGACCTTATTTCTGATAGATCATGTTACCAGTTGACAGGTTTAAAAAAAAAAAAAAAATCCTCATTATACCAAATTTCTGCTTCTGAACCCATGCTCTGACCCTTCAGTGAGTTCATGGTGGAAGAACATGAGTTGCAGAAGGAGAAGATCCAGGAGGACTATAATGACAAGTACTGGGATCAAAGATATACTGTTGTTCAGCAGCAGATTCCCTCGTTCTTGCAGAAGATGGCTGACAAAATCCTAAGCACAGGTAGGTAAAGATATACTCATGATGTATGAACATTCCAAGGTAAGCGTTATCTTTCTTTATGTAAAGACTTGGTAAATGTTCCTGTGCTTTGGCAGTTTATGGGGCTGCAGCTTCTCAGAAGAACAGGAAAAAAATCAGAAAAAAGAAAGGATAAAATCTCTTTTTTGAATCCTGTAAACAAATCCTGACTCATTCTTTCCTTTTGTTTCTAGGGAAATATTTAAATGTTGTGCGAGAATGTGGACGTGATGTTACCTGCCCTGTGGCTAAAGAGGTCATCTATACTTTAAAAGAGAGAGCATATGTGGAACAAATAGAAAAAGCATATAACTACGCTAGCAAAGTTCTCCTTGATTTCCTAATGGAGGAGAAAGAGTTGGTAGCTCACTTAAGGTTTGATTTATTTTACTAAATTTCTGTTTAATAGTTAACTGCTAATAGAGAACATAAGATTTCAACATTAGTTTTCTTTCCATGGGGTATTACTATTGACTTTTTTTCTCTATTTCCATTGGGGCTATTGCCCTGAAAAAAAATCAGGCTTGTTGCTGGTATTTTTTTTTTCCCCTGGGGAATATAATAGTGTAAAATTATAAAAATATTGGGTGGAAAGGACATTAATTTTCCTATGTGAGTCAAGCTTCTAGTTTGTTTTTATCTTCATAAAATGATAAAAAGGGAACCTATATATCCAGAAGACCAAGACAGCAACAAAACAGGGCTGTGACCTGATGCTAAAGGTTTTGCTTCAATCCAGTCACACGGAGTGGGGGGGAAAAAAACAACGGTCTGATCTTCTAAGGGACTTGCAAGAGAAGATGCTGGTCGGGAGATACATGCTGTAACAGCAGTGGCCACTGAAGTGAACGTGGCCAGCAGGCCAAGTGTATAAGGCCTCTGCGTGTGTGTGTTTATGTGTGTGTATATATATATATATGTATATATATAAAAAATATAATGTACTGGGGGGCAACAGCTGGCTCAGCTTCCAGTGAGATTTGAAGATTAAGATGGTTTCACCCCATCACAGAGATCTTGGTTGGAAGGGATTGCTGTGGGGCTGTAGTTCAATCTCTGGCTTGAAATGTCATTATCTGGGTTGGATAACTTCCTGCTTGGAAGTTCTCTTAGTTCAAGAGGGTGCTGACAGTCAGGGAAATGAAGGAGCCGAGTGTTATCCCGACCTAGCAGTGCTCAGGAGTCTGCAACCACACTGTTTTATGGCTGTGCTGATACCACCTATGTGCTGGTATCACCTGCAGTCTTTGGCCAGATGCAATTTTCATCCTCAAACTCTTCTGTAAACTGTTTCTAGTCTCCTGGCTCACTGCAGTTCACTCTGGGCCAAGTGAAGATGGAAGTTCATGCATCATATTGCAGCAGAAGTCAACACGGATACCTGAAATACTTCAAAAATCAGTAGATACTTGTTCAGTCTCAGGAGACCAAGATCCTGCTCTGACTTAGCCACTACCTCTTGGGTAGACCTTGCCTCTTTGAAAGCTGCCTTGTTGTTCAGGGTAGGAGTGTGATCCTGTGCTCAGCAGTGTAGAGCGTGCTTTCTTTTCTTAAGGTACATTTTCAAAGGGAAAAAAAAAAAGAACAGCAACACTTGCCCTTTAAATACTTAATGAATTGTCTCTTAATTTCCTTGAGCAGGTCTATAAAGCACTATTTCCTGATGGATCAAGGGGACTTTTTTGTTCACTTCATGGATCTCACGGAAGAGGAACTTAAGAAGCCCGTAGACGACATCATAACCACCAGGCTAGAGGCTTTGCTTGAATTAGCCCTGCGAATGAGCACGGCCAACACGGATCCTTTCAAGGATGATTTAAAGGTAAGAGTATGGGCAAGCAGAATATAAGCAAATTTGAGCAGATAACCTGCTATGCATTGGGAAAATCTGTGTGTGTTTTTGAGAACTCTCTGAAAGTGCAGTGAGGGAAAACAGAGCTGATGGCTGTGCTTCTCTACACCTTCTCTGGATAAGCTTTTTCATCTGGCTTAGCAACTGGAAGCACATGTCCTGGCCAAAGGGATGCATTTTTTGGTGAAGTCTGTACACAGAGAAGGTGCTATTAATTAGCAGTGAGCTAATTAGTATGTTTTGTGCTGAGAGCTGAACACTTCTGACGTGGCTGAGATGTCTGCTCAGGGCTGTTGAGAACCTACTCTTTCCTCACAGGCTCCGGATTGACTTGGTACCTTGGGAGTGACTCACATGATTTGCAGCTGGCAGAGGCTCTTCTGCCAACGTGCCTGTTTTTACAGGTGCTGTCCCACTAGTCACCCTGTGGCCTCATTTTCTCCTGCTCTTCATTTCTGTGCAGATTGACCTGATGCCCCACGACCTCATCACGCAGCTCCTGCGCGTGCTGGCCATCGAGACGAAGCAGGAGAAAGCCATCATCAGCGCGGACCCCACGGAGCTCACACTCAGCGGCCTCGAAGCCTTCTCCTTCGACTACATCGTTAAGTGGCCTCTGTCCCTCATTATAAACAGGTAAGGTAGTAGTCCATGGAAGGAGAACAAAACACGAGCTTTTTGCCTGCACTTTAAAGCTGTTTCCAGGAGGAAAAAAAAAAAAAAAAAGGTCACCATGAGATTTCTCTCATGCCTTGTCCTGTTGAAATTCTCTCTTTGCATTGCAAGATGGGTGTATTAGCTCTGCTGATGACTATGGTAGTGAAGATACTATATGGTGAGGTTTTGCAAACTGTCTCGGCTGGAGCTCTGGAGACACCTACACTGGAGTGTCTGAGTGCAGGCCCGAATCCGGTCCCTGCAGCTATAAATAAGGCTCCCCATCTGCTTCTGACGGGGAGTTGCTGGCAGAATAACGCTGCCTGTAGCTTGGGTACAGGTTTTCTTTATCTTTTTGGAGAATCCTGGTAAATTGTTTGGGCAGTGCTGGTGGTCTTAGCACAGCAGGTACATGAGTGCAGGCTCTCAGCGCTTCATCCCATCGTGTGTTTGAGGGACCTTCTGCAAAGGTAACCCAAGAGGATCAGAGATGGAGGCTGGTGATAGACCCAGTAGCGAGAAATATGAAGGAGGGGATTCCCTGCAGAGAATATTTTCTTTGAGCTGGCTACAGATGTGATTTTGTTTTAGTTTGGTTTGCATTATACAGAACTGTGGGTGTCTGAAGGCCTAAGAATCGTACTGGGCAGAGACACTTTGCTTCTGAGCAGCCGCAGTCTTTGCAGCTTCGCTTGGCCGTCAGAGCCAGACTGAATCTGAATTTTCTCCTTCCTTTTCAGGAAAGCACTAACAAGATACCAGATGCTTTTCAGACACATGTTCTATTGCAAACATGTGGAAAGGCAGTTGTGCAATGTGTGGATCAGCAATAAGACTGCCAAGCAATTCTCCCTGCATTCAGCTAAGTGGTACGGCCTTTTTTTCCTGGTGGATCATTTTTATTTTCTGATTTTCCTTGTTCCTAGATATATATTGACTAGATATATATACATCGTGACATGGATCGGGTTGTTTTTATGTGAAATAGATCAATACATCTCTCTGAAGACCAGGAACATACAACTCTTTGTTATCTTGTTCCAGCTATGGGAGTCAATTTTCATCTTTGGATTTGCGCTCCAGGTGCTGTAGAGTGAGAATGAGAGCCTTGCTTCACCATGCCAGCTCTGTTATAATCCTTGGTGGTATTTGTTGTCCCTGACCTCTGTGGGTCTACTCTCTCCCCTAGGTTTGCTGGGGCTTTCACGCTGCGGCAGCGGATGCTGAATTTTGTCCAGAACATCCAGTATTACATGATGTTCGAAGTGATGGAGCCGACATGGCACATTCTTGAGAAGAACCTGAAATTGGTGAGTGTGTGGTGAAAGCTAAGTCTTAAGTTATCAAATTTAATGTAGGAAAAACTCCCAATTTCAGTTACTTCAAATGTTTTGTTGGAGGCACTGCTTTCACTAGACACATCTTCATTTCTGAAGCCTTGAGGATTGCTGCTCTCTTTGAGGAAGCATTTGTGTCATTGCTGGGTGCATGCAAATAAAAGTATTTTAGCACTGAATTAAAGCTGCCCATGGTATAAATATGCAATACAAGTTATCACTTGAAGCAGAGTTAGTTTTTGCAAGTGAGCAAAGCTCTTCAAGCCATGCTACAAATGTGCGTTTACATCCCAGCATCCTCAGCATCCTTCAGGGCTCTTAAATCTCTGGGAAGGAAGGTCCTGGAACATGTCCTCTAGCAGGGTTGTGACAGGAGAAGTCAAACCGTAGGCAATGGTGTGATACAGGCACCCATGAAGTGAACATCTCTCTACTGCCAGCTAAGTCAGCTGTCTGTTTCTGCAATCACTTTTTATTTTGCACAGTCCTTTAAAACGGCTCACCAGGGATGAGGTATCTACAGTTTCCAGCTAAAATGTCAATTTAAGTAAAAGCATCGTTCTTTTGCAGGTAGAGTGAGCAGAATCGACTCTTTAACCTTCTTAAGCAGCAGCCTGTGGTAGTTTTTTCCACTCATTTGCATTTTAAGACTGAAAGAGATGATCCTTTCCAGTCTGGTGAAATGCCTTATGCCACTTTTCGCTTTGTCAGAGGTCTTTCTTGTGAACTTTCACTTGAAGCTGTGCTTTCCTCGGCCTGAAAATGCAGCTGACATCTTCATCTTCACTGCATACTTGTCTTCATCAATGCAACTGGTGCCCTCATCACATCAGGGAGCAACGTTTAGCCCTGTTCTCTACTAGTTGTTTGAAAACTGTTTTGTTTTATCACTACTCCTGATGAAGCTGGGCAGGTACCTTAGGAATTTTAGTCTCATGGCTCTTTCCCAGTCTTTGCACATCCCACAATTTTTTTTTTTTTTTTGAATCAAACCTTGTTTAAAACTTAAGACTGAAACACTCCATTGACGTAACAGAGATGAACTAAAATTTTACAGGACCCTTCAAAAGTACCATTTCCTTTTTGTTTTTTTTTTTTGTTTGTTTTTTCACCTGCATATTTTAAGCCCTGTAACTTAATGACCTTTCAGGTTCTTTGATTTCATTTCCTCTTTTCCGTTCATGGTACCTGACCTTACTGAGATCAAAAAGATGATAGTAGGTGAGCTTCAGGAAGAGGGCCTGATGAGGAAATTTAAACCCAAAAAATCATGAAACAGGTAACTGCATTCTGAGCCTCATTGCCAATGGGAGGTTTGGATGTTGGAATTAATTTGGTTGAAAAGGAGTCATGGCAAATCAAAGATGAAAAGCCTGTGCAGGGCTCTTGAATTCAGCTCAGAGGGCTGCTGGAAAGTGTTTAAGAAGTATCTCTGCATGCCCTGGTGCATATCCTAGCCCAAGTACTGGCTTGGAGCTTTGCTTCAGTGCAGTGCAGCAGCCTCTGTGTGTCCATTTTTATTACTAAAAATTACTCTTTTGTAACAGGCTTCTAATATTGATGACGTCTTGAGCCACCACACGAGCTTCCTGGATAACTGCCTCAAGGACTGCATGCTGACCAACCCAGAGCTGCTGAAGATCTTTTCCAAGCTCATGTCCGTTTGCGTCATGTTCACAAACTGCATGCAGGTATGGACGGCGTCCCCGTGTTTCCTGCTCGAGCGCCAGCTGCTCTGGTTGTCAGCCAGCCATGACTGTCCCTTCTTTCTGTGTGACACCTCTTGTCCTCAGTACACAGGGAGGAGCCTTTCAGCCAGTTCTTTCGGCCAACTGGAATTATGAAATCATATCCGCACCCTTTCCCAAAAGGCTCTCATGGGGCTTCTCCCTCTTCTGTACTCTTCTCTGTCAGTGTTGAGCTCAGGTTCAGATGAACTCTAGCCCGTCCTGCATCAGAATTTGAGGTGTAAGGTGTAAGTTGCTCTTTAGTTTTTGGCATAATTTTGTGAGGACTGTTAGGATCCATGGAGACTGATTCCTGCATTAGGCTCTCATCAGTGTCTTGGGGAGACTGTAGCCAAATATACGGTAAAGTTAAGTGAGCTTTATCTATTAACCTTTTAAATGCAATCTCAGAATTAACTTTCATGGAGCTTATCTCATTGCGTGGCCAGGAGAATCAAGTCAGTGTCATTCCTTGTCATCATGACAAAAACAGGCTCTAACTGTTGTTCCAACCCACTGGCTTTCCTAGAGGTTCACCCAGAGCATGAAGCTGGATAACGAGATGGATCGACTCACCTTAGAGCATGGCACCATGCTGGGTCCACCAACAGAGGAGGAGCGCGCTGAAGAGGCTGCAAAGAAGAAGCTAACTAACAAGGTTGGACAAGATGAACAGTTGGAGCCTTTCTTTTCTGAATGCTGCTCGGGGTTTCAGGCTGCTCAGGATGGCTTTCCTGCCTCTTGGGGATCCAGGTTATCTCTGGCCCCCAAACTAATGTCTTGGCAGAGTTGTGGACAATTTTTGGCGGTAGTTTAGAGCACTGAGGCTGCTCTCAAAAGGCTGCTTTCAAGACCCTCTCTTCCAGAGGAGTCACTGCTCTCATTTTGAAGTTCTTGGGTGCATTTTGAGCCGTGCAGTGTGAATCAGCAGACACGTGGGACCACTCCTCCTTTCTCTTGACAGCTTTTAGCAGAGCATGCTGACAACCTGCACCTAACGTCTGGCTTTGAGGCGACGATCAACAAGTTTGATAGCAATTTCTCAACGCATCTCCTGGACCTGCTGGACAAACTGAGCGTTTACAGCACCAATGACTGTGAGCACAGTATGCTCAACATCATCTACAGGTGAGCCAGTAGTTTTCTCTTCGTAATTTCCTCTCCTCTGTTACTCAGCTCAGGAGAAACTATTGCTGTTTGGTAACTGTGTGTGTCTGCACCATCAATGAACACACCCAAACAGCAAGAAGTTTTGCTTTGCATTTCATTGAAAAAATATACGTATGTATCTATATACACACACACACATCTATATGAATTAAGTGAAATTTATCTGTTAGTGTTGTAAATCTAATCCAAGAGAGTTTTCATGGAGATTATCTCACTGTATAGACAAACTTTTCCTGAGTAAACTTATTCTGAATATAACATAAGCAATCCAGAGAGATTGCAATCCAGGAGATACCTATGCGAGGGATTCATCAGAAATGGCAGTTTGTGATTCATCAGAAATGGGAGCAGGAGCGTTGGCTATAGCAGGACATGACTCCTGGGCTGTGGTGGCGATGGAGCCAGCTCTTCCAAATATGGAGAGCTGGTTTTTGCATCGAATACTTCCTGCTTCAGAAGAAAGGAGAAGTGTGGTGAATCACTAGTACTCAAGAAAAACAAAATGCTTCCATTGGCAGTTTATGCTGAGGATGGTGACTTAAGCTGCAGGCAGCTCTTTGGAAGAGGGTCTCCCTCCTTTGCCCCCAGGGATTTTCATGTCCTAGTTCTGTTATAGGACTGCAGAGGTCTGAGTCTTTGTATTGTCAGGACTGTCATCACTCTCAAGTCCTTCAGATTGGACCTTTTAGGACCACGTGGATCTTCACCAACATGTTGGCCATGGCTGAACCTTTCCTAATCCCCGTTTCTTTAGCTGAAATAGTGTATGATAACAGGCCACAAAGGGAACGTGTGCTGCCATTTCTGCAGGCTGCTTAATAATCTTTTAAGAAGTGGGAGTCTCACAGTGAATGCCCAGACCTGACATTTAGCTCTTGCTCAGTCTGTAGAGATTATTGGAGCGAGTCCTGGGCTCTATGGCAACAGAAACCCAAGAACCAGGGTGAAAACTTCCCATCTGAAATAATGCCTTTGAGAGAGAGGGGAGCATAACATATACCAGTGTTTTCTTATGTATGATAACCCCTTTACATTATTACATGTCAGAGAGGATGATCTCAATGTATAACAGATAAAATGCAGCTTCTGTTCATAATTTTGGAACTGTGCTTTTATTTATTCAATCCCGGTTAATGTTCATGCAGTTTACAGTACTGGTAAATTGTTGCTGAGTGACTGAGGTACAACTCAGTATTTGTAAAACTAAGCAATAGAAAATAGAATAGAAAACTAAGCAATAGGCCAGAGGATTTCCTTCAAAGCAATGTGGGACGCACAGTTTGGCATGTGAAAGTGCTGCTCAGGTGTCCTGTCTTCATCAACAGCAGTAATGGCAAAGAGTCTGCAACTGCAGAAAATCTACAGTCACTCTTTCACCAGGGAAAAGGAGAAGAATTACAGCATGGTGATGTCAGATGGATGATTTGGTTTTGAAATCCTCTGAGGTGTTGCATACAAGTGTTGATAGTATCTATCAGATATCCTTCCTTTACCAGTCTGAGGCAAGAGCCATGACTGAGCTTAAGCAGAAAACCACCAAAGTGTGTAACATGATACAAAACCTACTGAATAAAAGGACAGGAAAGCAAGAAATAGAAGCGTAAGCTGAGTTTGAGGAAGCACCATGCAGATTCTTAAGAGATAGGTAACAAAGATAGTTTAACCCTAAAAACAAAGTTGAAAGGGAGCCAAATCAAAATTGGAAATTCAAGCAGTTTGGCATGAAGCAGCTTTAGAAGGGGAAGAGAGCCTCAAAACAAAGATGTAAATGAGTCTTAATGTTATTAAGTCCTAAAGTTTGAATGCAGAATTGGTATTTATGCCTGCCTCGGTGCCAGGTTTTCATGGTACAGAATTTACAGAACAAAAGAGTTGGAAGCTTTTCAGCCAGGAGAGAGGGAAAGATAAATTCCATCTGTCGAGGTTCTGTTTTCTACAGTAGCAGAAAAATGTCAAGGAACAATTTGTTGCCGTTTCTGTGAGGTTGTTAAGCAACATGAAACTCAAATATTGTGCCCATTTGTTCAGTGCTCCAACAGCTTACTCAGGAAATGAAGACAGTAACTTTTGTGGATAACTTAGCATCTACTGTTGCTGAGTGTGCCCTGGGTACCTATCTGTAAGAACTGCACGTGTTAGGTGGTTTCATAGTCCAGAAAGCTGTCTTAGGAAGGCCACAACAGTAGTAGAACCGGATGTTTTTGTGCAGTCTGAGAGACTTTTTTTGCATTATGGAGGAGGCTAGAGTGTGGTATTGCCCTTTTGTCACCTTGTGGATTTGAATGTACCTGGGCCACTCTTGATTGTCCTCGAGTTAACCATCTTCAGAGTTGTATTGTCAAGCTGTGGCTTTTGAGAAGAAGCTAGTAGTAATTGATCTCTTCAGATGTAATATATACAACTATAACATAAAATTTTGCTGGGTGTCCAAGCTGGATGCTAGCAGAGACATGGAGTGGTGCTGAGGGAACCCTGCTATTCCTGACAGTTCATCACTCAAGGTGCAAGTGTAGAAGAGATGCTACCCACAACACGCGTAGCATGATACAAATGTGCCAACCTCACTCTGAACGAGCTGGTCGGTCTTTTCTTTTGTTCTTTCACTCTCAGGTTGGACTTCAATGGATTCTACACAGAGCGTTTGGAACATATGTCTGCAGAGCGAAGCCAGAAAGCAGCTCCCGTGCTTCCCCATGTGGTTGTACCTGCCCAGTAGAGCCCAGTTTAGCTGCCCTCTTTTCTGTGCTGGCAGGGAGCAGGGCATCCACTCAGTTCCAGCTGGAAATAACCTGCTGTTACGTTCACCATGCGAGGTGTTATCAAACCATAAGGGTCACTCAGAGGAACTGGGGAATCTCTTGAAATGTGTGTAATGGAGTTTCTCTTCCAAGAGACTTTTGTTAAGTCGTCTTTTTTTTTTTTTTTTTTAATCACATTGTAAAATGATGTATTTGTGTGTTGTAAAATTAAACAAAAAAAAGAAAGGATGATTTTTGCCTGCTAACAGGACCTACAGTGCAAATTAGCCATGAGCGACTGTATTTTGGTCAGCTCATGCACCTCTGGCTCAGCTGGCAATCAGTGTTACACTTGGGGAGGAAACCTGATGTGGGGTTTGCTGCAATAAAGCTGAGCTCCTGCTCTCTACCTCTTGAGATGGTTTTCAGAACTGCTGAAACGCTACGTGAAGCTAAAATTGCACTGCCTTTTCCTCACCACCTCCTTTGCAGGACCCTCTTCTGTAGTGGGGTAAGAGATAAGAGAAAGACTCCGTTCTGCTCTGATGACCTTAAACTGGTCTCCCAGTGTCACTAAGAGAGACACTCAAGGAGAGGAGTGGGACAACCAGTCCTGCAGCTGGGGGACAGAATTCCTTCCTCTGGAACTGGAGGTTGAAGACAGAGATTGCAACCAGTATCACGTGGCCCTTCAGGGAAAGGGCTGCTAGGTTTCTGTGGATCTACAGCCCTTCACTGTGGCCTGCGTGTCTCGTCTGGATGATGGCAAACTCAACTGGAAGAGGCAGAGGGGGCTTTAGTTACTAGGAGAAACCTGTCTGGATCTCACTATCTAACCTCTCAGGGTCAGAAGATTCTCCCAGCAGCTACATCTGGCAAGAGAGACAGATGCCCCTCCAAGGGGCAACTTCTGACAGCGTCAGACCGGATTTTCCCTGGTCTCCTTCTACTCCAAGGCCTCTCCGCACCTTGTCACACCATCTTGTTATTTCCAGGCTGACCGCTTCGCCTCAGAAATCTCTTTGAAACTCCCTGGGTAACTATTTAATTGAGCTGATGGACGTTTTCCTCCTGAATGCCCTCCAGGGCTCCCTGCATCTGGTTGAGTTCCCCCCGCACAGACCATTTGCATCCTTATCTTAAAACGTGTAGTCCTCCCAACCATTTGCCAGGGGTGGATGATAGGAGGCTCCCTTCCCCCTCACGCATATCACTAGCAAACAAACACCCAAAGATAGTGACGAGAACGTTTGGTGGCTGCAGTTCTCTGTCTGGTCTCTACTTGGACGTAGCTGCTCTTCTCTCCAGGTTTTTTGCTGTGCTTTGCAGAGCAAGGGGTGCTCAGTAGGTCCTTCAAGGCCAGCTCAGCTCTGCACGCTTTACAAGAGTCATCACCCCACTGTGGAAGTCCGTAATAGAAATGTTAAGATTATGGACAAGCACGGATGGCTGGCGTCACCAGGAGGAACAAGGAGCAGGAATAGGGCTCTGCTATGGCAGGTCTTGTTGGCATCAAAATCAGCAGTTCACCAAGATCCCTGCAGCTTTTCAGGACACATGGGGTAGAGGACTGTGAGTAATCCTGGTGACTTGCAGAGGTGGGACAGGATGGAACCATGAGTCCCTGCTAGGGAGAAAATAGGGCTTATCCAAAAACCAGCATACGGTCGCCAACCTAAGGAGGAGAGGACAACTGTTAGGCAGCACCTCTTTTACTCCACGTCATGGCAAAGAATCCCAGCCACACGAACTGGATATGTACATCTTGTTGCCTGAAAAGTGCAAAGACCTTTTGGACACAGGCTTCTTGGGCCTATGGCCCTTTGGGGAGGAGAGAATCGGCATGAATTGATTAAATCACTCTCCTCCTGTGGAAATTTTCTACATCTGTGGTTCTGTTGCAACGTTATTTCCTACACCAGAGCTTACGTAGGACCTTGCTTAATTGTTCCTTCCCTGTGTGAAACCTTGGACATTTCTAGGTCTACATGCGGCTCTTCGGTTCCTCATGGATGATCCTCTCCAGTCTTTCGTTGAATCATCACACTTCCTTGCCGTTCTGTGAACGTGGCACGCCTGGTCGCTCGTGTATCTCATGGAGCAATACATACACATGCAGATAAAAATATATGTCTGGCTGCAAGCAGTGCAGCTGTTTAGTTCTGGGATCCATCGCTTTCGCGGCTGCTGAAAAGTAGCAGAGGTTGAGAGAAACTCCAGAACTTCTCTGTGCCCAAAAGCAAATTATCTGAGCAGGCTTGGGCTTAATTTCTCTCCATTCTGCCTTCGGTCAGGCACAGAGCGGGCTCGGGAGACAGCGGTCCACATACCAAGGTGTGCGCGCTAACCTCTAACTGGTGGTATTTTTAATGTGACACCTTCTGACACTGTAATCTATGGAACAGGAAGGGCATCAGACGGGAAGAGCAAGGGTAATGCAGAGACGCGTGTGAGGGACCCGGGTGAAGAATCCAGTTCCTTTCCTGGGGCGATCAAGATGTGGTTGTGCGTCACCACATCCGGAGGCAGCTCGTTTCCTGCACCTCGTGGCCCCAGGAGGGGCTGGGGCAGAACATGGGGTGTGCGCACGTGGCAAGAGAGGCCTCCAAACCCCAGTGCCCAGAGACCAGTAGCCAACGTTGTGCTTTGCTAGCTTGGTGTCCTGCTCCTCAACCAGGTCCTGGAAGCAGGACCAGGAAACGGGGCTGCCACCTCTGCCACGTGTTGACTCAGGGAATGGGAGGTCCCCACAGGAGCCACCCCTGCCTGCTGAGCCCTGGGGAGGCTGCAGCCCCCCACAACGGCTGCTTGTTCCCGGCTTTGCTTCTCCAGCTTGGCAGGGTGTCTCCACAAGGACTGGGTTAAGAGTAGCGTGGAGGAGGACTCTGATGTCAGTGTTTCAGCTGCTGGCGTGGGGGCTAAGTTATCTCGAAGGTGGCCGCTTCCCGCTGGCGAGACTGATCGGCTTGAGCTTTCTAGGCGCTGGGTCATCCCTGGGGCTCTCCTCATTGCCTTGGCCATCTCCGGTGAGCGGCGGTAGCATGAGCCCAGCATGGGTGCTCATCTCAGCTGGGAATTGCAAGAGAAGTGCACTTGGTCTTGTTATTGGTTATGCCCACACTAGTAAATTAAAGAGGGCCAGCACCCCCTCCTTTATGCCGCATGGATTTTTGATCAGGTCCTGGCCACCGACCACCCAGCACCCTACAAAGCAAGGTGATCATTCCCGGGTGGCACCTTGAGGCACAGTCTACTAGTTTGCAAGTTGGAGCCTGTTAGGATGGGTGAGGCCCTCAGTATCAGAGACACGTCCAGAGCTGGTGACCACTGGGCTAATTCAGGAGGGACCATCTGAAAGGAGAAGTGGGAAGCAGATAAAAAGCCAACTTTGGTACCCGCCCAACTTCTCTCCCGGTCTCTTTTTTATATTCCTCAATGAGCTGTGATGCCAAGAGGACTTTCTGTCTGGAAGTATGGAGCTTTATTTATTTTCATAAATGTCCATTTTTAGGGGCAGGACTAAAGAAAAGCTGCAGGCAGAAAGGTGAAATAAATCTGCATTCCCCCAGAAAAATCCCTTTTCTCTACATCTTGCTACACGAGCCCAGGAATCCTCCTGATGAGTGGCCAAGAGGGAACCTTCACAGTCTCAGGACTCAGCCTCTCGTCCTGCAGGCTCTGACCACAAAGCATGGAAAGGAGTGGGGAAGCAGGTAGGGACACACAGCTTTTAGCCTTTCTTCTGGAAGCATTTCTTCTACAGCTTTGTCCTCTAATAGGTAGATCTAAGCAACCTCCTCCATCGACCTCCCTCTTCCCTGTTAAGACTCGCAGCCCGTCATTCCTTGGGCTCCATCAGCTCTGCTGCCCCAGCTCTAGCTATGAGCGTGTCGGCTTTTTCAAGCCCATTTCTGCAAAAGAATGAACTGTGCAATCAGTATAAACAAGGAGGCCACCTAATAAACCCAAGGTGACAAAGAGCCAGGTGGTCCCTGGAGCTACTTAAGGGCTCTGCAAACACTTGTGGGGCCTTATAGAGGGGGGATGGAGCCATAAGCTCTGGCTCGACTATCTGCTGAGTCCCACTGACCCAAACCCAAGAATACACAAGGTCAAGAGCACTGTAGGGTTCAAGCCTGATCCCAGTGAGCAGGAGACATGAGCCCAGGGAAGCTCTCCTTGCCAGCCCCAGCACACAGGGCTGCCACATCAGCTGCTCAAAAGACCTTCTCGCCTTGCTGGTCTCTTTGGCAATGACATCATTGCTTCAGTCGGTAAATCATATCCTTTTTGTGCCAGGAAACGCTCAGCAGCGCTGGTCTCGGTATTATTTTTGGGAGTTTCTGTGGAGTTTTGAATTTTTTTTATTATTATTATTTTTAAGTCCTCACTTGGTTTGCTGCTCCAGGGCATTCACATCCCAGTGAAGTGCAGCAATTACCCACAACTTCTGAAGAAAGTGCCCGAACCTCTTATTTATTTATTATTTTATTTTATTTATTCATTTTGTTTATTTATTTTTATTTATCTCTTCATTTATTTGTTGTTAAGTGCAAATGGTGCCTTTGGTCTCTCGTGGTCTCTTCCGCAGCTGCTTGTTCTCCAGTGAGAGAATCCCACCCCGGTGATTCAGGGCAGGAAGCTACAGCACATGGCCCCGATTCCGTGCAGAGATAGCGGCCGCAGAGCCGACTGAGCTCTGAGCAGCGCAGAGCCTTGCGATGGCTTCATTTTCTGATGGCTCTTGGCCCCCAAGCACCGTGGAAGTGTCCTAAGTCCGGGCCGAAGAGTCATCTCCCTGCACACTGTCCCCAGGAGTTCCCCAGGGAAAAGCAGGAATTAGCTGCTTGCTAAGGAAGAGATGTCGGTGAAACGAGAGGTGGCGAGCAAAGCGGGTGAAAACCACAGGAGCGCGCGGGAAGAGGCGGAGGAGACGAGCCCTGCCAGACCTAGCGATAGTTCAAATTAACAGGGGTGGTGAAGGAAGAAGTTGATGGTAGTTCCCCCTGCCCGCTCCCCACCACCCGCTCGGGGACGTGGGGTCCCGTTGCGCTCACGGGGCCTCGTCCTCCCTGTGCTCCGAGCACGGGCTGCCCCCCGGGCTCTGCCTGTCCCCCAGCACACAGAGGGCAGCCCTTGCTGCCTCCCCCTCCCTGCCCTGCTGCCCCCAGCCCCTCCGCCGCTTCAGACCCAGACCCCCCTCCGCGGACACCCCCGCAGGGGGCGGCCCCGGCCCGCCCCGGCCCGTCCCGGCGGGCGGTGACTCAGGGCGAGCGGAGCGGCGGAGCCCAGACGCGATGGCCCCGGCCCTCGCTCCGCTGCCGCTGCTGCTGCTGCTGCTGCTGCTGCTGCCGATCGGGCACGGTGAGTGCGGGGGTCGCGCGGGGCGCGGATCGCGCTGCTCCCCGGGCTCGGCGCTCCCCGGGGGGCAGGTGGAGCGCGAGGTAAAAACCTCGCGGTGCCGCGGGACGTTTGTGTATCCAAAACCCACCGCCAGCACCCCCAGACCGGAGGAGAAGTTGTTCTTTCGTATTTTTTTTTGTTGTTGTTTGGATGGTTGTTTTCCCCTTGGGAAGTGTCCTTGCCGCGGATTCACAGACACGTTGAGGGGATGGGTTTTGCCCGTAGGAGTTACTCAGGGAAGCACTGGGATTTGCTTGCATGGGTTAAGACGCAGGGATGGGGAGTGTGGCAAGGCTGAGGAAGGGATTGATGGCGGGAAGAGGTTGCTGCTCTCGGAAAGATTTCCAAGCCACTTCGTCTAGGAGACTGAACTCAGGGTAATCCCAAGGTCCTCCTCATCCTCTTCCTGAAATTGGTAGAGGGCAAAGGTGGGAAAATGGGCTTGGAGGTGCTTCCCCTAGCTGGCTGAGCACTGGGCTTGTGTCCTACAGCTGCAGAAAGCCCCCCGTGCTGGCGCCGCTTGCGGTGGTCCCCACCGCAGGGGTGCGTGCTGCCTATTGCAGAGTGATGGTCACAGTGCTTTGGGTCATTTCTCCCCTCCAATCCACCCGGCTCCGTTTCCAGCCTGTCTTGGCTCCAGTTCTCCAACAAGGATCAGACCTGCAGAGTGGCCTGGTGATCCCAGACCTTCAGCCCCCATAGCCTGAGCAGCAAGATCTATTTCCATGGGTGCTCTTGGGAGCAAGACTGTATTTATCTGCCCAGCAAGTGTGTTTTCTTTGAGGGGGGGTGTCCCTTGTAGCCTTGCTGGAGCAGCCACACGGTGCCGTCGGGGCTCAGCTCCGGATCCCGGCGAGCAGCTGGGGCTGACGGGATTATGCAATTGCGCCTGGATGAGCCTTCCCCGAGAGAGGGGAACTTGTCATGCCCAGTCTGCGCCGTGCTGGCGGGGGGGACCGTGACTCAGCCCGCCGAGGGGGTGCTGACGAGGCTCTCGGCTCCCGCGCACGCGCCGGGGGCTGCCAGGCACCCACAGATGGAGCGCTCCGCTCCGGCGCCGTCCCTCTGCATTGCCTCTCTCCCTGTCTCCCCAGCTGCTGTGGGTGCTGCTGGCCACCGTGCAGAGGTGGCTGCGCTGGGAGGTCCCAGCTTGGGGGTCCGAATGGGTTTGTCACCGCGGGGAGAGGGAAATTGCACCCCTTGGGTGGGGGCACCTCGGCATTCGCTCAATGACCAAAGCTTTGGCTTTTGCAGGTGCCTCTGCCAGCCTCGAGGAGAAGCTGGCCCACGTGGAGAGGTACGAAACAGTGATGCCACGCAGGCTGCCGGCGGCTCGGGGGAGGAGGGACCTCTCTGCACAGCGTGTGAGTAGCAGAGGGGAGCCTGCACCCTGTTATTTTAAGCCTCTATTTAAGTCGATGGCTCGAGCCAACCCAGCTGGCTTTTTGTTCCTAGTGCCATGCTGAAAAGCCATGCCAGGGAGCTGAACAGGCAGGAAACTCAAAGCATCCTTGGCATGAAAGTGGCAGAGAGTGAGGCTCAGAGCTGAACCTCCTTTAGCCTTGTGTGCGACACGGGGCCAACTTTCTTGCACTGCCTGTATCCCAAATGGTAGAGATGTCAAAGCATCGGCTCAGAGCAGTGTTCCTTGGATTGTCCCTGCTCAGAATAGTTGCCGACGATAGCCAGGAGACGTTGGACAGTGTTGCTGCCTCCTGCAGTCTGGTACTGACGTGGTGATGTCTGCTCTTCTCTTGAGCATTGGTCTGTGGTGTCTCGCTGAGATACAAGTGTTTCTCTTTCTGTGTTTTCTTAAGTCGGTTTTTCATCCTTTGGGGTAGGGAAGCATGAATCAGAACGTTTCAGAAACCCACATGAAAGAACCGCAGTGCTTTTTGTTGGAGGCGGAGAGGGGGGAAATGCGACTCAGGAGGAGGGAATGGGGTTTGACTCAGGAGTTTTGAGCCCTTGGAGTTGGCCTTCCTGGGACTGTGGCCTTGACCTCAGGGATGCTTCCCTCATTGCCTTAAAAGAAGTGAAATTCAGCTAAACATATGGCACCTTTTTTTTTTTTTTTTTTTAAGACTAAAAAAGCATTAACTTTATCACCTGATGAGACTGAGAGATTGAGGACGTTCATTTCCTAGTAAGCTCTTTGTACAGCACGTTCAGTCGGGTTTCAAACCCTTCTCTCATCAAATAGCTTCAAAAACACTCCCCGAAAGCATCTGTTTTCTCTGCTCCAGAAACCTAAACTTGTCCACGAGATGAACGTTCTCCCGGCTATTTCGAGGCACCATCTGGTGCCAGGCGTGTTGAACGTCTCTCTCTCGGCACTGATCCCACGGAAAAGAGAGCTCGCCGAACTGCACATCCCTCTGCTTTCCGTGGGCACGGCTCTCGGTGGCACGTAGACGGGCACATGGCAGCGTGGGAGGGGACGTGATGTCTGGAGCGGTGTCGCTGTCGCTGGGGGTCTCGCCTGGATGCTGATGTTTTACGGGTAGAAAGTCTTCTGCCTTTTGAAGTATTTCCTCCTTCTGCCTCCCGGAGTTTGCTCTCTCGGTAATGTTGCCTGGGCACGTGGTTCTCAGTGGGGTTGACCCACCAGCAAAACCTTCTCTGGAGTGGAGATGGGTGCCCAAAAGGGAAGTTTCTGTGCAAGGCTAGAATTGAAATGGTTGGGGGAAACCAGATTCTGGCAGCACAGGAATGCCTGAGGCACCAGCCTTCAGCAAAGGGATGGTGTTGCCCTCCTACCCCGAGTCATCAACTTTGCTTAGCGGGGTAGGGTGTGATAAAGGTGTGTGTAGACTTGCCATGCAAGGGGACCTGAAAACACAGCAGGAGAAGGCCCTTCAAAAAGTGCTAGGTTGAGACAGTTGGTTAAACTAGTGTTGCTTGAGGAAGTTGAGTAGCGGCGACGTCTTGGGTTTTGCAGTTAAACCCTTCTCTCTGTGGAGGACACCTGTGTTTTCCTCACACTCGAGAAACGCATTTTGATGACAAGGCTGTTTCCAGCCATAGGACCCAGCATCACCCCATGCTCGCGCATCGCTGCTGATTTTCCTTGCAGTGTCCCAAAGGCAGCCGAGGCAAGAGGGAGAATCCTTTGCCTGGATGGAGGAAGCAAAGCTCGCGCCAACCCGGCGCTTTGCAGGAATCTCTGGGATGTAGCAGAACGAGTGGCGCAATGGCACAGGGTGGCAGGGGGATGTGGAGGTCCCTTTGGTACCCCAGTTGGAGCCTTCTGCAAGGAAGATGGGTCAAGAAGGCTCTTTGGGCAGACAGATGCCTGCTGAGAGCATCGGGGTTGGAGGAGCCGAGCGGGTTCCTCTTCACTGAGGTGGACACACGTGGCTGGAGCTGGGGCAGGGGGTGGCAGTGGCTCAGCGACCTGCTTTCTTTCCCTCTTCTTTGGTGATACCCAGCGCTGATACCCAGCGCAAGGCAGAATCTGCCTGCTGTGGTGATCCCCTCCCTCTCCTGTCCTAGGGAGACTTTTGGCCTCTTCCCACCAGACAAAGAAATACCCTTGGCTGCCCTGGGACGGAGCAATCATATCCCAATCCTCTGCAAGCTCTTTGGTTCCCCCCTTAACCAGACCAGCTGGAATAAACCCCTTGTCTCTCTCCGTGTGCCGTGGCCACGGCTCTGTCTTTGCTTGCTCAGCACTGTCACGAGGTCAGCGTGGCTTTGGCACAGGCAGGGCTGAGTCGCTCCTGTTTTCAAAGCCTTCCATCCGGAGTGCTTACAAAGCGCTCGCTCATCAGGAAGGAGGTGCTTCAGGGAAGTTTTATCAGTTTTTTTTTTTTCTTTGCTTTGCTTTATTTTTATTTTTTGCGGTTCTTCTCCCCGCTGCCCCCGTCCAAGAGCTTTGCAGTGATTTCTTGAGGCCTTTGCTGGCTCTGGCACGGCCAGGAAAACAAAGGATCGCTTTGTCGGCGGACACGGGAAGGGAAGGCCACGTCACACATGAGACGCCCGTGGTTAAGAGAAAAAACGTGCCAGGGACCTGTGGCAGCAAGATGCTGGTTGAGTGGGCTGTGCAAGGGACGTGCTTGCCTAACTCCACGGAGACCCGTTGGGGCTCACTCAGTGTGCAGAGAGGACGTTTTGTGGCCAGCAGCCCGGCGCCCCAAGCATCGCTCCGAACTGGAAACATGAATGGGGTGGAATTGAGGGCCACTGACTCACCGGAAAAGCCCTGACCTAGCTGGCTCCGGCTGCAGTGCTGAGACAGCAGCGCTTCCCACTTAACCCCAGCTCCCGGCTGCTTGTAGATGCCCTCCAGGGAGTGCTGAGCCTTCGTATGCTAATAGTTGCCGTCATCCTCCTCGAGGAGAGTCGAAACACCTCATCCAGGAGGAATGTTGGCCCTGCAGCGAGCTGGTGCTTTGTCTTTCACGTGGTCTCTCACGTTAGGACCCTGCGAGAGCGGAGGAAAGGCCCTCGGGGAGGCTGCCCTTGCCCCCGTGGTGAGTGAGGAGATCCGGCGCGGTTCCAACGGCACAGCCACAGGAAGGAGCTGAGGACATGGAGCACCACGGGAGGGGATGAGCAGATGTAGCGTCTCCCTGTGGTCCTGCTGAGACGGTTTCTAGTGGGTGGTATCTATCCCGCTGGAGGGTTCTAGTCCAGCATCCATGGATGGGCATCACAAGGGAGCATAGATGGGACTCCAGGAAACACGTTCTCCTCCAGGGAGCCTTGGAGATGGTTTCCTCCAGAGGGGGAACACTCCTTGCAGGTGCTGGTTCTCTGTTCTGGGGACTTCAGGGCTAGGCTGGGCTACCAGGACCCAGCGCTGGCGACAGGAGGTTGCGCTAGAGACTCCTTGAGGTTCCTTCCACCAACACTCTGGCGATGCTGTGGGGTATCTGATGCAAAATGGTCTTACGTCTACTTGCAGTAGAGCTCATGATATTAGATCAGCCGCAGATAAGGAAGTCTCTCCCAATAAAAGCGCTTGTGCACCAAAGAGCTTTATGTTCTGCCCACGAGCAAGTGCCAGTCGCAGTCCCAAAAAAGGAGCTCTTGTGACTGATGAGTATGAAATTTTGGCTCCTTGTGTGCCTGTCTTTGGCCATGTGTCATACAAGGGAAAACAGCCTTTGCTGACTCTCTTCTTCATTGCTGGCGTGGCTCGTTCTTTATCTCAGCGTGAGTTGGGGATTTGCGTTCTTGTAGAGGTACTTTCTTGCTCTCCTGATTTCCTGCATCTTTGCCGGGTGCCTTTGGGCTGAGTGTGCGCGTTGCCTCGGGGCAATGACAAAAGGGGTTGTCAGTGCCCATCCTGTAGTCACCTGCTTTATTGAGTGCGTGTTTTGGGATGCATCTGGCCAAAAAAAAAACAAAAAAAGCTTTTAGCAACTTGTACTCCTGGTAACAGTGGGTTTGTGCTGGCATTTTGTTTCATGCAGAACATCTATCCAAACCATGTCCTCTACAGCATCCGTGCCGAAGGCAAGGACTATGTTCTGCACCTGGAGAAGAACATGTGAGTGCCAGTGGGCAGAGAGGGCTGGAGTGGCTGGGAAACTCATTTACGCTGGTTTTCAAATACTCATTTTTCCCTCTGAGGTCCTGGGCCTGTTATATCCAAATATAATGTCCAGGAGCACCTCAATCTCTGAGCCTAGGGCTCACTGTGCCGAAGGTGAGGTAGACAGGATTTCTCCTGTGAGGTCCAGAGTGATGCCGAGCCTACCTGTAATATGTACATCACCTTATCGTCTACCTAAAGGAGCTGTCACTGCTCACATGTTTCCTTTCCCGTTCTTGCAGGGAGCTCCTTGGACAGCATTACACCGAGACACATTTCTCGGCCGATGGCGCAGAGATTGTAGAGAAGCCAGACACTCAGGTATGGCGATTGCACTGCAGTGGGTTCCTGGAAGAGTGGGGTTAGGCTGAGGAAGGCTCTGGGTGAGAACTTCAGGACGAGGTTGCAAAGTGGCAGGCGCTGGTGGCACGTAGCGTGGTCTGGCTCTGTCCTCTCTCCTTGAAGGTCACTGCCTTGCATCCTTCAGCATCTCTGTCTTTGGCTCTTCTCTCTGCTTCCAGTATGGTGCAGACTGCCTTGACCTATCTGTTTTCTGTCTTGCAGGATCACTGCTTTTATCAAGGTCATGTTCAGGGGTATGCCGTTTCAGCAGCCAGCATCAGCACCTGCAATGGGCTCAGGTAGGACTTTCGATCTACCCAGGGCACTGGATGGGACAAGGGTGAGCAGGGAAGGTGAATCAGCTCCGGCAGCTTTTCCAGGGGGGCAGCACCAAACCAGGACCCAGACGGGCATTGCTTGTTTTTTTTGCCCATTGCAATGCCTCGCCTGAAAGAGTAAACACTGCGTAAGGGTGAGTCGGTGTGACAAAGCCCTGCTCTTGAGTGAGTCAACAGGCTCTAATGATGACTCAGTGCGGCAAAGCCCCAGTCTTCTGGGACTGACCTGATGGAGGAGAGAACTCACCTTTCCCTGGAGGGAGGCAAGGAAAGGTCCATTTTCTCTGAGTCGTGGGAATGTTGAATGTATGACCTCAGTACCTTAAAGCCTAGAAGGAGAACACACAGCCAGCCAGCGGTGGGTTAGGTCCCCAGAGCAAGAGCTTGACTCTTCTCAGCCTGCTTCTTATGTGGAGTATAATGTGGGTGCAACTTATGTGGGTATAATGCAGATTCAGAAAGACACAGCAAGCCTTGCTTGTGTGTTTTCACTATAAAGTTGCTAACATGTCTTGGCTTTATAGACTGAGGCTGCAATAATGTGTTAGACTTGTGATGGTCAGCAGGCCAGATTTTGCTTTTTTCCGTCGTATTTGCAATGCCTTATAGAAAGCATCTTGAAGGTCAGAGATGATTAGCAGCCCTGTTAAAAAACATGTTAAACCTGACGCAGCAGCACCAGGCACTCTTTGCTAAGCTTCAGCGTATTTCTGCTGCCTAAAGTGCTGGTCTGCAGATACTGAGCCATGGATCATGCCCATGACAGAGTGGCAACTCAGTCAGTTGTCCACCCCCCCCGAATTGTCCATTTGTCCAGCCTGTACTTCCACAGTCTCCAAGAAGTGCTATGAACGTGTCGCTCCTATTGCTGCTCCTCTCTGGGCAAGTCCAAGGATGGCTCCATTTTGCAGCAGTGGCCTGGAGCTCATCCAAGCTGCCATTCTGCCTACAGGAAGGGAAGGGAAAGCAATGGGTGTTTTCCTAGCTGGGATTTGGCAGCAACGTTTTGTGTTAGAGTTACTCCCAGTGGTGCGTGCAGTGTCCAGACATGTCCAATTGGTAGGTACTCAGAACAGCATCACATGAGGTATTTCTTTGTTGAAGGCTGTGTGTGTAACCTCTACTTGAACTGATGTCTTTCCTTGTTTTTTGGCAGTGGATTTTTCCGTGTAAATGAGACTACCTACGTGCTGGAACCTCTGGGTGAGGATGAGGCTGGATGGCACGCGGTGTACAGAGCAGCTCACCTGCGGATGAAGCGTGGCACGTGCAAAGGGTCTAGTGCCACCCTGGAATATGATCACGAACCAAAAATTGCTGCGGCCATGAAGCTCCATCACTGGGTTAGGAACTGCATTGCTCCTCTTTGCCATAGTTGAGTTGACCTGCAGAACCTCGCTAGTGCCTCCATCAGTAGCAGGGTGGAGGTTTCCTTTGTATATTGGAAAATGTCTGAAAGGCCCTGCAAAATACCATTAGGAAACAGAGCTAGGAGAGCTACTAATCCTAAGTAAAACAAGAAGATACCCCAGGAGCTAACAAATCCCGTGGGATGGCCAGCTGCATAGCTCCTCCTTGCATTCACTTTCATCTTCCTTTTCAGAAATCAGCACCGTTACACAAAGGGCCTCGGTACGTGGAGCTGATCTTGGTTGTGGACAACGAGGAGGTAAGAGAGGGGGAATGGGTTCTTGTCAATTCATTCTCTTCCCAGGAACAAGGCAACGTGGAAATCTCTCCGTTTCTTTCCCATAGTTCAGGAAGTACAAGGACTTGCGCTTGGTGCAGAACCGCATGAAGGAAATTGTGAACCACGTTGACAAGGTGAGTTCAGGGGTCCTGGTCTGCCCACCTGGCATGCGTGCAGACCCCACAGTGTCAGCACGGCTCCTACCCCCCCATAGGAGAAGGCTCCCTGCTGTGGAAATGGAAAAATATTGTCAATGAATATGGTAGTGAAGAGAGAAGGAGAGAACAGAGCAGATTAAATGACAGAGCTGGAGGAAATCTCAAGTCCATAGGTGGTCTACCAGATAGTGACCAAATCTGTTGGCCAACAAGGTGTGCAAAGCAGATATTAAAGGGAACACGGCTCCCTGATGGGTCCTCAAGGGCATGAAAAGGCTGCCTCAGGGCTCTCTGCTAGTCATCTCCGTAAGGGAACAGGGGAAAAAAAATCTCCTTGTAACTTCTGGGTGGCGTGCCCCCCATCAGTTCATGAACCGGAGTGGATGCCAGTCCAGGTAAGGCCTCTGGAAGTGGGTGTATGAGCTTTCTGCTCTCATTGCTTTAGCCTTGCTGTCCAGTAGCACCATAGGAATGGGTGGCCATTGCCAGATGGAGAGGGCACTCCAGGGTAAACCCTGTTTACGCGGTCACACAAGGTCCCATTGCTTTGGGGCAGGGTCTGTGATATACCTGAGGTGTCAGTCTGGTATTGCATGACTAGGTGAGCTTGGGCTTGAATCACAGGTTCCTGGAGAGGATAGGACCTTTCTTCTGCTGTGAAGCTTAAATCCAAGCGCTGTCTCTGGGTTTCTCCCATCTCAGCTTTATCAGTCTCTTTACCTGCGTGTGGCCTTGATTGGCTTGGAGGTGTGGAACAACAAGGACAAAATCACTGTGAGTCCCAACCCAGAAGTGACTCTGGACAACTTCCTCCGTTGGCGCGAGACGGAATTGCTGAAGAAGAAGAAGCATGACAATGCCCAGCTGATCACGTAAGGGCATCAGATAGGCCTTGATCCACCCCGGCAGTTCCTGGGCACCCAAGCACCTTTCCTGCCTTCTGCCCCTGTTAGCATGTGGGTCTTGTGCTCATCGAGCTGTTTTCTTGCCCCAGGGGCGTAGACTTCCATGGAACAACCGTCGGCCTCGCAAAGAAGCTTGCGATGTGCACCAGGGATTCGGGTGGTGTCAATCAGGTAGGTCCCACTGCCTAGGCATGCTCCATGATGCCAGCAGTGATCCCATGGTCAGGCAGGGGCGAATGTGTGGGCTGTGTTGCTGGGCTCTGCCCATCCCAGCTATGCTTCCAGATCTAAATCTTGTCCCTGGCATCGGTGATCCTGGGGAGATTGACTCCGAGAGATGTGTCACGGCTTAGAGGGAAGGGTGGCTGTGGGAAACAGAAATGGGCACCTGCACTGGGCAGGCCTCTAGTATAAATGAGCCATACAGAGAGCCTCCCAAAGCTACTTCTTGGCCCCGGCTCTTCCCACTGCCTTTCACATGGTTAGGACATGATTTGCAATCCCTCCTCAGTCATCCTCACTGTGCACCTCGGACCTCAGTCTCTCCATCTCACCCCAGGGATGGCATCCTTTGCTAGCACATGAGCCAGAACTACCACAAAACCTTCATTTCAGGGTAGCCACTACATATATTTTTATATATACACAAATATATATGTACGTGTTGTCTTACACAGCTGAGAGCCCAGCCTGAAGGTCTCCAAAGACTGTGGGACCAGGCCCAGCTTTCATCTTCATTTAAGCCAGCGTGGTAGCATTCGGGTATGAACTGCAGACAGGAGCAAGTGCTGACGCTGAACTGTTGGAGCGCATTACGGGGCCTCTCAGCGATGCTATGGAAAGGAGACGGATGCATCTCGTTCTTGTTCCACAGGACCACAGTGAGAATCCTATCGGTGCTGCGTCCACCATGGCTCATGAGATGGGGCACAACCTGGGGATGTCTCATGATGAAGACATTGCCAGCTGCCACTGTCCTGTCCCCAAAACTGATGGCGGCTGTGTTATGGCAGCGAGTGTTGGGTGAGTGAACAAGAAAGGGGAATATCCCTAGGCAGTGAATGTCTCTGGATGTCTCCTAGCACTGTCCCAGTGAGACCTAGCATGAAACTCTTGGCACATTTGAGGCTAGATCAACATTGACCCCTTCAATAGTCAATCTTTGAAGCTACACTTGGGTCTGGAGAGGGTTCCCGCACTTACTTTCTGGGATGACAGCTGCAAAGGCCCAATGGCTCTTATCTCTGGTTGTGATCACCTATTTTTCTCCCCCCAAGCTTGGTTTACCCCAAGCTCTTCAGCAGTTGCAGTGAACATGACATGTGGCAGTTCCTTGGCGACCCCAGGACCAGCTGCTTGCTGAACGCCCCCAAGGCTGATGAGCTGTACGGGGGGCCCGTGTGTGGGAACCAGTTCGTAGAGCGAGGAGAGCAGTGCGACTGTGGCACACCGGAGGTACGGGGAGGTTGGAAACGAAGGAGGGCTTTGATATGTGGCTGCCTGGAGCTGGACGTGGTGCTTGTGGGGGGGTATCCCTGGGAAGACATCCCCTAACCCATCCTCTGCCAAAAGGTGATCCCAGCAAGGGGTCATCGTGGCGTGGCATTCTTTCAAAAGCCGTGTTAAGCTGCTCCTCACCATTAGAAGCATCACATCTCAGACCCGTCATTGCACTGTGGTAGGAAGATTTGAGACAAATTGCCTGGGGATGTCCCTGGGCTAAATCCCGCAGTTACATCACTTCCTGCTCTCCCTGCATGGATTTGTGGCAATGGGATTTTCTCCTGGGAGTTTGCAGCTAAAGGAGGGTCAGTATTTGTTAGCTGTCAATGCATTTCCTTTTCCTGCAGCACCTTTACAGACTGCCTGGATCTGAGGTCCCCAAAAGAGGTCCTTTTGCCTTCATCTCAAGAACTTGTCTGCAAACAGGGTCTTGGGTGGTTCCTGTACCAAAACTGAACAACCATTATATCTTGCTTCTGGCTGATTCATGGCTGATTCCTCCAAGGACTTGTTCCCACCTGATGCTGAAGGGCCATTGAACCCAGGGTGGATGCCTGACTCAGTTTCATTGCCCAGCAGGGTGAAATTTAAGCTGTTTAAGCCCGTGGGAGGGCTGCAACATGCCCAGGTAGTGCTAATGGCCGGTTCCTGTCCCTTCTTGCCTTGCAGGAGTGCTCTGATCCCTGCTGCAATGCCACCACTTGCCAGTTGAGAGAGGGAGCCGAGTGTGCCCGTGGAGAGTGCTGCCAGGATTGCAAGGTACCTCCAGCTTCCATGGTGGCAAAGGGGATGTTGGCAAGGAAAAGGGAGCTGGCAAGTGCATGATCCTGTCACGGGCTCCTTGGGGGCTTCTTGATAGAGGCAATGTGCATGCAATGCCTGAGGGAGAGTCTGAAGCCCCTTGCGAGCCCTGGAGAGTTACTGGAGCCCATGCTGCTCTTTAGTAGCTTTGTCACCTGCAAAATCCTCTGTTTCCTAACTTCTAACTCCTTTGTGATCCACTGAAGGGATGCTGTTTTGTGACCTGATCAGATAGAGACACAAGAGGAAAAACGTGGTAGTTAGAACATCACCGAAGTGCTGGTGAGAAGGGAGCAATCACTGCCAACACCAGATCAGTGGGTCTCATCTGGCTTTCTCCAGATGAGTCTTGAAAACACCCAAGGATGGAGATGCTCCTGCCTGCCCCTAGCAGCCCATCCAAGGCCAAAAGCAATGAGCAGTTTGGGATAAAAATCACAGTGTTTCCCATGTGGCACTTTTGCTACACTGGCAGTCACCGTTCTGGGTGAGAATACTGTGTGGCAGATAAGACACCTCCTGTTTCTGGCATCCTTGACTCCAGATACCTCAGCTCTGTTTGGTCTGGAGCAGGGTAAAATCAGTTGGAAAACAGAGAAGTATTTGGAGAAGATACGGATAGCTTGCCCATGGTTGGAGAAAGCTACCTGCTTGCTCTGTTTCATTTGTCCAAGAGAAACTTAAACACTATCTGCGCTGGTTTCTAAGCACAGACGTGGGCAATGCTTTGACTTGAGCGGACCAGGCTATAAGAGGAGCTGGGGCAAGTCCAGACTACAGGTAAAGCACAGGATATTTTGAGCAGTGCCCAACCACGAGCACAGCTTGTTCAAGGCCTGGTGGCATCTCCATCCCATGCAGGCTGAATTGGGCTCAAATGTGGCGCAGAGGGAGTCACAGTGTCCCTGACAGACTGTTCTTTTGTGCAGGTGAAGGCTACCGGCGCGTTGTGCCGAGCCAGCAAGAATGACTGTGACTTACCTGAGCACTGCACCGGCCTCAGCCCCGAGTGTCCAGAGGACGTCTTCCAGGAGAACGGCATCCCGTGCCAGCATGGGAGCGGTTACTGCTACAACGGGGCGTGTCCTTCACATGGCGAGCAGTGCCGCATGCTCTGGGGAGCCGGTAAGGCGCCCTCGTCACCCCAGGCGCGAGGAGAAAGGGCAGACTTGTCCAGAGCTGGTTCCTCCGCTGCAGGTTGAGCGCGTGACCGGCTTCGGCATCCTCAACGGAGAGGATAGGGCTGCACTCTTTGGGAAGGTGACCCAGCAGCACCGGGGAGAGCGGCTGTGGGGTCAGGCAGCTCTTAGCACCAGGGGGTGGATGGAGCCCACTGCTCTCACATGGACATTGAGCCATGTGTTGCCATGATGGTGATGCCGGGTGGTTTGTGCCAGCTGGACACAGGCTCTGGCTCTGCTGATCCTTTTCTTCTACGTGTCCTGCAGCTGCCCAAGTGGCTCCTGATGCCTGCTTTAACTACAACAGTGAGCAAAACCTCTACCTCCACTGCCTCACTGAGTCGGGGAAGAGGCCCTGCAGCCCTGAGTAAGCGATGAAGCGGTTTGGGTCTGGCCACGGCCTTTGCTGGGCCTGGGGCAAAGTCCCCAGCCCTTGGCAACTCTCTCGTGCTCTGGACGAGAGCCTGGGCTGGTGGCTGGTGCTCCCTGCGCTCACCGCTGCCTCTGCCTCCCCTCGCAGGGATGTAAAGTGTGGCACGCTGCTGTGCTTGAGCGAGAATGCCCACCCCGTCATCGGCGGCAGCTCATACTACATCTCCTTTAACCGCCTCAAATGCAAAGCAGCAATCACTGAAAACGATGCCAGCGGGACGGTGGCCAACCTCAAGCTGGTGCCCACAGGCACCAAGTGTGGCGAGGAGATGGTGAGTGTGCGGTCCCAGCTGCTGGGGTGGCTGGGAAGATCCCCTGCCTAGATGGGGCACCTGATGAATGCCTTGCTCTGCTCTTAGAGCCCTTGGCCTTCTTGCAGGTCTGCTATGCTGGACGCTGCCAGAACGTCCTGGTCTACGGCAACAAGAACTGCTCTGCGAAATGCAACAACCATGGGGTACGCTCAGCCCTTTAACACGCTCCTGCCTGTGGGGTGTCCAAACACCCTTCCTCAGCTGAACGTAGGCGCAAGGGCAGGAGACATCCTGCTGAATTTGGGGCTGAATCATGGCCTTCAAAGGAAGGCGTGAAGCTTGGCGACAGCCCCAGCTCCAGTGCTCAGGGGCAGTTTGCCCCCGTGCGCTGACTCTGCCCGCTCTGATTTCAGGTTTGCAATCACAAGCGGGAGTGCCACTGTGACCCAGGGTGGGCAGCGCCGTACTGCGAGCAGAAGATTTCGGAGATCACCACGGGTATGTGGTGCAGAGCTCACCGCACCGTGTGCCTCTCTGTCAGGGAAAAAACCTCCTCGCACACCCGCCTGGGGTGGGAGGCGGATGAGAGCTTGGGGGTGAAGGTCAACCCCTGGCCATGGGTGCCCATAGGCATCTCTCCACGTTGAGTGTGCTGGGCATGGGGGTGCCCATTCTCACGGCTGTTGGGTCTCTGCAGGGAGCAGCGCCATAGTCACGGCAGCCACACTGGCAGTGCTGGCAGTCTCCAGTATCCTGCTCGGTGGATGCTTCATGCTCGTCAGAGGCGGTGGGAAGAGGTACTTCCAGAAAGGGTAAGTCTCCGTCTGCCTTGCTGAGGTAGATAGAAGGGATTTTCACCATGGGGGCTTTGCGGGTCATGTCTGAAGCTGGACTAAGCTGCTGATGCCATATTGGTCCTTTGCATTGCAGGCGAATCTCCACCAGCGCTGCCCGGGGCCTTGCCAACCCCCTCTTCCAGGAAGGTGGCAGGAAGCGGCCCACGCAGAGCCAGCTGTCCCGCAACGACATTGGCAGCCCTAGCCTGCTCACCACGACCTCCAACCTGCACGGTGCCCGCTCGGTGAGGCCCAGCCGCCCAGCTCCAGAGGTAGGAGAGTAGAGCACACCTGGCCAGATGTGCTGCCAACAGCCTGCGGCAGGCGGTGAGGGCGCCTTCGTGGTGTCCTAGGCCATGCGACATCTCATCCTTGTTTCTGCTGATCCTATAGCCTCCTGTGCCAGCCGCTCAGATGATGTCTCCAACCTCTCCAGTCCATCCTTCTCAGGTAACCACCATCCATCGCTGCATGGCACCCAGTGCATGCAAAAGTCATTCTTAGCCAGGCCTGAGACAGCCTGGTTCTGGTGGATAAGCCTGTCTTATCTCCATCTGTTAGGGGTGGGGGCAGTCTGTCCTTCCTGCAGACCTAATTCTGCTTGCACAACTCCCTGGTCTCCCCATGGATGGACCCAGAATGTCTCCCATCCGCTTGTGTACCAGGCTATGTCAAGATTGGCAGTCTCTGTGGGACCTTGCCAGGGTCTCCATGTCCCTCTTGCGTAGCTCAGGACACAGATTGCCATGTGCCCACAGTCGTCCTGCCCTGAGCCAGAACCGCTTCTTGCTGGACGCTGGAGGTTTTCTGTTGCTCGATGTGCTGAGCTCTCCAGCCCATGACTCTACCATTTGCTGTCAGCACCTTTCCTTGTTTTGTAGCATTCCCAGACTTGCTGGGTGCATTTGGGTCATTCCCCAGATTGCTGATGAAGGGTAAAACTACCACTGAAATCAGCCTGCAAAGACTGGGAGTTGTCAGTGCCTGACAAGAGCTCTCCAAACATTTCTGGGGCCACTGGCCTCCCTCTGTCCTTCAGGCAAAGCAGCAGCTCTTTGATTCTCCTTCGTTCTAGGCTGTCGCAATGCTCAGTTTACCACCTCTGCCTCCAGCTTCCGCAAAGCCTCTGCTGGTTCCTAGAGAGGTAAGCGCAAATGTGCGATTTTGGGGACGTGCGGGGATATGAAACTGGCCAAAGCTGAGGCATGGTCATCATAGATCTGGCCAGCAAGAAAACAACCAGCTACCTAAACCCCTGCACTCACTTGGGTGCCTAGGAACCATCTCTACTTGGGAGGTAGAACCCAAATTTGAACATCTCTGTCTCCTGAGCAGCACCTTCTTGATGAGGATGGGGCTGCCTTGAGGAGCCATATGGGCAGTGCCATCCCTCTGGGGTGGTCGTCCCTCTGTCTCAAGGCCTGGCTTGGTTTCCTGTCCCCGGTGTGTGTCACTCAAACAAGGGGGGTCAGTTTGTCCCTTTCCTTCTCCCAGGTGAAGCCAAGTCCACCCAGCAAGCCTCTCCCAGCACTGAAGAGCAAGGAGGTAGGACGCAGCTCCCATTGCGTTGAGTTTGTTGTAGCGGAGGGGATGAGGGACAGTGCCTGGGAAGCCTAACACTTTTGGAACAGTTGGGACCTTGAGCTACTGCCGTGGGGAGTCAGACCAAGGTTAGAGCATGGCCAGGGAGCCTGTGTCCCCGCAGTTTGCCCTGCCATTTCTTTGTTTGACAGGTTGCCTGGCCTCGCTGCGCCACTGGAGAAGCACCGTTGCCACCTCCCATCCCTCCTGCCAAACCCGCAGCCCTGTTGTCCCAGCAGCATCCAGGTCCCACCATGCCCCAGGTGAGCTGCACCATGGCCCGTCCTGCGGCCCCCCCTGAGTGCGCTGTAGGTGACCAGCTTGAGTCACTCCTGTCCCCACGTTGGCTCTGCATGAGAGGACGAGGGGACCTTGTGAAGGCCACGGATCTTGTGATCCCCTACTGACACGTCCGTTTGTGTTTCAGAGAGGTGTCACCCCAAAGGTGGCCCTGAAGCCACCCATGGCTCGGAGGTGACCCAGGCTGCATCTACCACAGCAATGGAGGAGTTGCTGGCGTTTGGGGTGGGACAGCAAGAGTGTCCACATCTTGTTTCAGTGGTACTTGAATCATTTGCTGGACCTCCCCTTGAGGCCATCAGTGTTTACAGATGTTTGAGCTGTGCCTTAAGAGACTTTTAGCTTTATGGCTTGACCAGGAAGGGTCATGAGCTGGGAGCTCACAGTCATCAGGAGAGACCAGGAACATGGACAGTGCCAAGACTGGAAAATCCCAAACTCCAGGAAAATCCCAAATGAGATCTTTTTTGTTTTTATGTTTTCTTTCTTACTGCCCTTCTCCAACAAGCTCCTCCTGATCTGGCTCTGATTTTTAGTTGCCACAGGGTCGCCTGAACCCTGGGTCCTGCTGCTTCTCTCACGTTGTCTGCACACCCAGTGTAGTGACCTGGCCCACGTGGCTCTGGATCCTCACCTGAGGTTCTCCAGAGCTCCTGCTCATCACGGTCCTTCCCTACTGGGGCCAAAGCTTGGCCAGGCTCCGAGCCCTCCATAGTGGGGCTCTGTACTGCAACTGGGGCCAGCTGCACAGTGTGTCCCATCACAGGCCTTGGCAGGTCCAAGCCACATTTGGATTCACTGTGGTCAGTCCCCAGTGACTTTTTTTCTTCCCAGCTCTGAAATTACCACTAGGCTCTTTTCCTAGAAGGGATTTTCCTGGGGATGTTTTCACCACAGCCATTAATCTACGACCCTTTCTATGATCATTTTGAGCCATTCATTGTGAAACTGGTCCTCCCTATTTTGATATCGTTCAAGTTGAAGGCTTTTATACAAATAAAGACTGAAAGTAATTGTGTTTCAGGGTATTTTTCTTAGGGGTGGGATTCCTCAGACAACCCCTATGCTTGTCCCCTCTTCTTGCCTGATGGGCCTGCAGGGAGAAAACACAGCAAAAACCAGCACTTCCTCACTGCCAAAACAGACCGTGGACCTTCTCATTGCTCTGAGAACCACAACAATTCCTAGCAAGAAAAACCTATCTCCAAAACCCTGGTTAGAATCAAAAGGAGCCTAACTAATATCCGTGCTTGGACTAAGACATGAAGGGCCTCAGCAACTTGAGGGAGGGAAGAGAGAGGGCCTGTTTAGATTCTCTTGCCCTTCTGTTGAGATGGGCAAGATATGAAATATGAGTTTACACTTGGGTTACACTTGCTGCAATTTTCCCCGAGCCTGGGAAGATCCAGGACACTTGTGTGGCTCCAAAGTTGGCTCCAAACTGTTGCTACTGAAGTTGCACAAAGCCCCACGCAGTGTCACCGATGCTAAGATGCACAGAGACTCCCCCTTTCCCCCAGGGAGACACAGAGTCAGGGAGGAAATGGTATCAAAATAATTTTATTCTATTTTATCAAAAGAATGTAACACTGTGCACTGTAAACTTGAACATATGTATTGTGTTTCATTAGAGAAGGTGCTGATCCAGTGGCAACCCTCCTCCCTTTTTTTTTTAAAAAAAAAAAAAAAAAAAAAAAAAAGAGAGCATAGGCCTTTTGAACAGAGAGAAAACAGTTCAAAACCAGGATTCAGGTGCATCCACATTCTCCATGCTTGGAGAGAAGCAACATCCAGCTGAAGGTGCTAAGAAACCCACGGTCATCTGGCTGCCTGGATACTTCACACGGATCTGGGGACATCTGAAGTGCGGTCCCCTAGGGCAATGGCTGCAGGATCCAAGTAGGACAGAGGAGTTTCCTGCACAAGACACTGGGCAACCTACAAACCTTGCTGAAGGATTTCAAGCCACAAGAGCAGGTCAGGGATGTCCCTAAAGTCACTCAGGCAGGAGATGGAGGTGGAAGGTATAGATTGAACGCTGGTTTCCCGGCACCTCTAGCCTTGCATCACCTACCCCGACCCCTGGATGCAGTTTAATCCCCATGGACCGATGCTGGCAATGGCCAGCACCCAGCCCAGGTGCCTCTTCTCCAAGAGGGAGGCTGCCCTTCCACAACACTGCGGCTCTGCCACACGAGCGCTACCTGCCCCAGCCTGTGCAGGACACCTCTCACCTTGAGACGGGGACCGGGGCTGCTCGCCAGGCCCCAAGATCACAAACCAGCACGTACCACATGGAAACGGGTCCAGCCGCTCTCCAGAGATGTTTTTGTTTTCAAAAAGCCTATGGTTGAACTCAAAATTCAAAGACGCGCAACTCCACCAACTCCTCAAAGCCTTCCCTACGGAGGAGCAGGAATCTTGCTAATGAAATAACGCTTCCAGGAGACACCTCAAGTATCACAGCTACCAAACATGCTGCCTAGCCTTGTCCCCTTCACTGAAAATTACCCTGGGGGGTTTAACACCCTTCAACTACCACTCAAACCCAGGAGGTCACCCTTTTGGCAAGGAAAACCAAGAGTTCCTCCCACAAAAGCCCAGCTGTGGGACTCTGCATCCTCCTTGGTTTCAATCTGCAGGACTGCTCCATGATCCCTCTGCCTGCTAGACGTGTGCGCCACACAAACTCTTGCCTCCCGTCTTCCACCCCAAGCGCTCGGCAAGTCCCTTGGGCATTGCAACCCAAGCTGACTGGCAGCCAGGTGAGAAAGGAAGGGTCAAAACATTCTCACTCTGCCCCAGAGATGGAGGAGAGGCAGCAGTGGCAGGAAATGAGACAGAGCAAAACACTTTCTGACTACGTTATTGAACTTCCCCTTTAGGAGAGATACCATCATTCTCTAAGTCAAACAAGCTACATGGGGTAAAACGCTAGCACTGACAGGCCCGAAGTGCACAAATTATTGATAAATGAAGTTCAAGGCGTTTGTCTGGGGCTCGATACTGGTCACTGGGTGAGTCACCACCACCTGGCCTTCCTGGTGAAGTGCTGAGCACTTCACCTGGCTGCACCAGACGGGACAGAAAACAAGGAGGAACACACAGATGGCCAAGCTCAAGGAGAAGAGGTGGTCTCTGAACATGCACTGGCTTGGAGAGGCAAGCGGGGCTGCTGTGCTCCTAGTTGGGGGCACAGCTTTCTCGATCAGGCCCCTGCCACATGCTCCTTTGATCACCATCTTTTGGGATTGTCAGAGAACACAGGTCTTAGAAAGAAGCGTGGGAGGAACAGGGAAGCAGGGAAAGACGGGAAGAAAGCTGATCATTGACAGATTTCACCCACTCTCATTTTCCCCTCCAAGGAATTCCACCTTTTTTTCTCCTCTTGCCCCGCAGTAGTGGACGGGGAGCAGGGAACAGCTATGAGAGGATGCACTATGAGAGGATGCGTGCCAGGAACACAGGTCATCCTGGCAGCACCGTTTGTGAGCAAAAGCCCTGTGGCACAGCAAAGCCTGGCGAGCAGCTGTAGGACTGCTGAGGGACTCCATTGCAACTGCTTGAGGATGCGCAAGGAATTTCACAGGGCAAGTTCCCCTTCTTCTGGGATCCTATTCTCTGCCTGGCAGTGGTCCATAATGGAAGGAAGCCGTCGGAATAAGCTGGATAATACTGACACTCCTTCCCTCTGCCCCAAGGATTATCTTGCATCTTTCTACTTGCTCTTCTCTTTTCCCTTTGCCTGGAAGGCAGAGTGGTGAAAATTCAGCATCCTTTCCATGGCAAGAAGACCTAAAGCGGGGCTGAGGTCTGAGCAGAGATTTTGAAATTGGGGACCCTTTGCTGCCCATCAGCTGCTCCAAGGTGCTGCATGCATTCTGAATCCTGTTTGAGGGTGCAAGCCGAGACTCACTGCCCAACTGAAGCATCCTACAACCACTTGCAACCAGCCAGCATAAGGCTCTTTTTTGGAGGAGGGAAGTTACTAAAGCCTGTTACAGGTTGCTCGTGTTGAGTCCGTGTTATCTAGTTCCACTGCCTACAGGGAAGAAAAAAAGGTTATGGCTATGCAGATCCTATTCAAAGAATCTACTCCAAACCAAATCACTCCTTTCTGGGCTTCTCCCCAAGCCGGAGCGCAGCCTCCTTGAGTCCTCGAGGAGTTAGTGTCGACAGAACCTGCCTCAGGGTCCAAAGAGCGAAGCTTCATTGGCAGGAAGAAGGAAGCATCTTTGCTCGGCCTCAGTTTCGAGGGCTGGGGAATGAGCAGCCGTGTAGCACTCAAAAGCCACGTCTCTTGCCCCAAAGGTAATGCTTGCTAAAGAATCGCACCTACTGCGGAAGGCTTTCCTGGTTTCTGTCTTTTTAATATTCCAGTATAGGTATGTTAGTACAGGATTATCCCTCATTTGGAAGCACCAATTTAATAGGGGAAGAAATGGAAGGGGCAGAGCACTTGCAACGCGTTGCCAGAAGAAAAATCAACCCAACTGCCACCGATCTGCAAGACGTCCACACAAGTGCTGCATCCACCCCACCAGCACAGGGCAATCCCCATCCACAGCTGGGCTAGCTGCTGAGCTCTTCCAGGCATCTTGCTGCCTCTGTCAGCCAGTGCTTTCCTTTGTTTTGTGGTGGCTTTTTCCAGAGGTCTCTGGGGTCTCCTGTGAGGACAGGCTGGTTTCATGAGCAGTCCTCACACCAGCTTGCTGGAAGGCACAGGAATCCAAAAAGACGCTGGGGATGCTGTCACCAAAATACAGTTTGCTGTTTGCAGCTATTGCGTGGTATTTCATTAGTTCCAGATATTCTGGAGTGAGTTTCAGCTACAAGGGAAAACAGATGCCATGAGAGACAGCCTTATGGGGCACGCATCACTAGAGTCCATCATAGGTAGCCCTTCCCCCAAGAAATGTGAGGCTGTTAAATATTTGCTCAGTGTTGCCAATTTGAACTTACTCTCCTGCATAGAGGGGAAAGGTAAGCAAGCCCTCTTTCAACGGGATTTCGAGCGCTCACCTTGTTGGCATGAGCCAGCTTTTGAGCAGTATAGTACTCGGCGTCAGCTTTTGCCTTCTCTCTTGCTAGGAACGCAGCATCTAATACAGCAACAGATGACGGACAGGAGAAGGAGTGTTAGCAAGAGAGCAGCTACATCACATGGAACGCTTGGGCCCCTGCCCGGTGGGGACAATTTGACTCAGCTGCGTCCACAAAGCAGCTTGGTCACATACCAGTGTTACTGGCTCCTTGGAGAGGTACCTGCAAAGGGGAGGAATCGCCCAAACACATATTTTTGCGCAGCTGCACCCTTTCTTTTTAGGATGATAATGTCTATGAGCCCACCTTGGAGGTTTCCCTACCACAGGCACTGGAGAGCCCCTTAGCCAGAAGGGGACTCAAGCAGCACATCAACATGACTGTATTACCTTCAATCTCTGAAATTCGCTTCTCCGTTTCCTTCTCCATAATCTTCTGCTGATATTGAATCTTGGCCACCTGAGCCGCTTTCTCTGCCTCTGCAATCACAACAGGCTCGGCTCAGACATTCACTCTCAAGCCTTGAGCATCCTGACCCCAGACCTGTGTCGCAGACATCGCCATGCCGGCGATTCACCCTCTGCTCCCTCCCTCCCATTGTCCTGTATAGCTCGGAGACAAACAATATAGCTGTAGGAGGAAAAGAAGTTTCTAGAGTTGAAGTGGCTCAAATCCCTTTTAAACTGTGATTCCTCGTTACCCAACAACATTTACCTTAACAGAGCCCAGCCAGCTCTGCCAGGAGAGCTCTTGGCTCTCAATTTGCAGCAGGAGCCCAGGCTTTTGAGGTCTTACGTGGGGTTAAGAGCAGACAACTTTCAATACTTAGGATTTACAATCAGGGCTTCAGATGGATGCTGGAAGCACACCTATTCCTACACTTCCCCACAATGCTTTGCAAATAATTTCTCCTCCCAAAGAAGTCCTTGGGGCTTGAGCACAACATGTGATACCCAGCGAGCAATGGGGTTTGTAACTGCTTTAGGGGAGGTATGAGCCTCAGTGCTTGCTGCACCAGAAGATCAGCAGATCTCAGTAGGGAGCTGAGTGCTGCTGCACGATGGTGAAGAGCTCATAGCTCTGCTGCTATGGGCAGGGAGCTGGGTGTGGGTTGAGCCAAGGCAGATGCAGCAGCACCAACACTCATTTTCTAGATGTTTCCCACAGGCTGCTAGTGCAACCTGGATGTGCTTCTTGCAGGGAGCTGTCAGCAATGCATGAATATGTTCCCACTAGCTTGTTGGGGGGGGATATAGGAATGGAAATTCACTCAGGCCAGAATCTGCTGGTACTCCTGATGGATCACATACCTATGAGTGCTTTCTTCCGGTCTGTCTCTGCCTCCTTCTCTACAACTTTCTGCTTCTGGGCTGCTATGAGTAGCTTGGTCTTCTCAGCCTCCCTGCAGGATGAGGAACAGTGTCACAGGGAAACAGAGCTGGGAAACAACTCTGCAAGCAAGAGCATGAGACGCCTGAGGAGCAACAACCTGACCAGAAACAAGCAATGCACCCTTGAGTAGTGAAGACCAGTCATGTCCTCAGCTGTACAAGCCACACATAGTCAGCAGGTTGGAGCATGGGCTAACTCTGTTCTATTTGGCATTGGTGAGGCTGCACCTGGACATGGGGCTCAGCCTGAGACCATCAGCACAAGTGAGACATGAACTGGAATGATTCCAGGGCAGACCACAGAGATGGTGGGGCTGGAGACTAGGGTTTACAAGGAGTGGCTGTAAGAACTGGGCTTATTTAAGCAGGAAACAAGAAGGTGAAGGGGGATCCAACTGCAAGGAGTGCAGATCCAAAGAAGCTGCAGAGATCACAGGGCCAGATTCTTCTTGGAGGGGCCCAGCTAAAGCATGGGATTCCATCACACAAGCTGCAACATGGGAAATCCTGACTGGACTTCAGTGAATAATCCTTCCCCATGCAAGGGGTGCTACATTCGGACAGGTCGCCAGGCAGTGGGGGGATCTCCACCTTTTGGGTTTGTCCAGACTCACCTGGACACAGCCCTAAACAACCTGCTGTAGCTTGAGGCTGGCCCTGCTTTGGGCAGGAGCTTGGTCAAGAGATGTCCAGAGGTCCCTATTAAACTGAAATCTTCCTGGGATTCTGCGAGTTTGCTGGAAGGGAGCTTGTGGTCAAGACATCAGGACCCCAGAGCCTCAAGTTCAGTTACTGAATCCATAGATTCTCCATAGCACATCAACATCCTCATTGCCATAGACTCTGTAATTGCTAACGACCATCTTTCCAAAGGGCTAAAATGCTTCCTGGTGACAAGAGCTATGAAAACAGACGGACAGACTGTTCAAGGGTACCTTACACAGCACATGCACAACTGGAGTCTCCCTGCCATATTCTGAACACAAGCTATGAGATTTACAAGAGCACTATGCCTGTGCCCGTCCCTCAGAACGATCTCAGACAATTTTAACATACAATTACTCACATTAACTCAAAATTTCTTCGGATCGCTTCTGGGATTTTGGGTTTTGTAACACGTACAGCCTACAAGAAAGGAAAGTGCATTTTAGACAAAACATTTTGATGAGATCTGCACAGCTAAGACACATCATGGCAAAACCAGATGTAGTGCTCCGGCCACTAGTAAAGACAACGGATGTTTCCACATTCATGCAAGATCATGCACAACAAGTTCCCAGGCCTCTTGTACAGCACAGCAACCTGAGAGAACAGTCTCTCAAACAGAAGCCTCACATTTGAATGTCCTTTCCCTAACCCTTTTGTAACACTTAAGTGATTAAGTAGCATCTGTGGAAAAGACTCCTTAAGGGCTCCACCACTCTTTTATAGAAACAGCTTAGTTCTCTACCCTAGATGGAAACACTCTCCAAAGATCATGAGCTCCCAAGGCAGTGCTCAAGAAAGGGCCTCATGGATATAGAGAATTAAGAATAGATTAATAGAATTAAGCTTCAGGGGTGAGACTTGCAAACAAGAGGTAGGGCTGCGTGAGATAAACTGGTGAAGAGGGGACAGCAGCAGGGCAAAAGTGGCAGCAGCTGCTGCTGTCCGGCCCACATGTGTCACTTGGTTCAGTGCTGAGCTCTGTGAATTGAAACAGTCAAGATTGCTTCACAACTCTCCTGCTCAATCTCCATCCCAGGTCTAGCACTGAACCTGCTACTTCTCTCTGGACTCTGTGAGTCTGCAAAGAACTTTATCGCTTCCACACACACTGGGACACGGCCATCTCCCTGGCAAGTCTTTGTACATACTGACAAAAGGGAATTGTAACAGGCATCCTTACCCTGGCAAATTCACTCAGCCTCGAAAAAAAGGATCCAGATTCCTGAGCTTTCCTTTTGCTGCTGATGTACTTAAAAGCCCTTTGTGTTGCTTTGCACATGCATCACTCATTTAAGTCCAGGTGAGCTCTGGTTTTCCTAACTCCATCTAAGCTATATGCAGCTCAATATGGGCAGCTTAAAGAAAGGTCAGCCCTTCACCAAGGTAGCAGAAGGTTTCACGGCAAGGGGTAGAGCAACACAGAAGATTCGCCATCAAGGCACAGTCTCATTGGAGACCAAGAAATAGGACAGTAGAAACATGAAGGAATAATCACAGTGTTTCTGAAGAGCTTCCGATGAACTACTTCCCTCAGAAGTTATAGGACATTTTCAAAGCTGGTCCTGCAAAGCCAGACTGGGCTGAATCAGGCAGGGTGTCCTCCAGCTTCCGACCAACAGCTAAGATGGGGCAGGCTGGACTGAAAGGGAGTGGGTTATGCTGAAAATCAGACTTAGCTACACAGAATCACACCATGCTTGAGTTTGGAAGGGACCTCTGGAGATCATCTAGTCCAGCCCAGCCTGCACTAGCAGAGGTCACCTAAAGCACACTGCACAGGTAAGAAAGATTGGGTCCCTGGCTAAGAAAGAAGGGTTACTTGAGATTGGAGTATATCAGATGGCTACACCTTGCTGTAAAGGCATAAAACTACTATATAGTTTTTCTCCTTCTGATCAGAGCATTTGGAAAGACGTCATAATAAGATGGTATTTTTAATCAAAAATGATCTGCGGTAGAGCTACATGAAATGTGTAGTGCAAATAGTTGGAATCTTTGGAAGAGTGGAGACATCTGGCGATGGGACAGTGACCACAGCTCATTCTCATCGAAGTGCAGGAGGAGAAAGCACATGAGCCACCAAAGAAAATAACGACTGCAGTGCTTCACATGCTGGGTAAAGGGAGGCTTTTGTACCCTTCTCAAGGACCACTAGCCTAGCAAAATGGGACATTAAGAAGGAGCAAAACACATTCAACCTGACTCTTCTCAACTGCGGAAATTCCTGAAGGTATCCTCCCATTTTAGCCCTTGTAAGTCTATTTTTCCCAATTGGGAGCCCTAAACTTTAACCTGCTGGCCTTCAAAAAGCCAACACATCCCATAGCTGAGCTACTAACATGAAATCACTGCCAGCAAAAAATCATTTGGAATGTAATACTCTTCCCTATCTCTGGCACAAGCAGAGAAAATTTCAGATTACCTTGAATAACTGTGAAGCATGTTGCAATGTCCAGCGCTACAGAGATGTTGAAGATTGTTAAAAACAAACAAACAAACTTTTTCTTGTTGTTTGTGAATTAAATCTAGTATCTACAGGTCTGTGACCTACAAGGTTCTTTTCTTTATCCTGACCTACAAGGTTCTTTTCTTTATCCTGCAGGTCTTCCCCTAACATAAAAGCAGCATTTAGAAGTGGTCACCGTCATACGGTGGACAGTCTACAATATGTGAAAAACAGAAGAGACCTCACTGATCCAGTGAAAGGCACTTGAGGTGCAAAAGAGAATAAACTTCTGCTGGGGAACAGACATACCTGTATAGTGAGACCTGGTGCCATGACATTGAGATCTTTCTGCAGGGCCAGCTTCAGATTCTCATCTATCTGATCTGCATTTGGAGAAAAAGAGAGAAAGAGGCCATGTGAATCCAGGCACATAATTTCTCCTGCAGTTTGGGCAGCACAGAGAGTCACCTGGCTTTCAAGGGTAGGCACCTCTACACAGGGCGCAAAATAAAGATGTTCTTTGGGCTCATTCATACATTGTCTCCATTTGTACATCCCCTGAAGAAAACATCTCCCATGGAAAACATTCCTAAGGTGAGTCACGTACTGATGTCTCTGGAATGCTTCAGCTACTGATAGGTTCATGGCCAGAGCTGGAGGCAAATTGCTTTCAGTGTCTCAGGAAAAAAGCTGTGGTATGACTGGATCCTCCTGCCAGCAAGTAATCCTGCCTTGGCTTGCTGTGGATCTGCTAGATTCATCCTTTGCTAGTTCTTGAATCACTGCTACCCCCTTGTGAAAAAAACAGAGCAATGCAACAAACTGCACCAGTCGTTCCAGCTCCTTCTTGCTAACATTCCTGAGGAAGCTTTTCAAGTACAAAGAACTTGAACTGGCAATAGCACAGAGGCTTAAAAAATATATGTAGGGAATATAAAAGGATCATCACAGAGAATGCAGTGAGCATGTCAGCAAGCACAAGATCACAATCACTAATTTGTACGTCCAGATTTCAGTACTAAGTGGAAAAAGACTGAATTTAAATACCCACTGGCAGATACAGAAACCTGAATCACTAAAGACACAATACAGTTACACAGAAAGAGGCATGTAGATTTTTAAGGAAATGTTTTTTAACCACGAATTGAGCCCAGGGCCTGTCTGCTTATGGGAAGCTGCTGTAATATATTCCACAGACCAGGGGAGGTTACCTGGCTTTTTTCATGAGCATTTCCAGCTGCCATATACTTACCAAACAGCTCGATGTATACTTCCTGAAGAGTATGGGCACTGCAGAACTGATTCAGCTCGTGATGAATTTTATTGAAGATCAAGGTCTTATCGTAGTCCGCAGTGTAGTTTCTCACTATATCGTACACTGAGGAAATAAAAGTGTTATCACAGGTCATTGCTGCACACAGCAACTTTCTAATTGTCCCATATTAAGTCTCCTGTGACCCCGCTGCCTCAAAGGGACAGCTCAGGTCCTTAGGGAAGTAGTGTAGCCCTGGGGACAAGGCACCCAAGGGGCAGAGGATCTTCATCCACAGGAGCTTTCGGGAATTGCCTGGATGAAGACACAGCTGCACTGACCTGATGCTAGTGACAGCCCTGCTGTGACTGGGAGGTCGGAGTAGCCACCTGCAGAGCTTCCTTTCACCAGCGCTCACGAGATTATATGACTTCAAAGAGCAGGGTAATTAGAATAAGATATACTGCATGGTCCTGTTTTACGATCTGCATAAACAAATGAAATAGTAAAGCCTGCCCAGGACCTGCACGCAGAGGAACAGATACTCCTATCAAGAAAAAACAAGTATCATTCCCATCCTCATAACAAGAACTCGTCCTTCGCTGCTTCTGCAACACCAGGTGTAGAACCCTCGAGGGGAGAACCAGTGCTACAGGTTATATTCCTCTTTGCAAATGCTGTGGCTGCAAAGCTTTCCAAAGAACTTGCAAACATGGGTATACAACTACGTGCTAGGGTCCCGGGAGCCACGAAGATAAGGCAGAGAAAGCAGAAGCGGCCTTGCAAACCAAGTGCGAAGACGGTCCCTGCGCTGCTTGTTAAAACAGGACGGGAAATACCTGCGTACGGTGCCAGTTTGTTCACCACTTCTATTCGGTCAATGTAGATCATAACACCACCACTATGAACGAGAGACAGACAATTCATGAATTAGTCCTGCAGCTTTTAACAGAAAACCCTTAGTTAAAGCAAAGTTGTCTTTTCTCCTCTTCTACTGAATTCTGTCAGAAAGCTAGGGTTCATTTTTGCCCAGAACAACTCCGATCTATGGAACATCTGCATTTAGATGACAGCAAACCCCAGCACACTTCGGAGATGGCTCCTCTCCTGAAGCAGACCTCACGCATGCCCAAACCATGTCTCCATGGTGATATCTCTCCAAGGTAATTCCTCCTACGGACTTGGTTTCTTGCTTCCCAGATCTGAAACTGGTAGTTAAACTTCCCTCCATGTGAGACTGTGAGCAGTTACAAAGGAACAACACATGGATTTTGCTGTACTACGTAACTATCCTGCACCCCTTAAAGAGCTGTTTATTCTAGAAAGTAACTCTAAACACATTTCTCAGGATCCTCCGAACCTGCTTTCAACCTATAGATTTGCTCCAGCTGCCTTATGACGCTTCCACCAGGACAGAAAAATACGATTTATCTTCTTGAGGTACCTTCTACATGCCCCTAGTGAGGAATCGAAGTACACATATGGTCTCAGAAAGACCATTCCCACCGGAGTTTTCTGCAGGGCTAACTCTCCAAGCCTAAATATTAGGGTCCTTTTGCATTTCAATTGCATGCAAACAGTAGAAGTAAAAAGAGAACACGTGAGACACACCTCCTCTTGCTGGACTCTTACGCCATAGCTGCTCACCAGCTCACGTGGAAAAAAGGATGGACCTCACATCAGAGGACAACACATTGCCCCATATAAACTACTCCTCACAACCTGTAATGGCTCTTCCAAGGGCTCTCAAGTACGAAGATAGGTCAATAGAGGGGCATAAGTGGTCAGTCCTGCTGGTAGAGGCAACGACCTCTAGAAAATGGGTACCGCTCAATCAGAACCTAATGATGCTGTCCCCACTAAGGGCTTAATGTTAAAGCAGCTGCATTAAGTTTTCCAGCCAGCCAGCTGTTGAAGCCATCACTGTTTAACATTTCATAGTGGGGATGGCACTTTGAACCTCCTCCCTATAAATCCAGGAACAAAAACGGACTGTAACTACTCTGATTTGAAAATGAGCATGTTTGGAATGATCTCTCAAATAGCTTGATCCAGATATCAGTCATCTCCTGAGGTGCAGGAGATACCACCCTAGGCAGTCTTGAGACAGTAGTTCCAGCACAGCATCATGAAGTGATTTGAGGTGGGAATCCATTCGCACATCCTGTTGATCAGCAACCAAATAAATCCTCTTATTAACAGCTGCTTTAGTTGAACATCGACACCTACACTTAGGTGTTTTTCAGACGCAAAGGTTTCCAAAACTACAAGCCCCAGCTGCAATTTCCACAGCCTTGCCAAAACTGAAATTCAGAAAGATTCTTGTGGAACTGCTACTACCAAAAGGCCCCAGGGTGCTCACATCAGAGCTGCTCATGAGGTTGGTCAGACAGCATAACAGAGTTTAGCAGGCTCTTTAGTCAAGGAGAGAGGAACAAGCAGAGACCCACGCCAAGTCTGAAATAGGGCTCCACATGTAGACCACATGCATCCAAGAGAAGCTCAGGCATATGGCAGAGTTCACTGTATTACTTAAGGACCTGGAAACAGAACCTGGAAACGTTCAACTACGGCAGCTAGAAAGAGACCCAC
>VZSV01000262.1:9957-26354 GCA_013398735.1 Nothocercus julius | reverse complement strand
TTTTTTTTTTTTTAGCTTTTTTTCTTCACAGCTTCATTTGATGCCCCCGATTCCTGCACTGGGAGGACCAACAATGAACGCAGAAACTACTTACACAAGCGATTTTCAGCAAGTGCCATATTTCCCTTTGTCTTTTGCCCTGCATCTGCATCACTGAGTTGTCAGCTTCCTTGATGTTATTTAGAGCCACTTCAATCTTTGGAAGCAAGTCAATAATCTTCTGCTTGCAGCCCAGCAGCTTGCTATAGCAAGAACAAAACACACAGTTACTTCCCAGCTTGCGTGGCAATATGCTTAGGCAAAACCAAGCTGGTTCCATCCTGGGATTCAAGAAAATGCATGTACAAAAGCTGCAAGCCTGGAAGGATCCCTGGACTTGTTTCAAGTCCAGTTAAGCCTCTAAAAGGGCAACATCACTTTTAAGAGCCAGAAGACAAGCTCTTCCTATTTGAGATAAAACATTGATCCTGATGAGAACAGAGAGCACGGCAATTCAGCCATGGCTATTTATTAATTCTCTTTGGTTTGCATTGACCTCTGTTGCCTGACCATACCTCAGCTAAAAAACTTTCTTTACAGGATCTACTGAGCTGCCTGTGAAAATAAAACTAAACTCTGCTAACTAAAGAGATCTCACCATGATTTAATTTTAAACCCACTTTTGGAAGGAATGAACAAATCACCGTGATACCTTGTTCACTAAATCTCAACATAAACACTCTCAGAATGTGCCTCATTTCAAAGCAACCTCTTGGGTGCTAAGAATACATATAAGCCAGTGCATCCTCCTGATCTCCCCTATTAAAGCACAGGTTATCATTTTTAAGAGAAAGACTTTTAAAAGACTTTTTAGAAGTGTAAACTCAACACAGACATAAAGCAGCAAAATTAGTATTACTGGGAGAAGTGCATGTCTGTGCATGAAGGTTTTTGGCTCTGATCTCCAGAATTTTCCCCCCCTCCTTTCTTGTTACAAAGCAACCAATGCTGGAAGTTGCATTTTTTTCTGGTACCTGAGATGACCAAAGAGCTCCTTGAGAACTCGGTCTTGGCTCTGTACTGTCTGCACAATAATCTTCACCATATCCGTACTGTCACTATAGGCATGATCTGGAAGGAAGGGACAGCAGTCACCACATTAGTAAATCTTTCTTCAGCAAGGAAACACTCTGGACTCAAATGCCCGGGGTCAAATTAGTATCGGTTAATAAAGATATTAATTACTGCAAAATGAAAAGAAATGAAAGTAATGATAATAAAAAGGATGCTGTGCTTGGGTTGGAGGGTTGACAGAGGAATGTCAGGGGAGATCTTCAAGTCTGAAGACAGTAAGACAGACCCAAGTTGGAGGAGCAGAACTACAGGAGTTTGGGAGAGCTCCAGGTTCAGCAACAAGGAAAAATATTAAAAATCAGCTTAAGGTATACCCTTGACTCTGGTTAACTTTAATACCATCATTTGTTTTGTCCTAAGTGGTATTTTCAACACCGATAAATAAGAATTAGTAGTGGCATTTGAGCTCCAAAGAGTCATTGGACAGGCTAATTCCATACCTGGAGGCCTTGTTTTTAATTGCTTGTACAGGTCTATGGCTCTCTGTTCCCTTAAAAAAAAAAAAAAAAAAAAAAAAAATTAAAAAAAAAAAAAAAGAAAATGTTTCATACATATATCAACAAACAGGTCCAAGAAAAAAAAAACAAAAAACAAAAAACCCCAGTTGTTTCTTGCTGAATCTGCCTTGGCACTCTTGAATCAGACAAGAAAAAGGGCAGAGGTCCTCTTTTTTCCTGCTACACAGGGAAAAAGAGCACATTATCCCCCTCAGGTAAGCCTGGCCTACTACGCAAGGTCCATGTGTGTCTCTTCATGGGGTGTTTTTGAATTTTAAGCTAGTCTCTGCAGCAAGCTCTGCTTGAGCTGGGAAAAAAAATCACCAAAGTGCAGGAGACCCAATCTGTTTTCCACCTCCCTCCACATTAAGGATGGGCAGTGCAGAACTTTGTATTCCTGGATTTTGACTGCCAAATCAACCCCTCAGGGCCTGCTTTAAGCACCTGGTGAATAACTGAGCTGTGTTCAGTGGCCCAAGTGGGGAAAAAACAATGTTTCAGGGGAGTGGTTTTTGGTTTAAGCCTACTGCTGCCAGACATCGTTTCTCTTCTCCACCACTTCCTCTCCTGTGCACCCGCCTGGCTGCTCCTGGAGCATGTGGGCTCAGCACCTTTGCTGATTTAACTCTGTTGAGAGGGAGGGGGGAGAACATGCCAGGAACAGGCGCATTTCCCACTCAAAACACTCAAGCTCATTCAGAAATGCCATCGGTGACAACAGATTGGTGGCTGTTTAGCCTTAGTGGCTATTAGGCCCCTCTCATAATTGTCTCTTGTGCTTTCAACAACAGCCCGAGCTGCTACAGTTTGCAGCTTCTTGGGCTTCGCAGCCTGTCTTAAGTTCAGTAATACCATTCTATATTTCATATTTATTTATTTTTATTATTAATATTGAATCTAAGATTTTTCAGTTACCCTTGTCGTGAAATACTGAATCAAATTTTTAAATTACGTCTTCATTTGCTCACATAACACAGTAAAATTCACTATTCTCCAACACCAAAAAAAATCCTCTGCGTTTTTAAATTGAGACTCAGCTATTAGAATCTTAGCCCATCCTCTTACAAGGCAGAGTTTCACGGTCAAGTGACAAGAAAGTGTCCTCTCTCCCCCTAGGTGTGCTTCCCTGGGTCTACTCATCATGTGGATACAGGGGAAGTGAGAAGAGTTTAGTGCTGTGACCAAATGCTTATGTTTTCTGCACAACTTTCAGATAAAAAAAGATCTGACACCAAAATCCACAAACTCCATTAATGTGCAACAAGTTCAATAGAAGAGCAAAGGACTTACAAGTTCTCCATGACCTCTCCTTGGCGCCTCGCGTACGGACTCTTCTGCAGCTCAACAATTTCTGTGTGTAGAGCCATGATCTGCTCATCTAGATAGCCAATATCTTCAGCCTAATGAGGAAACGTAGCTACAAATCAAAACTGCACAAAGAGAGCAGAAAAATAAAGATCCCCATGATACTTGTTGGGGTAACAGGTCTCCTAAATGCAGAGTTTAGGAGACAAGACTCTACTGCAAGACAGGGGATGGTATCACCTAGATTTCTATCTCTGACAACCACACTGAATGAGAAACAAAATTCAGCCTCTTCGTAGATCACAGCTCTTGAAGTGTGCATTGCACACACATCTTCCAGGCTTCAAATACGCTTTAATATATATGAAGATATTTTTTCTGACTCTTACCATAAGAATTTTTATCCACCCATACGCATTTTGTTGCAACTCTACTCTGGTATTTCACACATTCTTCTAAGCCATAAAGGCAAAATCAATCTTATGCCACAGTTAACTTAGGTGAGGCAACTATTAACAATTTTTGAGGTACATGGCACCAGACACATACTGGGGATTTCTGACACTGGTTACTAATGTGGTTAGTATATATGTGTGGTATATATAGTATATATGTGAAGACTATATGTGTGGCCCATGCAGTTTGCAGACAGTATGCAATTCTGATATTTTGCAGAGCAAACACTGTTTGATGTTCCTAATTTTCTGTAAAAAAGTCATCAACAGCTTTGAATTATTCTGCTAGAATTCCGCTTCTTAAAAGGGCTAAAAGTCCAGGGACATTTGCTTTGTTTCGTTCAAGTCACTACATTCAAACAACATGGCAACTCAAGAATGTTCTTTTTTAATGCACCTACTTGTAACAAGGATTTTCTCATCCTTACAGCACACATAAAACAGACTGAAGCAACAAAGCAGTGGCACATACGACAGTTCAAGTTCCATCACATCTTCTTTGACAGAGATTAACTGAGCCTCTTTAGTAACCCCTACCTGTGCACACTGAGAGGCCTTCTCTTCCATTTCTTTCCAGGCTTTGAGCATCTTCTCTGAAGCTTAAAGAGAAGAAAAGATTTGCTAAATTAGAAAAAGATAAAGATTTGCTAAATTAAAAATATATACAGATACAAAAACAAAAATAGACAGGACCAAGCTAAGTTGATAAAAGCACAGCTGAAGGCTTGGCAAATGGATGCCAAAGTCCATATTTAGGCACAGTAAGAATATTCTGATTTTAAGTTTGGGAATGCAAATGGCTTCCCTTAACGTGATTTGTTTGTTAGACAGCAAACTCGTGGCCTAACAGCATCCCATGACCTTTACTTGCATACAAGGTCTTTAGTAGTTACAGAATTTCACCATTTCCAATCACTGACTTAAAAATGACTTTCAAAAGTCTTTGAACTCCACCATTAAGCTCAACAACTGCCATTTTCTGATTAAACAGAGACCCACCCAAAGCAGGGAGAGTCCTTCCATTTTCCATCATCACCTTTTTGCTCAGGCGACATCTTTGACTCCAACTTTGTTTCTTCAGCCACCCTGTATGAATCTTCTACCTGACCCCTGCACAACACTCACAAAATCCAGACATTTCTATGACATGAAATCTAGCTGGGCTTTTTCACCTCATCTTTCACAGAGACTACTGCTGTTTCCCATTAAGAAGCACATCAAAACCACGCCTGTAATGCTGTTCAAAATGTTTTTTTTTTTCCTACAATCACTGCATCCATTTGTCCTGACACTAGTTTTTAACATCCTTTCCACTGCACATGCTCATAAACATGAAAGAGATGGCAGCCTCTGCATTAACTTTCTTTTAAGTTAACTCTTATCCACTGCCCTTTATAGTGGGATCAGATAAGAGACCCAGGCAAGTATTACACAACTACATACATATGCCATAAGCCATCTGGTCACTGTATCTCTCCAGGTCAAGGTGGATGCTCTGATGAAAGAATTCCAGCTTTGCTTTCAGCTGTTGAGATGCTGATACCATGTTATTTTTCATTTTGATTAGGTTGGCATTATACCGAAGGAGACTCAGCCTAAGAAATGAAATGAGAACAGCAGATGTTAGCTGAAAAGCTGATGGGGACTTCGGTGGTCAGCACCAAAGAAGCTCTTGTATCATCTGAAGGAAGAACACAGTTAGCAATGAAATTTCATAAAAATTTTGGGGATGGGGGTGGGTCTCAGTGTTCAATCACAGGACAAAAATGCTACAACCACAAACGGTTCCATTCGTTCTGCCACCTGGGGAATGACTCAATTCAAGGTTCGTGTTTCTTCAGTTATTATGAGCGTCAGGCACTATGCAGTAAAATTCACAGAGTAGAATAAGCTCCCAGCCTAAATTTGCTTTATAACGTACAAGTAAGGAGGAGCAGAGCCGTGGGCTGTAAACTCCGAGTAATCCAAACTCCCCCGAGACATATACATCCCTTCAAACAGCCTCTTTATTTACAGAATATTCAAGCCTTGTGAATGAGGAGTAACAACTTACATGGCAGCTCTCTGGCCTTGGAAAAGCCTGCTATAATCTTCTTTCAGCCCAATCACGTAGTGCACTGCTTCTGCCCACACCTTGCGCAGCTGAGACACCGGCAGTTGGATTTTACTATCCTGTACTGGAGGCAAAAAGCAAAAAAAAAAAAAAAAAATGCACCATCATACATGAAGGAAGGGGCAACTCAACTCAACAGCACTCTGGTCCCTATAACTTCCTCAAATCCTGCTTTCAGGGCTGGCGCTAGGAGATGGAGCCACGTTAGCTTTGCTCAGCTTTTGCATGATGCTGCCCAAACTTGACACGTTCATAGGTTTTTGGTGTCATAGCTACCCAGGTATTTGACATCCTCCTGTTTGAATTTGCAGCTTAGCATTCTTAAGATTCAAACAGCAGTCACTTCTTTGAGCTGTTTGGCTCCCTGGCCCTAACAGCTCACTTACCTATGTAGTTTACACAGTCAGACAGACTTCGAGACGCAAAGGGTCCTTCGTAGACAGTTTTGCTTTTATCAAACAAATACACCATGTAGCTATCCCAGCCTCTCTGGTGAGGAAAGAGAAGAGAATATAAACAGAAAGTAAAACCCCCACAGCAGCTCCTGCTAACCCAGAGGATCCTGGTCACATCATGAACTGTTATTGGCGGACAGGCTCCTTTATGGTATCACACAAAAATGGATCTGGATGCATCCCACAAACACAGGACCCTCTGCTTCCGTAAGATTTTCAGTTCTCTCTGTACACCAAGGATGTAGCCCAGGGAAAACCAGAATCATTCTTACTACACCATCGATAACGCATTGGGAAGCAGGTTTCCGAGGGTCTAGGCAAATTCCCGTCTCCAACAGCAGCTCCTGATTGCCAGTAGTTATTCCAGTCTCATACTCAATGCGCATCTGAAGCGAATGAAGGCTTTCCTCGGGTTGCAAGAGAAACGAAACATTCTTTGCAGAGGTCATATTTAAGATGTGCACTATCTGTAAAAGGAACAAGACAAATTGATTTTAAGTCACTACCAAAGACAAATGACCCACCACACGACACAGAAATGCTGACCAGACCATTGGCCTAATATTTTCTGTTTCGTAATTCCTTTGGAAATCTTTCCAGATTAGATGAAATGTTCCTTCTTACGTGTTTCCTACACATGCTTTCCTGAGCTGGTTCCATTCCAGCAAAGCTCTAGTACTCACTATGAGGAAAAGGGCCAAGTGAATGATCTCTCTGCTCTGGTAGAGCTATGCAGTATATGGACCTGGAAGTCACACCATCAGTAAGAAAGGTGAAAAAAACTGTTATTAGTAAATATTGCACTACCATTTCAACTTAGTGAGTCCTTACTGAGATGTGATAAACAGTAACATGCTTTCGCTTCAAGAGTAAAGCTATATATCAATACAGCTGGTGACGTTTCACCTTCAGATATGGCCTGGACATGCAGAAAATACCAGTGAGTGGGTGAGTGTATCAAGAGAAACAGTCTTCAGGATACTGGACTAGTTTCCTTACCTTCAAATTGAGGATGTGATCCATTATCAGGAAACATTTGGGACGGTTGGTTTCAGGCTCTACACCACCACCCCTCTGCTGCGGATCCCAGGTCAGCATCAGTTGCAGCCAGTTTTCCATTGGTTCTACAATCAAACTAAACGAGAGGAGCCCTAAGAAGGAGCACATGACCATCCAGGACATTTACCTTCTCCTTCTTTACAATTGCTCTTTACCAAGTCAAAAACATCTTAATAGAACAGCAAATTGACCAACTTCAAAATAGATTAATAGCGGATTTTTTTTTCCAAAAGCAACTGTGATACACTATAAAACAAAGGGTTTTCAAAGCAGTGTCTGCAGAATAACAACCTCTGTGCCACAGAGCTACTTGGAAGGGTCTTCTCCATGCCTGCCCACACAAGCAGCACCTGGTTTATTGTTCAGAGCCTCTTGAAGCACTGTGCAGAAAGCTCAAACCACTAGACAGCCATTTACCTAGTTCTCAGCTCCAGTGTTTTCCCTAGAAAGCTGCCACGGCCAATGGGTTTTGGCACTTACCCACAGAGGCTGTGGGGCTGCGGCAAGTGGGTGCTAAATCGAACCTCCCCATTCATCTCTTCGGAAGCAAAGATGTGTTTTGGATCCTTCTTCTTGATTTTTTCGTGCCTAAAAAGCAAAATTCTCTGTGGATATCTCAAGCAGCAAACTCTGCCTCAGTGTCTCCCCCTCAGGACTGGCTGGCCTAGAGTTCAGGTGCTGTCAGAACAACAGGATTTTCCAGTACAGGTCTCACATAAGCATGATCTGTGCTGCAATCACAAGCCACTCATAAGTCAGCTGAACATTGCATACACCTGCAGGTTGCCACCCTGATCTCTCCCCCAAATACACCATGATGTACTGAAGCTATGTGCACAGAGCCTGAACTGTTTTCTTCCCTTTTAATGGACACAGATGCTTGGAAGAATTCCTTCCATCTCATTCATTTGTTTTCTACTCCCGACATCAGGAAATCAAGTTATCCATACGCTAGAGAAAAATGAGATAAATGGTGAACTGTCAAAATAGAAGAACCTCAAGAGTGGGCTGCTAAAAGGAGAAAATATTAATACATACTAGTTAGAAATATTTTTTATTAAAACATACTCACTTTTTAAACTAATGCTCTCATAAAAACTTAAGAATTTATCACAGCTACCTACACATATTATTTCAAAGTTCATGGAGAAACCATTTTTATATTTGTTCTGTTGCAGAATCAACCTTATGAAAACAAAGTTTACACTCCCCTGATATTGCAAGGTAAGAAATAGAGTGGAAATACAGAAATCTGTAATTTAAATCACACACTTTTTGACACCACCCTAACCCCCTATGCATAGACTATTTTTCCACTCTGCTCAGCACCCTTACTTACAAACTCTTCAGAAACAGCCCTTGAAAAGGCTTTTTACTGGTGGACCGAATGAATTATCATTTAAAATTGTACCACCCCGACACCTCCAATGTTTTTTGGTTTTTTTTTTTCTTTTTGCATCTTATGCTCTTACTACACAAGCCTTTCTGTGCGTTACTGCTAATGGCAAGTAACTTCATTGCCTAGTTGAGTGAAAGACTGTATGAACACATCATTGTTTAACAGACTGCTTTATCATAGAATCATAGAATCATTAAGGTTAGAAGGGACCTTTAGAAATCATCTAGTCCAACCCCCCTGCACACGCAGGGTCACCTAGAGCAGGTGGCTCAGGACTGCGTCCAAGCGCGTTTGGAAGATCTCCAGATAAGGAGACTCAACAACCTCCCTGGGCAGCCTGTGCCAGGGCTCTGTCACCCTCACGGGCAAGAAATTTTTCCTTAAGTTCCTATGGAACTTTTGGTGTTTCAGTTTGTGGCCATTTCCTCTAGTTCTATCAGTGGCCCCCACTGAGAAGAGGCCGCCCCATCCTCCTCACTGCCTCCCTTGAGGTCCTTATAGACACTGCTCAGGTCTCCTCTCAGCCTTCTCTTCTGCAGGCTGAACAGGCCCAGCTCTCTCAGCCTTTCCTCACAGGGCAGATGTTCCAGGCCCCGGATCATCCTCGTAGCCCTGCGCTGGACTCTCTCCAGCAGTTCCACATCCCCCTTGTACTGGGGAGCCCAGAACTGCACACAGGACTCCAGGTGTGGCCTCAGCAGGGCTGAGCAGAGGGGCAGGATCCCCTCCCTCAACCTGCTGGAGACACTCCTCCTAATGCACCCCAGGATCCCACTGGCCATTTATGATTCTATCCCATTTATGATTCTATTCTTTTTTGAGGGGGAGGCTCAAACTTCCCTCCTGAAGGAATCACTAGGATTAGGTCCCATCAAGCAATGTAAGAAGTGCATAATGCAAAATTTGGGAAGAGCCAATCAAAGCATTAATTTAAACCACAGAAGCCTCAGGCCTGCTGCAGAATCTGCACGCCAGCAGCTCCAGTGCTTCGTAACATGTTTGATCACTCTGGCTGCACAACATACACAGCAGCTCTGCTGCCTGGCATCAATCTCTTTTGGAACAAGCATCTTACCAGGTAAAAGGCTGTAGGTTATGCAGGAAGGGTCTAAATCCTGCAATGCATTCAAATACCATCGTTCCAAAGCTCCAGTAATCGACTGTCACAGAGTAGGATTTGTTCTCAAAGAGTTCTGGAGCCTAAAAAGTACCATAAAAAGAAGATATTTTTAATGTGATATTTTCAGATACTCCAACCTCCCTTGCTTTTGGGGAGGCAACGCTGTGTCCACGTTTGGGCTCCTAGCTCTGGAGGGATGTGGGTACCTGCTCGAGGCCCCAGGCAGGGTATCAAACCAGGCAGGGCCTGGAGGGCCTGACCCACAAGGAGACTGGAGGACGCAGGGTTTGGAGTCTGATCATGGGGAAGAAAGGCGGGTGTGTGAGCAGCGTTTGGTTGTGGGAGAGATGGGAAGCAGAAATCTTACCAAATATTGTAATGTTCCAACAAATGATGTGCATAAACTTCCTTGATCCAGATCCTTGGCATATCCCAGGTCTATTATCTTGTGGACAACCTGTAAACAGGCCAAGCAATTTGCCACGAGAGCAAATTCAGAACAAACAACAACAAAAGCTGTGCAGTGACATCCAGGACACACAGCCAAAAGACGGGAAAGCCAAAAGGGAAGAAGCCCGTAGCGAAGCTCTGCAATGTGCCATGATATTGGTGTTTGCTCTTCCACCATGTAAACTGGCCTTGTCCACCTGTCTCTTGACTTTGCCTTGACTTTAAGTAACTCGCCAATTAAAGTCCTTTACAGCCCAAAGTGAATGGATGCTGCTTGGCTGAATGCAGCATCAAGCTTTTTATCTTGGAATTTAAAGTTATTTGTTATTGACTTTTTTTTTTTTTTTTTAAGAAATCTATGACTACACAAACAGACTCAGTTTTACATTCAACCCTCATAAAGCAACACAGAGGTATCACATGCTGCAATTTCTTCTCATTTCTATCCTGTCGCAGGCAGGATAAAAACGCAAGCAAGAGTTGGTTGTTCTTAATGAGAAGATTTGAGAAGATTTTAAGAATAAGCAAAATAGGCTACTGTGTTTCAAGAAGATGTGAATTTTTAATAAAACCAGGGTTTTTTTCTCAACCTAATTCAATGCCACAAACCATTCACTCTCTTCTGTTTCTCTCGGGCACGAGAAAACTACTTCTAGCTTCCAGAAATGACAGCCAGAACAGCAGTGACAATGACTTACCTTCCCACCTTCATCCTGAAGGACAATATTTTCAGGCTTTAAATCTCTGTGGATAATTCTGTTTTCATGCAAATACTGAATACCAGACCCTGAAAGGCAAGTATTTGAGAGACAAAAAAAAAAAAAGAGCAATTATTAAAAAAAATCCAGTAGAAGTTTAAGAACATGATACTCAGCAATAAATCGTCCCTTAAAAAAAAAAAAACAGTATTAAACATATTAATGACTTTAAGTTAACTGTCATATTTAAGCATATGGCTATAGGGTTAAATCATCTCTTTTCCTCTGCTCTGCAGAAGTCAGGTTGACGAAGGAATTCAGACCTTGTGGCATAACGCAGGTCAAACATCTTGCCTTAAAAGCAAAAGGGAGCTGAATCCTTCTCACACTTTAAAGTGACTGCACATTCATGGGGACTGTGTTGTCCTGGCAGTGACCCAGCTGAAACCTACCCAGGAAAGAAGACCAAGTTTAACCCAGGCTGGTTTCCAGATCCAACTCCTGACATGGTTATGGGGGTGCTGGATTAAGGGCAAAAACGAGGGCAAGCACCGAAGTGGGGAGGGAAGCACTTTACCTTGTGGCAGCAGCCCACATTTAAACTGCCTTAATGTGACGGTGGAGCTACTAGCAAAGAAAAGACTCAAGAGAAATTCTGCCTGAAGGTGGTGAACGGTGAGTCCATTCAAATAACGGTGCTAAGTGCTACATAAACGATTATTGAGTGAGTGTCCGTCACAGGACAAGATCACCGACAAAACAGCCAAAAGGACTTCCTTAAAATGGAGACTTTCTTCAAAGAACTCATGATTTTTCCATCTTGGAGAAGTGCAAGTGGAAAGAAAAGGTGTAAATCGCATTGCTCTTCCCACCTACATCATGGGGGATCTGCAGAAAAAAATACTCAGTGTGTGCAACATGTTGAAATTGCCAGGAGTTGGAAGCTGATGAAGCCTTGAAGAAGTTACAAACATGTATTCAGATATGTTAGTTCATACCCAGAATTTGGGCAGGAATTAAACTCCAGATGACCTATCATTGACCACCAATGTTAAACAAGTACTCTGGGGAGCTCATGGTAGCAATGCAAGGAAGGCAAATGGCCTTGGAGAAACCAAAGATCAAGTTCATTTTTCTCTGGGAATTCATGTGCCCTGTCCTTTTATGGGCCTATAACTATCCAGAAGAGACCCTGGACTAAATCATCATCTCCAGACAAGGCATCCTCCTTCTGCTTCAGAAAAAAAAATCACTTTGGGTAAAGATGATCCTCTCTCTTCTTCTCCATCTTTTGAGACACAGAAAAGCATCCCTTAAGAGTCCTGCCTAAAAGCTCAGGGCAACTTCTTCATCCAAACACTTCTTCATTCTAAAAGCAGGGATCCTTTCCTACAAGGAGAGACTGGTTATCTGTAACAGAATCAAAAACATAAGGAGATCTCCTGCTACAAAAAACTCAAGGGAATTCATGTGTAGGTTTCAGCCTGAATCGGATGATGTGGCCTCCCTGAGCTGTCCGAGAAGCCGGGCACCTTTCCTGATAGACAGAAAGGCTGGTCTGAGGAGTCTCTCTCACATCTTTCCTTTAAAGCAAGGCAGCAAGTCAGTGCTTGGTAAGCAGTGCTCCACACAGAGGCTGGCTATCCAGATGTGACCTGCGTAAACCGCTACAGCCTTAGGAGAGTTTTTGAGTAGGTGTCCACGAGATATCAAGGAAAGTTGTTCTTTAACCACAGAACTGTCTCCTTGGGCTACTCCTGCACTGATTCACTGCCTATTCTCTTTCCAATTAAGCAGAAAGCTCTGCTTTCTGGAGTCCACATGATATCGGACACTTTCTGCAATGCAGATCAAGTCAATCCCTGGCTGTCACCTTTCCATCACTCTGTCTTGGAAAACCTTCCCTAGGAGCACACACGGTTGATTCACGACACCACAGCAGCGTCAGTGGGAAGGGAGACCATGCAGAGGTCTCCCCTCCAATCTCCTGCTCACAGAAGGACAGCTGAGCAACACCAGGTCAGGTCCTCACGGTTTTTTGTCTAGATGAGTCCTGAAACCCCTCATCAAGGACGGAAATCCTCCGTCTCTCTGCTGAGAGATCATGAGCTTTTTACCTACCCTTGCCAAAGCCACAGCCTATTCTCAGACCCTCTCTGCCTCCCCTTAACCAGACTCAAGAAGCCCACGTAGGTTTTCAAATCATGTTCCACAGACAGTTCAGTAGTGAACATTTCTTGTCTTTATGATCAGTAGGGGTACAAAGTCCTTCCTCTGGAACAGGAGTGTGATTTGTTTCAGCAGCCTGTTTCTGCTAGTCCAGTTGAAACAGGAAAATGTAATGCGCATAATAGACATGAAAAAAAAATGGCAACAGGCTACATACCAATGTCACTAAGGAGAGAAAGAATTTGACTCTCCTTAAGTCCGCAGCAGTTTTCAGGTTTGTTCAGCAACTGCAGAAAAGAAAACCAGGTTACACCCGCAAGACAACAATGGGTAGGCAAGACACCATCTTCCTTTCTTGCAAACACCGCGCTGAAAAGCAGCACAGCTCAAATAAAACCACAGTTGAAGGAGGTAGTTGTAAATTAAAAGCACAAGGACAAAAAAAAGAAAACAACTCGGATAAAAAAAAAAAATCATCGCACTAGGGACAAGGTTGAAAAGTAGATTTGGACTCTCCGAGTGTGACCACAGAAGCAGGAAAACCATTAGAAAGTGAAAGGGAAAGGAGACCCATGTAGGGCCTGTGGCTTCAGACAACTGGGGACAAGCTTCCTGCGATCTGCTTGTTCCTCATCATCTGAATTTCGGCCTGATGGGATTTAGGAACGCCCTGAATATCCGAAGCAGGAAGAACAACTGCTCTCCACCGGAGAAAATAACACTGAGTGACAAAAAGCAAAAGGAATAAACATAGACCTAAGCCCGAGGCACTGAAGAATAGATTAAAAAAAAAAAAAAAGGTGGGGGAGAAGGGGGAAATCAACAGGTAAACTCCTGAGTTTAGCATAGGCCACAGCACTGGCCACCTACTCCAAGCCAGGCACCTTAAAATAGCAGAGGAAACGTAATAACCCCCCCACCTCCTGCCGAGTCCATCAGCCTTTGATTGGACTTTTCTCCTTCACAGCCACGTGGAGCGCTTTCACAGACGACAGATTTCAAGGATTTATCAGAAATTAAGTAGTCAACTACTGTGCAGAAAGCAGAGCTGATGCAACCCCAATTTTTTTGCCTGCTGCTTCCCAGTTTTCCTGGGAGTTTTCTCAAAATTTGTATTGCATAAATACAATGCCCAGGCATCACTAAGAATGTGGCCTGCTATCTGTGTTGGCAACACCCAAGTGGCTTTTGGCTTCCTTTTGCTGCCTGTCCTAAAGGCTGCCCCAACCGTTTTAAGTAACATCAGAAGATAAGACAAAGCTAAGTAAGTCACAAACGTGTTGTCATTGCATTTGACGCCTGCTTTTGTTAACCTCCTTTTGTTCTTCTACAGGTCCTTGCAGTCCATGACTTGTTTCTCCAAGCTGTCTGCTGTTTAACATTGGTAAAAACAAAACAAACAAACAAAAACAGAAAAGAGCTTCCCAAATGCTTAAGAGGAGGTGATTTCTAAGCAAGCTTTAATCAATGGAAATCTGCTACTTCATCCTACAGGAAAAAAAAAGTTTCCTGAATCCAGCTGCAATGAAAAGAGAGTAGAGAAAGCATCTGGCCATAAAGCCGCTCCTTGAAAAACTCATTTACTCTTGGGTGCTGCTGTTGCTTTGCAAAGAGGCAGTTCCCAGTTTAGAAGTGGACAAGTCTTGGAAGTTTTGGTGGCCCACGCTTAGTACAAGAAAATCAAGAGTCTTCCTTGCAGCCCAAAACAGCAAAACACTGGACACAAGGATTAAAAACAGGTCAGACTCTGAACAAATAGAGGCAGACAGCCACAAATACACGCACAGTGCGTGGGTGCTAGCACTCAGGCTACAGGAGACCGCGTTAATGCTGGCGCGGTCCTATGAAATGAGACACTGCTCCAGGATAAAATACCATCTGCCCTTGGATTACCGTCTCTGTCACCTGGTTTCACATCACAAGCCTCACTCCTCGAGTAGTGTTTTTTTGGAACCATGTAATGGATATGGTGTAGTGGGTTTTTTTGAACCACGTAATTGATATGGTTTCATGGACAAGCGATGTTAGGAAAACAGAGTTAGGAAACTCGGCCCCTTTTCAAGGCAAAGCAGAGCCTACCTTGCGGAGATCACCCCCCGAGCAATACTCCATTGCCAGAAGAGGGACATCGTTAACGAGGAAGTTCATCTCCTCGGGGACTTCACAGGCTCTTACTACATTGGGATGGTTCAACCTAGGCACATGGAGAGCATGATGAAAAGCGTAAGTCCTCTTTTAGAAGAGCAAGAAAACAAGACTCCCAACCACGCTTTATGTTTCAGGTAACATCATTGTTCCCCAAATGTAGTGGTACCTACCAGTATTAAAACACGTAAAATCCATAAGTTACATATACACAAACCCACAGTGAGCAGACATGTGGTCTCCAAGCCAAGACACAGGACTTGGATGATGAAGATCCAAGCTCTGATTCTTGATTTCTGCATGTTCTTGGCCCAGTCATTCCATATGTGTTTTTATTTTTGTATGGGGGGGTCAGTTCCCTTTTAGTCCAGAAGGTTTCTTAGAACATATTCTAAGAACATGTTAACTCTGTGAGACTATACCATGGAAGTAGCACCAGACGTGTAGAACGCTGGGAAAAAATCATTTCTGCAATTGCATTCAAACACCTGATTCCTGGCTGTCTCAAAATATGCTGTTCTCAAAAATAAATCATCTATTTAGAAGGAAGTGAAGGTGAATTACTCCTATGCACACAGTCCAAAGCCTGTGAGAGGTATCACAAAAGAAACTCTGGACGTACAAATCGGTGCTTGAACATGCCTTAGCTTTGAAAGCTGATAGGAAAAGTGATAAACCCCATACTGTATTATAAATTGAGCTCTAATGCAGGGCCTGCGAGCGGTTTCCTCTGCTCACGATAACAGTGTGCATGCATACCAGCAGATTGGTGTGACAAGGGACAGCATGAGCTCGGTAAAGCTCCCGCAAAGTTTCCCCTCAAGAGCAAACAGCTCTCCGGACGAGGGAACAACTCCACAAAATCCCCCGATGCTCTGAGAAATAACCGAGCGACTCTGTTCATGGGAATGGATTTCACCAGCTCTGATCTGCGGGTGTCTCAGAGGGACAAGCTGGAGAGAGATGGGGGGGTTGCCTGGGGCAAACAGCCGCTCGTTCAAGAGCGGGGAGCTGTTAGAGGAACATCGCGGAAAATGGTCATTCCCAGACCCCCAAATGCCGGATCACAGCCCAGTGTGTCAGCTGGCACGGCCGTCCGCAGGGGCTCAGATGTCACCAGGCCCCGAATAGATGTCACCCCACCCTGAGCGGATGCATCTGGTGGCTGGCACAGGGCGGCTACCACCAGACCCCAATGGGCCGGCCTGCAAGAGCAGAGGGGCCCGCGAGGATCCCAGCCCCCTGCGATGTCACCAGGTCCACCTGTCACCAGAGCCCCGGGGGCCCGGGCTAAACGCAACGGTGTGGGGGTGTCGCTACACCCTGCGGGTCCAGAGTGTCCCCAAGCCCCTGGCCACGCGCACCGTGGAGACCCGGGCATGACTCGGGCCTGCTGCCGCCGCCGTCCCGCCGCCCGCG
>VZSV01000028.1:6993500-7010288 GCA_013398735.1 Nothocercus julius | reverse complement strand
CTTCACACAGGTGTGAGACAGTGCGCTTCAGGAAGGTGTGATTTCTAGAACAGGAAAAAAGCGCATCACGATGGAGTGTGGTGTAAGAAAAACAAGCGCACTTCATGAAGGTGTGAGTTGTAAGACAGAGTGTGCTTCACAATGTTGTGCTGTGAAAGATATAAGAAAGCGCGCTTCACAAACGTGTGGTGTAAGACAAGAAAAGAAGCGCCCTTCACAAAGGTGTGAGGTGTAAGACAAAGAAAGGGCGCTTCACGAAGGTGTGATGTATAAGATGTATAATAGCGCGCTTCACACAGGCGTGAGGTGTAAGACAAAAAAACAAGCGCGCTTTGCAAAGGCATGAAGTGTAAGACAAAAAATCCAAGCGCCCTTCACAAAGGTGTGAGGTGCAAGACAAAAGAAAACGGGTTTCATGAAGGTGTGAGTTGTAAAGGCAAAAAGAGAAGCGTGCTGCACGAAGGCGTAAGGCGTGAGGGAAAAAAAACAAGCACGCCTCAAAAAGGTGAGGGGTGTAAGAGAAAGAAAGTGCGCTCCAGGAAGGTGTGATTTGTAAGATAGAAAAAAGTGCGCTTCACTCGGGTGTGAGGTGTAAGACAAGAAAAAAAGTGCACTTCATGAAGGTATGCGGTGTAAGACAAATAAGAGCGCCTCACAAAGGCATGAGGTGTAAGATAAAGACACTGCGCTTCACGAAGGTGTGATGTATAAGATATAAAAATGTGCGCTTCACACAGGCGTGAGCTGTAAGGCAAATAAAAGCGTGCTTCATGAAATTGTGAGGTGTAAGACAAGAAGTGCGCTTCAGGAAGTTTTGATGTATAAGATATAAAAAAGCGCGCTTCATGAAGGTGTGAGTTGTAAAACAAAAAAAAGCGCACATCACAAAGGTGTGATACATAGGATATATAAAAAAAAGCGTGCTTCACACAGGTATGAGCTGTAAGAAAAGAACAAGTGCGCTTCACGATGGTGTGAAGTGTAAGAAAAAAGACATGCTGCATGAAGGTGTGATATGGAAGGTATACAGAAGTGCGCTTCAGGAAGGTGTGATGTATAAGATATAAAAAAGCGCGCTTCACACAGGTGTGAGGTGTGAGACAAAGTGCGCTCCAGGAAGGTGTGATTTATAGGATAGAAAAAAGTGCGGATCACGAAGGCATAAGGTGTAAGAAAAACAAGCGCTTCATGAAGGTGTGAGTTGTAAGACAAAGAGTGCGCTCACAATGTTGTGCTGTGTAAAATATAAAAAAGCGCGCTTCATGAACGTGTGAGGTGTAAGAAAGGGAGGGCGCTTCACCAAGGTGTGATGTATAAGATATATAAAAGCACGCTTCACACAGGTGTGAGGTGTAAAACTAGAAAAAAGCGCGCTTCACGAAGGTGTGAACAGTAATACAAAGTGCGATTCAGGAAGTCATGACCTGTAAGACAAAGTGCGCTTCAGGAAGTTTTGATGTATAGGATATAAAAAAAAGCGCACTTCACAAACGTGAGGTGTAAAACAGAAAAAAGTGCAGATCACAAAGGTGTGATACATAGGATATATAAAAAAAAGCGTGCTTCACACAGGTATGAGCTGTAAGAAAAAAACAAGCGTGCTTCACAAAGGTGTGAAGTGTAAGACAAAAAGACGCGCTGCACAAAGGTGTGATATATAAGGTATACAAAAGTGCGCTTCAGGAAGGTGTGATGTATAAGATATAAAAAAGGGTGCTTCACACAGGTGTGAGGTGTGAGACAAAGTGCGCTTCAGGAAGGTGTGATTTATAGGATAGAAAAAAGTGCACATCACGAAGGCGTGAGGTGTAAGAAAAACAAGCGCGCTTCATGAAGGTGTGAGTTGTAAAACAAAAAAGCGCGCATCACAAAGGTGCAATGTATAGGATATATAAAAAAGCACAATTTGTGAAGGTGTGGTGTAAAACAAGAAAACAAGCGTGCTTCACGAAGGCGTGAAGTGTAAGACAAAAAGACGCGCTGCACAAAGGTGTGATATATAAGGTATACAACAGTGCGCTTCAGGAATGTGTGATGTATAAGATATAAAAAAGCGCGCCTCAGGAAGGTGTGAGGTGTGAGACAAGAAAACAAGCGCGCTTTGCGAAGGCATGAAGTGTAAGACAAAGAAACCAAGCGCCCTTCACAAAGGTGTGAGGTGCAAGACAAAAGAAAACGGGTTTCATGAAGGTGTGAGTTGTAAAGACAAAAAGAGAAGCGTGCTGCACGAAGGCGTGAGGCGTGAGAAAAAAAGCAAGCGCGCTTCAAGGAGGTGTTAGGTGTAAGAGAAAAAAAGTGCGCTTCAGGAAGGTGTGATGTATAAGATATAAAAAAGCGCGCTTCACAAAGGTGTGAGGTGTGAGACAAGAAAACAAGCGCGCTTTGCGAAGGCATGAAGTGTAAGACAAAAAAACCAAGCGCCCTTCACAAAGGTGTGAGGTGCAAGACAAAAGAAAACGGGTTTCATGAAGGTGTGAGTTGTAAAGACAAAAAGAGAAGCGTGCTGCACGAAGGCGTGAGGCGTGAGAAAAAAAGCAAGCGCGCTTCAAGGAGGTGTTAGGTGTAAGAGAAAGAAAGTGCGCTTCAGGAAGGTGTGATGTATAAGATATAAAAAAGCGCGCTTCACAAAGGTGTGAGGTGTGAGACAAGAAAACAAGCGCGCTTTGCGAAGGCATGAAGTGTAAGACAAAAAAACCAAGCGCCCTTCACAAAGGTGTGAGGTGCAAGACAAAAGAAAACGGGTTTCATGAAGGTGTGAGTTGTAAAGACAAAAAGAGAAGCGTGCTGCACGAAGGCGTGAGGAAAAAAAACAAGCGCGCTTCAAAAAGGTGTTGGGTGAAAGAGAAAGAAAGTGCGCTTCAGGAAGGTGTGATGCATAAGATATAAAAAAGAGAGCCCTAGTTAGTTCTAAGAGTTTGTAAAATTTGCTGCGTAGCAGGGCTGGTGAAACAGATTATGCTGTATTTTATTTTCCAGCTATTTCATATATATACTATTTTTTCCAGCTCATATCAACAAACTTCAGCTTTCATGATTCATTCAATAATTCTAGTCTTGTAACTCTCCAGAATTTGAGGAGATAGTATTCAGAGGTACTCACTCCTTTGTCTTTTCTCCTATCCCAAAGAGATAAGAACAGTCTAAAATAGCCTTTTTTTTTTTTTTGTCTTAAAAACTAATTTTGTGTTTTTTTTTCTAAAACCTTGTGAAACAAAAGTATTAGCTCCTGAAAACTGGCATAAAAGTAAAGCTATTACCATACTGGAAAAGGATGTGATGAAAGATAGAAGTATTTATTCTCTTTTCCGTATGCTGTTCATCCTAGGTAAAAGATGAAATGGCTCTTTTGAGAATTGGCTAATTAGAAACTGAAGGAATATAATATAATTAATGCAGTCAGTTGGGGTTAATGGAAAGTAGATCTGGCTTGACAGAAGTAATGGTGTAACAGCATTTCTTAAAGCAGACCGGGGACACAGGAAATCAAAGTACATTTTTTAGTACTTGACGCTTTCATTAAAAATAGATATGATACAAATTTATAACTACTTTTTAAGCTGATGTGCTTTGAATAGAATGAAAATTGGCTGATGGCTCTCAAGTTTATTTTAAAAGGAGAATAGGTACAAATGTACTTTGTTTTAAGTGGGAACCTGAAGAAGTTTCTCATGTATTGTATAATTATTGTCAGTGCTCTGGAGGAAAACATAAAATCAATAGTTACAGTTAAGCGCTCCAAGACTGCAATGCACTAGCTAGATAGAAAGATGTTCTGAGATGATCTTAGGTCAGTGTTTAAGTATGATATGATAAACAACAAATTGATAGTAGGAAGCTATTCAATCTGTTGATAAAAACATAGTAAGACTGAATGTTGAAAGTTCAAAATGTTTCTTACCCTCTTTTCAACTTTATAGGACTTCAACAACAAAGATAGTTATCCACTGGAACAATTTCCTCATGGTTTCCGTGTTGTGTGCAAAGTGATTCTTTGACCTTGCAGTGATACAACTTCCCTGGTTGGGTTTGCATTAATGAAACTACATAAAGGAAGATCTAATGCTTTTTAAATCTTAAGAGTTGGGGCTTGTCCACATTTTATTAGTTTGTCATATATATTCTAGCAATATATGCTCTAGGAGTGCGAGTTGAAAATCTATTTAATGTAACTAATATATTGGAATTCTAGCTTTCAGTATTTTGTCAGAGCTTTGACCTGACTGTCTGCTAACATGTGTACTCTGTCATAAAGTATTTGCAAATAAAAGAATTAGTTCTCTGGCATTTCCCCCTCCAGCCCCCCTCCCCAATTTTCTGTTGTAAATTATTTTATTTTCTTAAACATAATAGTTCTCTTAAACCTATAGCCTACAATTGAAAGCTGGGGATTGTAAAAAAAAAATTCTAAGATTTTTTTTTTTTTTTTTGTCACATGGAGTACCATATTCATTTTATTCACATTTTTACCTTGCATTTCAAGCAAGTTATCACAGCTAATAACATCCCAAGCAAAAAGAATAGGGGATTAGTGTCTCTGAATATATATTTTCAAGTAACTCATAGTAGCAGATATTGTATTTACAAAATTCTGAAAAATACTGTGCCCAAATCCCATTTGATATACCATGGACCATATGTTTAATTTAGTCTATTTTATATGTCATCCATATTATATTGCTAGCACAATTTGTTAGGCAATTTGGTTAGCTTATTTTTTTTTACTATTGCATTGAGAAGGGATTTCAGACTTTTTTCTAACTGCCAAAGGTAGAACACATGTGCTTTCAAAAGTGCATTTATGACTCCTTTTTTTGTGTGTGTGTGTGTGTGTGTGTTTCTTTATTAGACACTGGCTTAATGAAAAGCATTCTTTTTAGAGAAAGAAATGAATGTTTACCATAATAAGGAATCGTATTTTTGGACTACATGACAAATTTTAATTTTGTTTTCCTGATTTCCCATTCAACATCAGAACTAAGGACTGTCAAATGCGCACTTGATATTATTGACATAAGGTCCTCTACTGCTTGTGCAGAAAAGAGCAATGAGAAAATTCATTGTTATTCTACAGTACATGTGCTTTATGGTTTCATTTATACAATATGAATGACATAAACACCTCATTGCAAGAAATCAAAGATTTTAAGATAACCCTTTAGGATAAACAGATGGACAGATGGGTTTAGGAGTGAGATGAATGGTATCTGAGACTCATTTTAGAATGTGCAAATTGATTCTGATTTGAAACACCAAAGCTTCTAGATAAAACTCTTCACCTAATGCAAAATTGCATCAGTGCTTTGGATATTTGATCTCCTATGTTTCTCTTACCAATTTGCTCAGTTAAATCAAAAATAACTCAGAGTTTTTGAATTTAACTGTGGAAGAGGGAGACTAAACTCGCTGCTTCTATAAGCACACTGACAATATGTGCAAAAAAGCACTTACCAAAATAGCTCATTTTCAGTTTTGAATACCACAAAATGAAAAAGATACACATTATGTAAAAGGCTGTCAAATAAATTCTAGCTTTAAATTATGTAGCTAGTCATATCATTTATGCTTGATGGAACACCATTTTAGGAAAATCCATCAGGACAGAAGATCCGTCATTATTGGTGCACTAATGTAGAATCAATCATCAGCATTTAGCTGGTGACAGCAATGGTATTAGGAGTCCTAAGGCCTATGAAAGTGATCTGTATTTTTACAGGTCTTTGGATAAGTGCAATCCATTCTCTATGCTTGCTTTAAAGCATGTTAAGTTTCTACTATAGGGAGTGACAGTTACTGGAGGAAAAAAAAGTTATGGGAATGGTATGTCACAGATGCATCTGAAACTGAGGCAAGTGTGTAGCACTAAAAGTGCAGAAAATAAATGGGATGCCATTTTCTTCAACACAAACTATGTAAGGTTGTTTTTCATTGCTGAGTTTTCATTACACAATTTGCCTGATATCAGTTACCTGGACAGCAAACACTGAATGAGATGTAGCTAAGTAATATGTACTGTCTTGGGCATTAAGAAACTTAACCTGAAGAAACCTAAATTATCCTGAGATCTGCTTTGCACTCAGAGTTTTGGGGATGTTACCCTGGAGGGCAATATATCTAAACTAAGGATCCAAACCGCAAGTTATAAAGATGAGTTGCATAAGATGGAGAGTTCTTTGCATATAGCTGAAGATCTGAACACTCAAGGTAAAGTCTGTGGAGCTTTAGGGTATAAATTGGCCTTTGTGTAAGCCCCTGCAGCTCCTGGTATCTCTGAACAATTCTGTATTTTACCTGCAATAGCTTTGTCAGTACTAACAGTACATTGCTATCAAAGACAGTATTGGCTTTGGATGCATTGTTTTGCATAGCTTCAATAGCCATTGGAAAGACAGCCCATGGGAATTAAAAATATTTCAAAGATGTTCCTCAAAGATGAATCATCCCTAGTGTCATGTGCTACTGTTATCTCTTCCCATTGCCTGAGAATTATACCAGCAAAAAGTACAATCAAAAGAAGGTTTGGAGCTCCCAAGAAATGGAAAATTTGAAATGAGGGCTCTTATATTCCTCTGTAGAGACCATTTGCATCACTGACTCCCTCAGATATAGAAAGTTAAGGTCTTGAGACCTGTGTTATTTTAAGATTTGGAAGGGCACAAGGTTTTCTTGTCCATCAGAAGAGCTGTTTCAGTGCAGAGAGCTACTGAGATGGCACTCTAGAAAGCTTAACTCTTGTTTTCTCAGCGGGCAGTCATCCTTTTCAAGAGCTAATACACAAAACTTGTACTTGACCAAAATGAGTTGTGTTTGCATTGGAAAACTTAGCCTAGAAATCTGACATAATGTGCAAGTAAATTAGTGATTATATCAAGTATAGTTAAATCATACATCCAAGCTAATGAACCATCTATAGCAAGTTAATCAAGGAATTTTCCACTATACAAGAGTCTGAAGAGGGGTTAACCTTTCCTTTTCCTCTTGATTCAGGTGTAACAACGTCTCAACACCTTGACTTTAATCATTAGAGATAATGTAATATGGTCCATAACTTTCTTAAGGTTATACAGATAATAACCATTATTTTTGCAATTCTAGGAGAATTAGCAATGTGCACTGTTGTTTGGTTTTGTTCATTATTTTTTCCCAGGTGCCCAAGTAAATAGTTCATTCATTTGTACCTTGGCTCATAAGACCGGAAAGAGGCCTCATAACTCCGGCTTTAATGAAGGAATTTAACACTCTGGCTTCAAACTAGGACTTGTGTGTCCATTATACATAACACTGTGGTGAGGAATAGGATCACTGTCAGTCTGGATCAGAATCTAGAGACATTAGTCCAGAACTCTTTACATTAGTATGTGACTTCTGTCAACTTCTTTCTCGCATTTCCGTTTGATGTCGGGAAAGGAGTGAAAGGATGTTTATTCCTCCCAGCAGTGCTCCCAAACACAGTTCTTCAGGGCGTCATTTCTTTTTAAAGTAACAACCAAACTTCAGTGGTTATCTTCTGATTGTATTTTCAAGTTTTTATGCTTTATATAGTGACATCTTCCTTTCCTGGTGGAACTATAAAAAGAGGGGACTAGCATACTGCAAGATGTTAGTAACAGGAAAGTCTTATCCACTGTTATCAAGACCATCCTAGGACTGTGCAAGATGAACATCCATCCTGACGGTTCTCTCAGAGGGATAGCTAAATAGGTATAAATGTGTTGATGAAGGCAGAAACTTCATTTGCAGTATTTTTTCAAAGAAAGTTAGCATGTGGGTTTTCATATGTGATGCACTATTCTTTTTTACATTCATTTAAGAAAAAAAAAAATTGTGGGATGACACTAAACTTAGGTTCTTTCCTAAGTAGCCATATCTCTTGTTTTGGCTGATGGCAATTCATAGAGCTGTTAAATTTACTGTTTCTGTAGTAGGTACAAAAATACTAAATATTGAATTAGTAACATTACTCAGTAATATGGTAAATCATTTTAATTTAAGAAATTGAAATTCTTCTTCTACCACATATTTAAAAGATGTATTTTAATTTTGAACTTTAATAAGAAAATTACACAGAAGTATTTATTTTAAAAATACTTGGTCTGTAACTTTCCTCCTCCCTCCAGTTCCCTGCCTTTCTATGGTTTGGTCTAGTATAGAAAATGTAGACCTACAAGAAATGATGAGGGAAATACGTAGAGGAATAATGATCAAAATGTTTTCTGCCTCTGATTCTCCAAAGCCTATACGGTATTGTAAATGGAGGGAGAAAAAGATCACACATTGTCAGCAATGAAGGAAAGAGGCTTTACATAAAAGATGGGAAAGTACTAAGACCAGTCAGTGTGGCCTTTATGTATGTAATTTTTAAGCATAATTTGCTTGTATAATAGAAAAAAAAAAAAACAATTTGATGGTTACCATGGCATCACTTAGTCTACCCTTTTCTATAAAGCAGTTTTAATTTTTCTATAGAGCAGATTTAATTTAATCCATGTTACACACAAGTAGTTTTGATCTGTTCTTAGAGATATCCAGTGGATGTAAACTCCGTGACTGACATGGGGTATCATGTTATAACTTTACTGTTTTAACAATGCAAAGATTTCTAAGACTTCTAATTTTAAAAGATTAACCAGTACTTTTGTATGATTCACATCAGATAAGGAAATTAAAACTTTTTTTTTCCCAATATTGCTTTTCAGATGGGAGAAAAATGCAATTTTCTATCAGACTTCTCTTTTTTTAAAAAAAACAAACAAATTGATCACTGCAGTTTGCACGTTCTGTGAAGCGTAATGCTCAGGGTTGGAAATGGTATTCCAGCTGTAGTCTTAGGAAAAGAGGAGAAAATGTTTCATGTTTCTTGCATGTGAAGATCTTTATATCTTCCAACATGATGTCTGTCTTCTCAATATCTTATTGACTAGTGGTTCATTTTGTGATTCACTGAAATCCTCTGAAACTTTTCCATGAAACTGCCGTCTGTGCTTTTGCAGCTTATCGCCGGCCTTACTATGGCATCTCATGTTTGTCCATACTATGATTCCTAATTTTTTTTCAGAGAATTTCTACTATTGCTTTGAATCCTGTTTCTGTCCTTTAAGATATTTGTAGTTCTTTAAAGTTGCAAGTTAATTGCGAATGTAGTTATTTTGATTTCTATTTTATCATACAGTGTGCTGATGAAAACACTAAAGAAAATGGTACACTGGAATGTAAATTTGATAGCATTAGTTAAAATTTCAAACAATTTTCTAAACAAGCAATTATCTCAGAGGTCAAGTTAGGAAATAGTAGCTCCTGGGGATCTGTGAAAAAGGGGTTATTTTTAGGAGGCTGCACAACTTGAGGTTAGGATTCTCAGTCATTTGTCCCTCTCATGGTGGGGATATGTGCAGCTTCTGCATTTGGGCTCTATTTGGGTGTGAAAGATCCTTCAATCACTTGCTTCAGATTTCATTTGACAGGACCCTGCTTGTTAGAGCCTCACTTCCTTAAAGCATGTTCACCAATCAGTGGTGTAAGATGAAAGGTATCCTTTACTAGTACTGGTAACTTTTGAAACAGAAATTAAGGTCTGTTGAGTATTACAGGTTAAGGTAAAAATGCCCTTGGATGATAGATTTCTTTTCCTCCCCCTTTCTTTCTGATCCATCATCTTAGCGGCTTTCTTGACTGAAACAAGCAATGCAGTCCTTGCTGGGTTCCCTCAAAAAAGCCTTTTTTCAGGCACTTCCAAGGTTTGGCTGCAAGTGTGCTCCTTTCTGCTTTTCAGGGGCCTCTTGTCTTGCCCTCCTACAGGTTCCCTGCCTGCTTCTGCTTGGCTGCCCCAGCCTGCCCTGTTGTGCTTTGTGAAATGTTGTGCTCTGCCAAATGAAAATGCACCATTGCTTTTGGAAGCAATCTTCCTGCCCTCTGGGAAGCTCCATTTGTGCCATTTAGTAGCAGCAAACACAAGGTAAATAGACAGCCCTCCTCTCTGCAGCTCAGCTGTATTCACAAAATACAACCTACAGACAGTAAGTGGAGAACAAACAAATGAAGCGGGCACTGTCCATCAGAGATGATAATGATGCCTTAAATAGAAAAGAAGCCTCAGGACTAATATGTTGTTTAATAAAGCAGAAGAATATTGGGAATGAGCAAGTGCTGAGAACCAGCACAGCTCTGGATGTTCGATACACTGCTAGAAGACTTGCTTTGATGGATACCCATGCTCTAGTGCCAAAGCAAGCTGGACAGCCAGCCAAGAAGTTTGCCACAGAAATTATATTGCTATAAATGTTTCACAAAACACTATTTCAGAAATAGGCTTTTCAAAGTCACCAGATTCTAGCTTGTTTTGACAATTGTTCAGGGAAGATAGCTGCAGGCATGATGCCAGTCAGTCAAGGAAATTGGGACTGTGCTTTGAAAAAAGGATGGCAGATACAGAGCTCGAGCTCTTCTCAGAAATGTGAAAAGAAAAAAGTGCCCTCAAGATACTCACATCTACATTAAACATAAATGCTTTAAATAAGAGAGAATAAAGAAGAAGGTTTGTAGGTTTTTTAGGCTTGGCTTGCAACTGGTATGGTTGCATATGTGTTTTTTTTTTTTTTTTTTTTTAAAAAAAAAGTAGAAGTAAAAAAGAATGTGGTAAAAATAGTACTAGTGAAATAGACAAAAAAAAACCTAAATAGAGATGTGAAACATATATAGAAACAGCTAACTAAAATGAAAGCCATGTATGTATCTGCCTGTTGGATTAATTTCAGAAGTGCTTTTCATACTGCAATTCTAGCTGCTGTGATGTTAGATATTCAGTTTCTGGCTGCAGATCCATTTTTCTAGCAATACTACAATTTCAGGTTCTGTTTATGGAGCAGAATATGGATTTGAACATGCCATCTTTTTATTAAGTCCCCAAACCATTTTTCTTCCACACTTTTTGTTTTTCTTCCCCCTCCCTTCAACTGTCTCTCTCTGAAGCTCTTAAATTATAATTTAGTTAAGGAGTAGTTTCATTGGAAAGATTAGATGTTTATTTGTTGGTTCGTTTTTGTTTGATCTTAACATTTGAGTTTTAATGACTTAGATGATTAATAATCCCTAAGCAAAGCACTTGCCCTTTGTAAAAATAGCTGTTGTTTAGTGCTCCCACCTCAACATTTCATTTAAAGAATGGTATCTTTTTTTTACACTGTGTATCTTATTTTTCATGCAGGCTTCTAACTTGTTAATGATACTTCATACAATATCAAAATTTAACAACCTACAGTGCGTTAGGTCAGTATGACTTTTTAAAGAATTTTTGCTGTCTTCTTAGTTACCTATATATAAAAATAAACTTGTAAGATACTCAGAGATAAGAATCAAACTCTTTGACTATATAAGTAGTAGATATATTAAAGCAGAAATGGAATAGTGGTAGGGTGCCAATACTCTGCATGTCAAAGATTTCTTTCCTTTATAATTTTTTTTCCCCAAATATTCTTTTAAGCCTTTTTGCGCAAGACTGTTCTCTTGCGACCTCAGTCTCTAAGATGATTTTGCATATATCTTTGGGGTAAAATCAGATGTCAGAACTACAGGTCACTCAAGGCATATTTCATATGTTAGAACTTTTTTTTTCCTCTCTTTACTGATATGTTCATGTTATTGAGTAGGCTTTCTCAACAGTATAAAGAGAAGTTTATATTTAGTGTGTTACATATTTCATACACTCAAATGATTTTTAACAAAATTCAAGCCATATATACAAGGAGTTTCATGGGAACATACCATGTGCCTGTTCCTTTACTGTGGTTGTTTATTGTTCAAGCACTACCATTTATTAAAAAAAAAAAAAAAAAAAAAAAAAATGTTCTTCTCAGTAATACTTGTATAAATAGCAAAGTGAAGATGAAGTGAGAGAAGCTCAGGAGATAAAATATTCCACTTCTATAGGGTTTAATAAAATTAAGGGTATTCCTTTTGTGTGCATGTCTAGTAGAGAAAAAAAGATTAGGTTTCCTCTACTGCGTGGTAGGTTGCAGTCATTACTGCTCCTGTTTAGTGGTTTGCTTTCCTCTTCCAACTTGTAGAATAATCTAATTCTTCCTCTGTGAAATATGTATTTTTGTACTATGTGGTGACAGCAAGGAGGACCTTGGACTTTGGCTACTCTTGCTGAGTGCTTCACTTGCACGTTCCCACTGTCATCTCTGAAGTACAGATTGTTCTTCATATTACAGGACCACAAAGTGAACACCAGTAAAATGAGTTTTAATTCCATCTTTAGCATTAAGATAACAGATTGGTGGCTTACTCTAAACTAGCTTTCACAGAATTATTTTGTTAAATGTGTTTAATCTCAAATATTGATAGTAAAGTGTTCTCTTTGCTTATTTAATAACAGGTAGCTCATTCTAATCAAGGATTTAACATTTCATGAAGTTTGGCAAAGAGTTCTGAAGGAAATTCATTAATTACCTGGCAGCACTTAGATAAATCTGAATGACTAATTTCCTATTAAAAACTTTCAATGCTAACACATTTTAAAAAAATCCTTTCATCTCTCTGTGTGGATATATATGTGTGTGTGTATTTCACCTTATAAACAGGTGAGATTTCTGAAAACAGATGTATTCCATGCCCTTCCTGTACTCCAGTAAAATTTAAGTAGACTTATTAGTAGATGTCATTATTCTCCAACATAATGTTTAACACAATCAATGAAATGTGTTACACCACCAAGAACATAGGGATTCCATACAAGGTTTGGAATCTACTGTTTGATAGTGGATATCCTTTTTAAAGTTACATGTATATATGTTGTTTGCTTTCTTCACTTGTTTAGTCACTGACACTTCCTATGGCGCTGAACATAGCAGGGGCACTATTCCTACTCCGCAAAGCTGGTAATGTGAGTAGTGACTAATAGTTTTAGGCAGTTTTGACAAATAGCCTGTTTTAGGCACAGATCTCAGAATGCAGCATTTTTAATATAATAATATAAGATACAATTATAAAGATGAGACAATATGATTATTTGGTTCAAAATTCCTCAGGTATCAGGTATCAAAGAAGGGAAGGCCTTCTTTGATCATCTGTCCAACTATAGCACAGTATAACAATTTCCTTTTAGTAAAGCTATGTGGTAAATGTGGGTTTTAAGTGAACTTTAGGATATTACTTTGGGTGCATATGAGAAATTTTCTGGGTCTGTGTGCTTTTATAACATATCTGTGGACTAATTGCTAAGAGATAACTATGTTTAGCAGTGCTCACAATAATTGTGTTTCTTCCCTTCAAGTACTGTGCTGTGAGGTTTTCTTGCTTTATATTTTAAAAATTAACCATTTGTCTTATGTTGACTTGTATGTTTTTTTTATTGGGATGTTCAAGGAGGAACTTTTTGCTGTGAAAACTCTTGCAGTTAGTGTGTTCTGCTATATAAAATAAATTCTTCCAGGATATACTGGCCTCTACTGATGTGTTTCTGTTATCACGGAAATGGAGATTTTTTTTCAAGTAGGTTTATTTGCTCTGCTTTTCTTTTCATAGCCTTCTCTTCATCATAGATTTGGTTTCGTACTGTCAGTCTTGTACTTATGGAGGAACAAACACCCTTCCTTTATCGTCCTTTTGTTCCTCTTTTATGTCCTTTAGGATTTGATGCCTAAAAGGCTGAAGATGAAATAAATATTGGTAGATATGAAGATAACAGGGGTACACTTCATCATATAGAAACAGTTAGATGACAAGAAAATGTAAGCAGAATTGTAAAGACGGATAGAGAGGAGAAAGAAAAAAAATAAAAATTATACTACACAAATAAAATAGGTATTGTTAAGATCTACCTTTTCATGCATGTCAAGTACATAGCAAAGTTTCTGATGAAGGTTATAAAAACAGCAATTTTTAATCTTTATCATTTACTGAAGAAAAAGTGTTTTCTTTTAAGAAAGACCTTTTACTTAAAAAGACAAGGTATCAAATTCTTAAGTTTTTTTCTTTGAATATACTCTGAAAAAAATATGCACTAAATATGTGATATCTGTAAAAATAAATATTTTTGTGCTGATTCAGGGACAAAAGAAGCTTTTATGATTCAGACAGTGTCTAATTTGAGCCTGTACTCTGAAGGAGTTCTTGTTCCTGAGGAAAGGAGAAAACATCTTCAAAGAGTCCATACTTCAGAAGTAAATTAGACTATGTCTCCCCTTGTGTTGCAGGTTCTTCCTGTTACATCTCTCATTGTTTCTGCTCTCATACGATGTTTCAAGTTGCCTCCTCTGTTCCATCTTATAATAGTATTAGTGAAGTACAGCTGGAGCTGAGTTCCTGAACTTGAAATTGTAGGAGAGTATTGTGAAAATGTTGGGAGGAAAAGTGGGGGGGGGAAAAAAAAATCTACTACTTAGTGATGACAAATTTTCAGAAACTCAACTGCAGTTTTCTTTCACCAATACCCTAGTTTCTTTTTAACAAATTTACCTTTACACCGTTCCTCTTCTAAAAACCGAAGTACAAGCTTGGTGGATATTCTTTGTCCTTTTAATCACTTGGGTTATTTTTTTCAGTTTTTATTTTGCTGTATATTTTGCAATCCTAGCAATGTAGTGTCACACTGATTGCCTTCCTTCTATCAACTACCTGATACACTTAATTTATTAATGTCTTCATGCAGGCTGCATCTTGTATATGTGCAAATTTCTTTTTGTTTCTCTAACTTTAAAAAAAAAAGTGTAATTATGGTGTTTTGATCCCCCTTACTATTGCAACTGTCATACAAATTGCCTAAAAAATGAATTAAAAAATATTTGCTAGTGTAGCAAGGTAACTCAGAAATATACACAAGTAAGTTCAGTATCTCTCTTTAAAAAGGACTTAATTTATGTAGGTGATTATTTCACTCTTAACATCTCACTTTTTTTTAGATAGTGCTTAGTAAGCATAAATATACAAGATATCTTGAAAATAGAAATAGTGTTTGAAACAGGTTTGCATTTTTATGATCTATAATGCCAACACATACTTTAAGAAGGACACAGATTACTGCCATGTTTATGATGAATAACACATGAAATGATGAGCAATGTCCCAATGACCCATGTCTGAAAACTCTATGAAAAAAATTGTATTCTGTACTAGTAATATAGATGTCACTACTATAATGCTATATTATGATTATGTCCACCTGGAATTTTGCATTAGAAAAACGCTTTGGACTATAGTGTGACAGACAGGCCAATAAAAGTTTTTTAGACTCTAAAAAACATGGTAAAAGTAAATCACAAGAAACTTTGGCTTTATATGTTTTGTATGTTTGTTTGTTTTTTCCTCTAGAATTAAACGAAGCAAACTGTCTTTGTAATATTTAGCTAGATTTCTACAGTGTAAATTGCAACTCCTTCTGTGTTAAAACTGGGATTTTAGATGTAAAGATGCCATAGTGATGTCTGCTGTCGAAAACACTGGTTTAGTTTTTAATCCTTGCTAAAATAAAGGTGTTAGTTCAGGAAACGTGGTTTGCTTTGTTGTGTTATTTTAACCAACTGCTTGTAAACTGTGGGGTACTTTTCCTAATCAGAAAGCTGATCTGCAATCCATTTATGTGATTTAGTTTTCCAGATTAGGAAGATCCTTTAACCACATTGTATTAATAGATTCTAATTAGAGTTTGCAAAGGAATCTTAGCTTGAATATCACCGCAAATGTACCACTTTGAATAATGTTTTTCTTAATGTTTCCTTTATTTCCCCCAACTTGCCCTGTTTTAACGTTGCTGACTAGTAAGGATATTGTATGCTACTTTGATTCTTTCAAAAGCACTAAGTAAATAACAAAGATTAAAAAATAAAAGGGATTACAGGATCTAGAGAGTTTGCTGAACCAGCATCAGTAAATCCGTGCTCATGGAACATATTTATAAAGTGTTCTTTTATAGCTTGTGATTGCACAGTCAATTTCGGTTATGGTTTTTAAATCTTCCTTTCTCTACTTTTCTAGGAATGATAAAGGAATGGAAGTCAGGGATAGAGTCTGGCACTTTGCTTATTGTGTGTTCACTTAAAGCATAATTTGCATGCCCCTTCTTTGCTGCAGAGCATCCATACTGCAGAAAGGTCTTGTTTGCTTATACTTTGCACTTCGATAGAACTACACAGGGGTATATATATCTATATGTGTGTGTATTATATATACACATACCTACAGTTACTTTAGTAATTTCTTTTTCTCTCCTAACAGAATTAGGAAAAGGTAGATTTTATACTTTTAAATATTGCACATCTACCACTTACTTAACAAAGTTAAGTTTGGGGTTTGTTTTGCTTAGTCATGAAAATGACTTTAAGAGAAATCTCTTAGATTCCTTATAATCGTCATGGGGAGGCTATTTCAGAGCCCATGATGCTTTGCTTGGGGTACGCTAAGGAAGAAAAATATTGTTTAAAGGAATTTAATAACGGAGTTTACCTTACATTAGTACAAATTGAAGACTTGCGATTGCTTTGATTTATGAAGTAACATAAGAAACTAATCTTGACCTTGCGTGATTTTGTCAGCTTTAGAATTCTTTTTAAGCCTTGAGCTTTATGTGCCAGTGAGAGGACCCACCACTTCTCTTTTTTTGCTTTACTGCTAATCCTCTTTTTTTTTTTTTCCTTGTTTTTCTTTTCTTCCTTATTCCCTTCAGAACTTGGAAGAAATGGCTGCAGTTGGAGGAGAGACCAGTGGTAGCTGGCATCTACACAGTGAATCTACTGTAGTTGCTCCTTAGCCATACTTTAAAGAAGAGAGTCCTCAGGGGGGCATCTGAATTCATCTGCA
>VZSV01000028.1:6930580-6987097 GCA_013398735.1 Nothocercus julius | reverse complement strand
GGGTTTTGCTTTGGCTTTTTTTTGGGGGTGGGAGGGGTGGGGGGTGGGGTGAGTGACTGGAGAGTTTGAGATGCCATTTCTACAGCAAAGTAGTGACTTACATAGGAGGCTTTTAATCTGACTGAAGAAGTCCTTCCTAGAAGCAAGAGGGTTGCTTATAGGCTGTGATTTTGCAGCACCTGTGCATATAAAGGTAGTTTGGTTGTATGGAATTTGAAATGATCAGTTAGATCTGAAAACTCAAACTATTCATCATTGTTCTTTAGCAATTCCAGAAAATAAGCACCTAAGGAGTGAATTTAAAAAAAAAAAAAAAAAAAAAAAGGCATGTGTCACTAAGTGGCTATGTATTTAGTTATGTAATTGCATGTATAGTTTTAAATTTATATGTGACCATTATTCTGGTATGAGCCACTTTGAATAGATGTACATATAAACTGTATCAAGAACTTAGCTTGACCTATTGCTTCTCTCTATTGAGATAACATAAAGAGATTGAATGAAATATTTTATCTACATGAAAATATCCATTTCAGCACTAGTAATTTTTATATGCCAGTAAGTTATGAACACTTCCCTCCAACCTAGAAAGGTGCAAAAGTAAAAACTGTAGAGAAAAAATGTGTTTATATCCTTGCTGAACTTTCAATGAAATAACGATCATCTTAGAATAATGTTACGTTACTCTGTAGGCTAAGATACACAAATGCTAATTTGCTGCTAGACTGCAGTGCCCAATTTGCATTCCAAATCAGACTGCAGAGCTCCCCAAATGAGCAGGTGCCCTCCCAGTGTATTTAATCTTTGCTTTTCCTGGCTAAATTCATAAGAGTGCCTGCTTTTTAGTGTATGCTTGCTTACATACATATGTGGTGCTTCGCCATCTTAAAAATGGTCTAGTTTTTTTGAACAGAGTGTTGAAGTTTACAGATAATTTTGAGTATTATCTGTCAAGGAATAGATGCAAGATTGCTTTAAATCTGAAACCTCCCTAAATTCCTGTCTATTGTGGCATTGATGTTAGCTAATGTATAGGGTGCATATAATTTGCAGTAATTAACAATTTTATGTGTGTATACACACACAGATGCATATTAAAAGATACTATTATAAATATATTTTCTAAACTAAGTGCAATAGTATGTATTTGTTATTTCCAAATGATATGGATATATGAGAAGGAGGGAAACGAAGCGTCATATTATTCTTGCATGTGCTGGTCCGGGGGGGCGGGTGGAAGGGGGAAGGGAGGGAGGGAGAGAGGAAGACAAGTAATACAGCATAAAGAACCCACAAGCATCTGGGCTTTCCCACTTCAATAGCAAATAGGGGGAATTGTGGATCGGTGGTCTGCTTCCCGTTAAGTGGACACCCCTCCATCTGTTTTCAGTACAGCCTGTTTCCTATTTAACACACAGATTTCAATGCAAACCTCGATTTCTTTTCTCTATTTTATATGCAAAGTGAGGCTTATAAATCAGAGGCATTGCTATAAGGGTTCAGACCAAATTTCCCCCCAAAATTCACAGGCTATTCATTTGAATACCTGCTTACATGCTACACAATGGGCAGCTTTCAGAAGAAAAATTGATAATCTTCATGGAAGAGTAATTTGAATGAAATTACACTTGACAGCCTGTCTTCAAGCAAACAAGGAGAGTGAGGGAGCCTTAGCTAAGCTCTGAGGACTTGCCTAAGCCTCTGCTGTTGGAGCTTCCCAGGGAAAAAAAAAAAATCCACACTTTTTCCTACATCTGACTGAAGCTTTTGATTAATTCTGTGTAGCTGTTTCTAGTGAAGAAAGGTAGCCATGGAAGAGAATATGGAAGAGGGACAAACCCAGAAAGGTATTGTGATAAAAATTGCTTTCTGTTTGCACAGAGAAGATTATTTTACAGTTCCTTATTTGCTTTGCAGCATGCTGTAAGGGTAGCAAATATCCTTGTGTGGCAGATGGAAAAGATTTTATTCATGCAATTTACATGCATTTGTCTTTCTACAGTGGCAGCTAGCATTAATATTGTGATTTCTATCTGGTACATAATACCAAAATATTTCAAACAGAGAATTTTACATCTGTCCTAATAATACTGCAGGCATTAAATGCTGCTTCTCAGACCAGTCTTTGTTAACCTTCATTTATTTCATGCTTTCACGCTTGTCTAGGTGGGTCAAGGGAGCATAGTGTGAGAGCTACTCACACAGCTAGTTGCAGTTGTAGGTCTAACAATATAACCAGTATTTACACCTTTGAATGAGAATCTAGAATGAAGAAAGACCCGGGGTGCATTTTGTATATATTTAGGCAGTACTGATATTTCTCTCTGCCTTTTTCTCCATTTTTGTCTTGTTATCTGTTGAAGCAGCATCGCTATAGTATCCATGTATGGGATAGCTCTAGTATATCTAGTATTTGCATTCTGCATTTCATTTTGCATGTTGCTGCTGTATTTGCTTTAGCAAGGTGAGCATAGCATATTCAGAGGATTTCTGTTCTAATATTTCTGGCCAAGCTGAAAATAACTGAACGTGATAGGATGTCTTAGTGCTTAAAAGTGCCTCTGAAGATTATTTCTGCACCATTTACTAATTTCTGAATCTCTGAAAAGCATAGTGAAAGTGATTTCACTGAAGCCTTGTTCTGCCTAAGCAGCATTACAAGAATGAAAGCAAGCAAGGTTTTTTCATTTTATTTTTCTGCAAGCACAAAGGAAAATCCTGGTGAATATTTGCAACCCTTAAATTGTGTTATCCTTTTGAATTTATTTGGAAATAAATTTTCATTTTTAAGGATGACTTAGGAACTCACAGATCTGATTAATGCAAATTGCATGTAAAGACATATATTTCTGATTTGATGACATTCTGTTTTTCTGCTCCCTGATCAATCTGCTTCCTACATGTAAATGTTATGCTTCCTCATTATAACTGACCCATTTAGGCAGAATGCAGCTCTGGATTGCTTATAATCTTGATTTTTATAGAGATGCATATACGTAGTCAAGGCTGTATGTGCTCTCTGTGTGTATATATACAAATATATATGTGTTTATATATTTATATAAATAGATTAATAGCTGGTTAGTAATTTTAGCTGTTTCTTCATTTTTTTTTTGCAAGTGCCAAGTAATAATGAAAAAGTACAAAGCATAAATTGAGTTCCTTTTGCAAAGGTAATTTGAATACTTTCAGTACTTTCATTGTATGGTTCAAATTATTTCATGTGCTTTATATGTAGAAATCTGTATCACCTATGGTTTTTTTTTTCTTTAAATGGGAAATAGGTTTCCACTGTCATACTTCTCAGTGTCATTTTACTATGCTTGTTTATTAAAACAAGTGAAATGAAGTACAGTTTGACTGCTAAATCCAAAACTTCATTGTTAATAAATAATATTGCCCAGAAAAACTATAAAATTCCACCCCCCTACACACCCCCATCTTTATTAGAATAAAAATGGAGGGGGAAAAGGTGAATCAATTTCTATATTAGAGGAAGCTGTTGTTATTGATGAGCTGTGTCCTCATTGTTCATTTGATAAGCAGTTGAATGACCAATAGCCTCTCAAAATGGTATGATTAATAGTGTGATTACAGCAGCTACCACTACTGATTTTTTTTTTTTTTTTCCTCTCCTCTCCATTTACAATGTCATGTGTTCAGCCTTTTTTCCCTTTAGTGGTACCCAGCTGTCATCACAGACACTGACAGGAGAATGTTAAAAGCTGATAAATTATATTTATTTTTCCGTATTGGTGTGGAACGGAATAGGGCTGTAGTAGCTGTCAAACTGTCATGAATCCACTTTGGATTCTGATGACTCTTAGAATGTATTTGGAGTTTGAAGAAAATTTACTATTTAGGTGAAAAAGGAAAACATTGAGAAATGATTTTTGGGGGGATGCTTGAATACAGAACTAAAATTTTAACAAAATAAATTGATGATTTTGAATTTATGGATCTCTTGTAAGGCTTGCATTATGTATTTGAAGGAAAAATATTGACTGTTTTTAGCTCAACTTGATATTTCTCCTTCATAGTTCCTGGTTTTGCTTTCACATAGTGTGCTCTATCTATTATTTTTTTTTTTTAATTGATCTCCATGGCATAGTTCTAGTTTATTTGGACCAGATTTTCTCCAACTGTAGTGTCCCAGCAACTTGCGTTATAGTACATTCATTGTAATTTTCATCCTTCTGTGATCTTCTGTGGAACTATTGGTTCATTTCTTTCTATCTCCTCTTTTCTATAAAATCAATGGCAGTATGAATTTTAACTGTTTATCAATTCCTATACTTGTCACAGCAGATTCTTTAAACCTCCCACTGAACAGCATTACATTTTGCTAGCAGCCATGATGGAAGGGAAAAGTTTCATATGGATGCATTTCATAAAAAATATCTCTAATAAGAGGCTTGCTGCTTGCAGAGTCTTTATTATTTTGTTTTTATAGATTTTTATGCAATATGATATTGATAAGTGCAACAATTCTTGCCATAGTGATTCCAAATAATGTCCTTCTGTGTATCTGTATATTCTAGTTTTTAACACTATTTATTCAAGGCTGTATCTTGGAAAATTCCCAGCAGGGAAATATATCACATATCTAGTTTCTGAAATAAATGAATTGCTAGAAAATGTATTGTCTAAATGGTTTTGCCTGTTTTCCTCCCCTGTATTTTTAGCTGTTGGCCTTGGAAATTCTTGGCATGTGAGCACTCATTTGGAAAATGGGGATAGTGCTGTTCAGCAGTTTTGATTTTATGTGTATATATATATATACACCTACACAAAGAATTCTCTATTCATTTTTCTGTATTAAAACATTAGAAGAGCCCTTTATCCCAGCCTCAACAATACATCTCCTGTGCTGACAATTTGGGAAGGATAGTTCAGCTGTATGTATACAGTTGTCTGTAGTTCTCCAGGAACTGAATCTGTGCAGAAAAGGTGGCTGAAGCATGCATGCTACACGTGAAGAACACTAAAATATATCGTAACAAAGCTGTTGTGCCTTAGAAATATCAACCCGTTATCCTTTCCGTAATACTGACATTATGGTACATTCATAGGAAATCTAATGTAGTAGGAGGTTTGATTGCAAATTTGCTGTCTGAAAAAAACAATAGAGATAGAGCCTGCAATTTATTTTACCGGTTTGTTTTTCAAAAATGATCAACTCCATTTAGAAGCAGAAGTTTAACTGATGTCTTCAGGGATGCATGCTAATTCTGAAAGCTTGTGCATAAATTGGCATATGTGTCAGTGGCACGTATCGACAGCCAGCGTTTGAAAAACAATGACGTCAACTTCTAGCTGTTCTATGTGGGAAAAACTGTCAGTCCAGTTTCTGCAGAACAGCTCTTCCTTCCATAAAAGCACCGAGTTTACAATGATTATCTCCTATTTCTAGGCACTCCTCTCAGTAGAAATATTTTAGAAGGGAGAAACTGGTTTTTTTTTTTTTTTTTTTTTTTTTTTTTTTTTGGTGGAGCTTAGATCTATTCTCACTACAAATCTTATTTGAGGAAAAAAAGAAACAGTCTTTAGCACAGTAATTCATACTTCTACCACCTGTATTAAACTAAAGGTGGGTATGCCTTTTTATGGTTCTACCATAAAGTCGTTTTTAGTTTGAATTCCTTGAATTCCTTTTTAACCTAAGCTACTGGTGATGGAGCATCTATGTGTGTACAACAGCAAGTATAGGGAAGAGCTGATGTTACATAAGCCTCTTGGCTGTAGTGTACCTAGTAAGCATAGACAAGAGTTCCACTATTGTACTAGTAGCATAGAAAAAAAAAACACAAAAATGTATTTAATATTATCTTTATATAGAATATTAGAAAATGAAAAATGAGTCATTATTTGGCCTGCATTAGTGATATAAATGAATCTGAAATCTATTATCAAAGCTTTTTTATTCATTACAGAACATCACAGTAAAGTTTTAAGTAGCAATTCAGAATAAAATCAGGAGGAATCCAGGATGCTGTCGGTAATACGTACACACCGACTCTGCTTGTTCAGCTGGAAGAAAGGAATACTGAATTGCTTTCTTTACCTCCAGTACTTTTTTTTAGGAGGATGGAGGAAGATAAGGACGGAAGGGGGTCGGACAAGACTCCAAGACTCAGACACTGATTTAGCAGGGTAATAGTTTTTAATAGCAGATGAAAGCGATGATCGGGATTGTATATTAAGAAGTAAAATAACCAAACAGTCAAAAAATTCCAAGTCAGCCATTCATCCTTTGCAAGCTAGTTTTATAAATGTCACCTCTAAAATAAGAATTGTCTAAAACAATTGACTGTTTTTAGGAAGCTAGTTAAAGTAAAAGTGAACAAAGCACAAAACTGTGCATTGTGATCTTGTTGAGTGACTATACTTGTAAATAAAGCCTAGAAGTCAAATTCTGTTCCTCTGTAAATGTCAGATGGTATGCTTGGCTTTTCAGGAAGAGCTTCATGATGTTGTTAGTACTCTACCAAGTCTTTTAAGACTCCTAAAGTGCAAGCAATTTGTACTTCCAGAAAAAATCTGGAAAGATTTTTTCATATTTTGCTTTATAAGAAAGAAGATGTATGAAGAATATCAATTAGATATTCTTCATACAAAAGCTGAAGTTGCAGTGCTTGATTGCTGAGGAAAATATGATGGGCAGAAGTCAACTTACAATTTTCCTGTTTCTGCTGGGAATGTATTTTCTGTTGTGTTCAGATGGGATTTTTACAAGTTCCTTCAGAGTAGCATGGTCTTAATATTCATCATCTATTTGTTGTTGCCTGTTTTTAAGAACACATGTGTAAGGTGCGCACACACACACATATAAAAAAAAAATAGTGCTCCCTATCTATATATGTATTTACACATATGTATATATAAATACACCATTGACAATTGTGAAGTCTCTAACAGATTAACTAGTTTCTTTAATCAGTGTTAAATACTGAAGTAAATTTTAGCATCTGGCAGAGTATCTCAATGTATTTCCTGCTTAATACTCCTTAGATCAATAATTTTATTAAGGAAGAATGTAATAACATCATTCAATATGAATTTGAAGTTAATTGTTCTAATTGCGTAAGAGTTATTCTCCTTTATGTGGTAGATACAGACTACCTTATTTAGAGGATTCTTTCATTAAAAGCAGTTTCAGAGACATAATTTGAATTTCTTACGATTTGATACATTATGTCCTTGTTCACAGATAATGATGCTAATGAAATTTACCCTTGTTTGCTTGCTTAATCTTTCATTGACATGTCTCTGTTGAGTGTAGAAAACTTTGTATTTTTTTACAGGTTTAACCTAACAGCAAGCATCAGGCATAAAAGCCCAGCATTTATTACATATATTCTTTCAAGAGAATAAGTATTCCCTACTGTCTTCATGGTAATTTCAGCACTTATATTGATATTTCACAAATAATCGTGGAAATTCTTTTTAAGGTAGCATCTATTTAAAAATGCTTGATTTATACCAATTCTTTGCAACATACTGTATTGAAATAGCAACACGTAAGTGCACAAAACCCTTTCCACACTTTATAAAAGTAAAAGCTCATGAGAAGCTGCACACCTGATAGTAGTGTAGCTGTAACTGGTGTCTATCTATAAAGAAGCTATGCATAATAAGCATAGTGAAAAAGAGGCTGAGAAACTTTGGTTTTATGTTAACTTAAAGTGATGAGAGAGGAAAGTTTCTCTTACTTGACAAATAAAAGTATATCAGTACTTACTAATGAAGAACTGCTATTGCACTTGGTCCCTTGGCCTAGTTTCTCAGATGAAGAAAGCTGATACTCTGTACACTACCTAGAAAGGTGATGTAGCCAGTGTGGGAGGCTCCACTACTGGTGAATCAGTCTGGCTTTTTTGATGTGATTCATTAGAGGCTGCCACCCCCGGTTTCCCTCTGGATCTTCTCTGACTGTATTAGGCTGCATGCAATAATAAGTATCTGGCATAATTTTGAATTAATTCAAAAATCTTTAGAGAAACACAATGGGAAGAGCCTGTGCTATTTTATTGCAGCTCTTAAATGAGAGGTGTTGTGACAAGTTTGGCTGTAGCTAAGAATTTAGGACCACATATTTTTGTCTAGGATTCAGAGCAGTAGCTCTTGAACTTTTGGGATTGTATGATGATCGGTATCACAGGACATAAATGAAGAAGCTTGTCCAGGCTGGGACCTCAGGCCTATGTTCAGATGGCACAAGGCTCTGATCTAACATGAAAGCCAATGCATACCTCCTACCATCATCTACCTCCACCTGCTCAAACCATTTGCTCTCAATCTCTCCTTCAAGCATCACCTTAACAATTGTCTACCTTTAGACTTCTGCTCCAAAGAACAATGTGTTGCAAACAGCACCTTGAGCATTTGGAGATTTCTTAATATTTGCAGGTTAGAAACAGCATGCAAAATTTAGTGTTGTGTTTACAATCTCTACTTGTGTGGTTGGGAAGACATTGTATGAGCTGTTAAAGTCTAAACTCTCTGAAGACTATGAAAAAGTTTGCATTGATACTGCTTCCATTATTCCTGTTTTATGAGTAAGTAAAGTCCTAAATCTTCAAGATTTTTTAAACATTTCACATTAATAAATATTTACAGCTATGGGTGGTTTTATTTCCAATGTCTTTTGGGAGGAAGAAACAAAAAAAAAGGGGGGGCAGACTCTGCACCTGGTGGCATCTAAAGCCTAAAAGGAGAAATTGCTCCTCTATATTAGGTTTTAGAAGGTATGCATGCCTAATCTGGAATATAATAAGAAAATGCTGTGATATTTTTCTAAGTTCTTTTAAAATATTATACAACTGTTTAAACAAGAAATATATCCTACAAATGGGAAGCATTCAGTCATATGAGGTGGATTCATATACAGGTGTAGTTGTTGACTCTCATCCAGTGGTCATGTCACAGTGTATTTAGATATGGAAAAAAATGAATGTTGTATTTAAATTCATACTTTTTTTGTCATAATGTGACAGAAGACTGTATATTACATACCTACCTAATGTTTCTAACTAGATGATTTTCAGAATTTTTCTCATTTCCCATGGGAACACATATGTTCTCATTTTATGTAGTACATATTAGAGTTGTCAAAGGGAAATTACTTTCTTTCCTTATGTAGACAGATAGAATTTTATGATTCCTTTACATCATTTATATTCCCAAGACCAATGCAGTAGTAAAAATTTGATGCCTTCTTATGTCTATACCTGTGTATTGCCATGATCCATTCTGGTTAATAAATAGAAACCTTGACCTTAGTGACATTATTTTGGGTTTGAGTCCTAGCGGAGTTAAAAGGACATCAAGAATACAATTTTCATATAGGAGTGAGATGCTAGTCTGCATTTGTGTTTTGCTCGACAGCACTGCAGCGTACAGCTGCCCTGATGCTTGTTTAAGAGGTATATGTGTGTGGCTGGTATATACGAAAGAGTGTATGTGGGGAAGGGAGCTAGGTATTATAATCTGGTAGCTATAGCCACTAATCTTATTGTCCCTTAGTCCAGTGCACATTGTCTAAGAGAATATATTGACAAAGTTGCAGTATGGTTTGTAAAGATGTTAGCTTGGTAGCTTTGCTTAATTTGAGTATTGTAAGCATTTGTTTAATATCCATACAGTGTATGTTCAGATGATGAGGAGGGCATGAATTGATCTTCTGTATTCGTAAGTCAGAAAGTGAAGTAGAAAGCAGGTACCAGATTTTACTCTGTTTGAAGCAAAAACAGGTTAGGATTTCAAAGTTGAATACTGAGCCTTGAATATTGAGTCACTTACTAGGAATCAAATTCTCAATATTTCTACCTGCAGGGTGAAAAACTACTCACTATGTCTAAGATACAGTTCTGTTTTGATGAAATTATATTGAAAATAAAAGGATGAGAAGGTTAAAAATGATACTACAAATACTGGTAAGATTTCAGTATTTCAGATCTTACCTGGCTGTCTCCTCAGTCTTTTGGTGGAATTTGAGTCATAATTTTTGACCTATAAAGCTCAAATGGCCTGAGATGATGTGAGAATTCGTGGAACATTTTGTTTTTTATGGCATCCTAGGCATGCTCCTAAAGACATCTGTATATAGCCTACTAGGTAGAGCCCTATCTGAATAACTTTTACATGTTGTGGTTTTTAATTACACTTTGGTTGTACTCCCTGGGGCTGCAAATTGTGAGGTGTTATTATGTAGGCAGAATTAGATACATAGTATCCCCACTACAAAATACAGGAGAATTCTAATTTAGTCATTAGAGAGCCATGTGGAGGCAGAGAGAGGCAGGCATGTTGTTGATCTTACTTGAGGGACTGTGTGAGGGTCACCTAACTGACTATAAAATCATTTGGTTGAAGATCACATTCCATGTTGATAATGGGCAAGTTGTCTTTCTTGAGACCAAATGCAGGCTCTCTGGCTGTTGGACTACTTTGTTATGAAAAATCTTAATGAAGTAACTGTACCTGAGTACATTGCATGTTGTGTGTGTGTAGCTGATAGTGATGACAGTAAATCAATAACATTATGAATTCTGGAATTCTTCATGTGTCAGAAAATAACCGTGCATCTTTTAAAGGATGATGTTTTTGAGAAGGGTTGTATACTAATAAAGAGCATGTAGTTTAATTTATGGAGGTAGTAGGTTTCTGAGCTTTTGTAAGTAATGACTCAATAGGCATAACTGAGGATGAAAGTAAATGTTTGAATTTGCCTTGAGAAGGGAAACATCGACTATAGGCCAGTGTGTACATAAAAGTATTCAATTAAATTATTGAATGTTATATTATTGATTTTTTAAACTGAGCAGTTTTAGTATGAAATGTTTCCCACTCCATGGTTTTTCTTCTATTCATGACTTGTTGATAAATCACTACTGTACAGAAAAAGTTCCTAGGCTAAGCTGCACAAATACAAAGATTTACTTTCTTGTGGAATAGAGCATGTTGTTTAGATTTATAATATGCTTTTCCTCTCTGCTGCTGGTGCTTTAATATAGAAGTACAATTGGCTTTCAGGGATTTTCACAGCTTTCTGATTTCTTGTTGAGAGGTTGACTGCTCTGATCAATTAGTAATTTAAGCTTTTAATATATAAGCATATCCATGTTTTTCACCTGGCTCTTCTTCTCAGTAGGTTGCAGTTCCTTATACACATGTACAAATGCCATTTATAGCATCTTCTTTCAAATCTTTCCTTTAAACATAATAGAGAAAAAATTGAAAGCTGCATTACAGTTCCACTGCATTTGATCACACAATTCTTGTTCTTATGCTGTACTCATGATTTATCAATTTTTTTAATGTCTGTATGTTCCCATCTCTTTTGTCTGTGGATTTCATGTGACTTGATCACAATCCATTAATAGGGTTACCAGATATTGCATCAGAAGTAATAATCAACAAACACTTTGAGAGGTCTCTTTAGGTCTCTTTTTTTTTTTTTTTCTTTTTCCTTTTTCCTGAATCCACATTTTATTTGGAGATACTGTGTAATGTATCTGGAATAGTACACATCCAAGGTGCTAACATGAAAACCATGTATGTGTAAAAGGTCTTGGCAGCACATTTGTAATATGAGTTTAATTTCATTAGAATCTGTTAAAAATCTGATTAAATATGTTCACTGAACACATTTTACAGTTCTCAGAAGAACTGTGTTTAGCATTTGAGTGACTTTCTTGTTAAGTAGGCATCCTAAAAGACAGTGGACAAACCTTTTGAGATCCTCATGCTATCTAAAGGCATTATATTAGGATATAGCTGAATTATATTGCTGAGCTAGAGAGCATTCTTTTTTTCTTCCAAGTGTTCCTTTATCATTAGATTGAGATAAAAATTGATAAACATTCATATATATTTCTTTATTCTTGTCTTTATCGGCTGCATAGCACTTCCCCTTTGTTTGAAAATTCATCATCCTAGTATTATGGACCACCTTTATTCCTAATGTTGTAGTCATGAGCAGGTTTTTTTTGTGTAAATTCATATAAATCTTGATTTTAGTGTAGTTTAATATTAGCATCTGAAATTATAGACTTGCATAACTTCAGAATATCTTGAAAACCAGTGACAAAGGTGCTCTGATCCTGCTATGGTTTATTAATACAATTTTGATGTCATGCATGTCCCATTGGTTTTATATGGATGAGTCACATATGCAAAAATGAAACATATAGTCTTTGTAAGTTTAGGGCATAACATTGGTGCAAAGCAATTTACATATAACTGTCAGGTTTTGAGCAGAAAATCTGTGACTGGACATGGTGATGTTATAGCTAGCAATCAAACAGAATCCGAGGGCAGATTGGAATGGAGCTTTTTATCAAGGAGGGTTTTGCTCATTTTGTTTGCACGATATTGCAGTACATTATATCATGCTTTGAAGCCTCCCTTGGCTGTCTGCATGTTCCAAGAAATCGCTTTTCTTTTTCTCTCACTTCTCTTAATTTTCATTGAAGGTGTTTTTTTTTAATTTTTATTTTTATTTTTTTAATAACAGACTATTTTGCAGACAGGGCAAACTGGTGTCTTAGCAGTAACGAAATATTTTGCTGGTGTGTCTGGTTCACATGCTTAGGCTAAGCAGAGCATCAAATCTGTTATGCAGATGGAATTTTCCCCAAGGCATGGACCGCTTTCCAAGAAAATATCTGAGAGTTTATCTGAGAGTTTAATTTCATAAAGTCTCTGCTAGCATAAGGACCTACATACTGGGGTTATCCTATGTGCTCTCCTTACGTGATGTATCATGGCTGAGATTTTTAATCTTCTGTTGTAAGTCTGATGCTATTGCACCAGCCTGTGCTTGGCAGGGAAGACTAGAATAGATCATTGAATCCTTTTTGAACTGAGTAACTTCTAAATATTTTTCTGTGATTGCAAAGTACTGGACTCTGACAAGGATGAGCCTGTCCAAACCTGTGTTTAAAATGAACAGAAAACAAACATTTAGTTCTGAGATCTTTGCCATATTAACTGTACTTCTAAAATCTTAATGGGAAAAAATGCATTTTTAGCTATGTGTAGGGTTGGTGGGAACAACTTCTGGTTTTATAACACCCATCAGATGAAATTAATCAAAAAAGATGCTTATTACTGTTGCTAACCAAAGGATTTAGCAAAGCATGTTTTATACCTTTGCACCCTTTGCATGACAGGCAAAGGCCAAAAATAAAAGGTAAATAAATTTGTTTCAGCTGTTCACCAGCATATGGAGATTACCATTTCTCAAAGATGTTATCACTCAGAATTATTCTAGGTTTATTCACCAGTGAAACCCTGGAATAATTACAGCCTAGCAGTGAGTAGGCCTTTTGAGTCAGCTTGTGTTTATACTAATAGTTCATACTAGATATTCTTTTTCCCCTCCCCATCTGGCAGAGTCATTAAATATTTAAGATGCAGGAGAAACTGTTGTTGACAATTGGGGTCTTCTATTGGCTTTATGGAGGTGTTTGGGAAAAGGATGTTTTGCTGATTTCTCTTTTCTTTAACTGCTAGGCATGGTCTATCCCATTCATATTGCCTATGCTTCCAGAAGATATCCTTCCATTACTTCCTGTCATTATTCCTCTCTAGAAGATGAAAACACGTATTTTATTCTATATTTAGTGACATCCTTTTTATTTTAGGGTCAGCTCAAGTAGCTATAACTTTTTTTGACTGTGATTGAAATATGCAGATATGCAATTAAGAGTTTAAAGGGTCTGTAGCTATGTGTGATTGTATTTCGTGACTTTTACATATAGAGCTTAAAGGTACCCCTGTCTTCTGAGAGTGCATTTATATGTCCCCATCTAGGGAGTTATCTTCCAATATAGCCTTTTTACTAGTTGTCTGTCTTGATATATTTCTCATATGGGATTTATTTTTATTATTATCTTTTAGTGTAAACTCAACTAGATTTGATGTAGTTACTCGAGTTGCTAAATCTTGTGATATTCTCTGGGATCTCATTTTTCTCTTTTGTTTGACCTTGTCCTCATAATTCCTGAACTTTTTTTGAGTGCATACAAACTCTTTACCTCCAGCTGGAAAGATGACATGTCTACTGGTAGAGGCCTGAGTCCTGCCGCTTGAGAATTGCTGATCCACAATCATTCCTCTATTCTAATATCCTGCCAAGGTGATAGACTTCAGTACTGCTGAATGTGGTGATTATATTTCTACAGGGATAATTTTACTAGGCTCTTTGTAGTCCTTTAGGGACAAGGAATTACACAATGGCCCAGATGTAGCATGCAATGTAAGAGTAGCAATCATAAAACTAAATTATTGCAGTCATCCTTTCTGTCTTTAAAATCTGTTGTGTTAAAACACTTATGTGTTTTATTATGTGTTATTTCATAATAACTTCAGTGTTATAAATTGTATATTTTAATGTCTTCCCTATAGAAATGCAATGAGTAATAATTTGGCTATTGATAGTAATGGCAATAATGTTACAGAGCTTTTTTCAGTTAGGGACATTAATGAATTCTGTAGTAAATCAAATTGATAAGCAAAAAAATGTAGAATGCTTTCATAGAATGAATGTAATGAAACAAACTTGGTCTTTTTAAGTGGCAAAGAATGTTAGAAGCCTTCATATCTCAATAAGTTTAATATGGTCAGAATATTAATAAACTTTATTTTTTCATTTTAATGACATTATTTAGAAAAAAGGCAATTATTTTTGCAGTTGCATTTGCCTTATGTAACTGCTTTGACTGTTTTTTTTTGTTGTTTTTTTTTTTTTTTGTCCTTTGAGTCACTTTCTGAAATCATTTGATGTTTGTCTTTTGTTAAGAAAAACTGAGGAAACACTAGCATCTTTTCGAAGTGTTTGTATGGTTGTTGGTCTAGAGCAGCAGTTGCTCTGTCAGTGTCACAGTATTTTTTTTTAATCTCTGAATTAATTTTCTTAGGTTGCTAGGCAATTTTACTTCATAGTTTTAATGGAAAATGACTAATTCATCATGCACTCATTTCAGAATCTGCAATTGTTTGCTTCAAAACTGACATGTTTAGAAGTAAGTAAAGTAAAATGCTAGACAAATGCTGATGTCAGTGTGCAATCTATGAGTAAAGCTAACAAATTGACCAAAATTCCTGTTCCCACTCCTATATTTCTTATACTTATAATGAATTTTTGGAGTGTACAAGGTACTTAGGAAAGACAATTACATTTTATATTGGGGGAGTAAATAAATATTTGTTCTCATGTTTGACATCTTGGAAATTTCTAAGGGCAGCTTATGGAGGTGGTTACGTAATATTTATTCTGAGCCGGTGCCATAATGAGCCCATCTGCATTCTGAAGACTTAGCAAGAAAAAGATTTAACAAGTGCTAAGTATTGAGTGATTCAACTTAGAGATACTTTCAGCAGGTCATGCTTACCTGTAGGGCAGGGAAATGGAAAAATGAACATGAATATACAAAACAGTGATAACCATGTTATTAAAGAAAACATTCTGCAGTTCCATAGCTGTTTTTTGTAACAGAAGGTGAGATGCTTTGTGATGTCTCTTCAATTTTTAAAATACTTTCTCCTATTTCAATCCTCTTCTTACTGAAGGACGAACATAAAAGAACAGTAACTTTAAAAAAAAAAAAAAAAGGGGGGGGGAGGGAAAGGGAAGGGAAAGGAAAGGAAGTTTGTGGCTTCCTCAGTATCTCAGTATCAAGATGTGCAGAACAAGGAACACAGGCCTTGTTTATTTCATTGCTGTCAGGTATGCATTCATTTCTTCTGATCTATCAGCTTATGAAACATTATCTTTTACTGACATATTTTCTTTGCTGATGAACTGAACAGTTTGGAAATGGTTGAAACCTGTCCTACTTACATGTATGAGGAAAAAATGCTAACAATGTCTTGTTAATGTTAGGCTCTATGTCTGTCAATGCTAGACTCTGTGCTTTTAGCTGGGGTTCATGGTTTACCAACTCAGTTCCCTTAGCTCATAGCTTTGTTCTAGATGCTTATGTGTGTGTTTTCTTTCTTTTCTTTTTTTTACAGTAATTCTATCTTCTGGATATATTGAGGACCACTCAATAGATTTATCAGATTGAGTGATAATAAATGATTTGAATCTATTTTCGTCCAGTTCACAAAGATGTTGTGTAGTGCTGTGGAAGAAAACTGCAATTTTAATCACAAATTAAAACCGTAGATTTTAATTTTTTATTAAATATGCAATTTTTGTAGTATCTTTTTAATACAACTAGCCTATGACAAAATATTCCAACCATTGTCTTAAACTTTTATCTGAGATGCACTTGGTGTTAATTAGGCAACAACAGAATTCAGTTTTAGAACTTCCCAATGGTATTTGAAAGAAACAAGTCATGCAGCTATGAGGACTATCAAGACCTTTCAAAATGATACTGTCGAAGAAATGATAGATCATTTAACCACATTCTTTATAGAGTAACGTGAGAGGTCATTATATATGAGCTAATAAAGCGGGTAGATAGCCAGAATGTTTGTAATTGAAATGATTGTATACAGTGACTTTATAAAAATTATATTAGACACGTATTACATATTTGGGAGCCTTTCTTTTTGTAGATGAGAGGTGGCATATACAGTCAAGATTCATAAGATTATATTGATGTTGGTGATTTTTCCCAGCTCATCTTCATCTGTTTTTGCCACTTATAGCACTGAGATGACAGTTTCTCATTTGTGAAACTAGGTTATGAGTGTCATACAATAAAAGTGTAGAATGTTAATAATGTGAAGGATAAAAAACTTTTAGGGCAGATGAGATGAACTGGTTAATGAACATAGGCTGTGTCCTAGATCTGTGAGGCACAGAACACTTACTTGATAAGTTGGTTCTAAAAAAACAGCTGTTGGGATATTGGGATATTTGATAAAATGCAAACAACAAAAACAAGAAAAAGCAAAAACCCTATCAAAGACCTTCCATAGGTAATTCCAATTGTCCCCAGGTCAGTAGGTACAAATATTATCCTTTCTATGCTCTTGTAGTTTCAGTTAAAAATGATTAAAAAGAGGCAAAGGATCACATCAGTGATTTCTATCACGTTTAATAAACTGATGGATGATACTGTTATGATATAGTGAACGTATGAAGAGTCATATTCTTGGCTTTCAAAAGTATATTACTTCAGCCAGTAATTAATAAACTACTGTTTTTGAAATACTGCTTTATTAAAATTAATAGAGCATAATTTAAAGTACTAGTTTGAGGTATCAAAGATATGACATTGATTATTTGTCTCTTTTATATCTTTTAATTTGATCTACAGAAATTATCACAAAATTGTGCTTCTGAAATCTTATTCTATTTCACTGTGCCTTGGTTTCTTATCTCTCAAAGTCATAAGAGAGATGACTTCTTATTTCTCTTGTTCATTCTATGACTTGTTTATTGTTTTAGTGGGTCAGAGTCTTTATATCTAGACAACAGGACTCATCTCAGCTGAGGCTCTAGATTTTACTGTAATTCAAAAAAAAAGTATAGAAGCTGATTATTTAGTGTTTTGTAAAAATTGCACCAGTTTTATTTGAAAGTTCTTCTAACGTTCTTAAATGGGTGGAATAAAGGATTACTGAAGTATCTTGTCTGGACTGTCCTACTTTAGAGCTTCTAACCAAATAGTTTATTTAAATGAACAAAGCTAAGGGAGTTGCAATCATAATGCATATGGCATCTATGTTGTTAAAATGAAAAGTGACAGACCTTTGGTTTTTAGCACTGACATAATCTAAGACAGTGTTGTGATATACATATGGTAGATGTCTGTTCAGTATATAAAAGGAAAGAACACTTTGAAAAGTTGTAACCTCATCCCCTTCCAATAGTAGCGGATTTCTTAGCGGTTATAGACATGCATGAAAGGCCCAGGACAGTTATTCTGGTAAGAATTTTTTTTTTTTTTAAGTTGCTTTTTAGAAAGTGACACACAAGTGGGATGAATGACTTTCCAAGTTGGCTTGTGTTTACTTGCTTGTTTAAAACTATCTTCTTCAGATAAATGGCAATGTTACTGTAGAAAGCTAATCACAACTTTTTCATCCACTGAATTGGTGAAAAAGATAGTTAGGTCTTTGGCAGCTGAAAACATGGGCATTGTGTTAACAACTTTGTATTAACATATAGCAAGGTGTGATGGAACATAAATATCCTTAAAAGATGTTTTCATAGAGGTATATATACATTCTTTGAAATCAGTCAGTATATTAACTATACAAGGAAAGGCACTGATATCTTCCCCAGTGACACCTAGGATGAGTGTCCCATCATATGACAGTGTTACAGTGTCTACACAGAACTCTGACCACAACATCTAATTTATCTTAATGAAAAAACTACACTGAGGTGAGCTCTGCACAGCTGTAGCAGGATTTATTTCTACTACTTAAGCTATCTTAGCTAACTCTGTTGTCAGCTAACAAAGTGTATGCTTAGATTAACAGTTGAACTAGGAAGACTTCTGCATATGATGACTGCCCCTTTGTATGAAGTCTGAAGTCCTCCCAAGTAGCAGCTCCAAGAAGTCATCAGACAGGCACTGAATCTCAGAAAATGTGTTTTAAAAGCCAATCTGTAGCCTTCAGGACTTTAGAGAAAATGTTTTTTTTTTCAAGTTATCTATTTGATACATATTCTATCAATAGGATAAAGGTTTCATAAAAGTTTCAAATGCACTGCTGACACTGAGCATACATATGGCTATCCCCATTTTCATTCAGGCATTTCCAAACAGCTTGCAATATGTTTCTTTTATATGGCAGATAAGTGTAGCCCTCAGGCTTTGGTATTTTAGTTTTAGGATCAAAGCATATGATGGATGCAGTCTTTGCAGCTGCCTGCTAAATAGCAACCAAGAGTAGTTTTGCCCTCCTCGGGGTCTGACTGCATACAACAAATGTCAGGATTAGAATAACTGGACACAATGCCAAAACTTATCAGCTTTGCTGCCAATGGAATTAGAAGGAAATTTTGTGATTACAAATAAAATAGATGCAAAGGTTTCTGAATTTAGAATTCTACTATGTTTGTTGAGGGAAAGAAGATGAAATTTTATCTTCAATATCCAACAGCCACATTTTGTAAGGGAAAGATAAATTCAGCAATCATTAATGACAGTGCTAAAAAGTTAGTTCCCTAATACACTGATACACGTACATCATGTCTGTATGTAGACTAGTCATAATATACCAGAGTATGTGGCGCTACTAGTAGTGACGATCTATATGCTGATCCAGGCACTTTCAGGATGGGTTGTTGGAGTTTTTTGCAATATGTTCTGCATCTTAGAATAATATAAATGTAGTAGGATATAATAGAAGCAATGAACAAAATAGATTTTTTTTATACAGAAATTATAATATCTTTCAAAGATCAGTATTCTGAAATATTGTTCAACTGCTGGAAATGTAGAGGGAATGATGAGGGCAGAGAAGGGAGAAGGAACGGGTAAATATCTTTTTTTTCCTTTTTTTTTTTTTCCTCCTCTCCACTGTTGTCCTTAATTTCCCTTGTTGGGTTAGAAGATACTAGGATCCCCACTGGTAAAAGACACTGTATTTAATAAGACCGTGGCTGAGGTGCAATGCAGCTGTGTTAGAATCTACCTGTAATGGCAGGCTGGAGGCAGATTTAGAGTAACAACTTTGCCTGCTTGCTAGGTACCAGATCTAGAGACAGAACGGTTTAGGATGCCCTAGGAGATGGCTAGCTGAAGCTTCTAATGAATAGTTTGGAGATCAGAGAGAGCAACTAATGAGGCTATAAAGGGGAAAGGATAGAAAATGGAGATGGAAAAAGGCTGTGTGTGGTGGGAGGCAAGAGTTAGTGGTTAACTGGGAGACAAGAAGAAGCTTTTATCAAAGAAGGACAAAAAGAATCACAACTAATAACAATTCTGGAGGGTTTTCTTGTCTGCTCGAAAAGAAACAACAAAACGTCTCACTGTATTGGGGAACTTGGGGTTTCACCATTTGATCAGACATTACTTGTTTCTGTCAACAAGGAGGAACTGTGGTTTTATGGACCAAAACTGAAAGACTAGGAAGAAGTAAAACAGATATCTTTATTTTCTCTGTGGAGGCTGTGCAACTTTTAGCTATGAGCCTAGGCAGAAAGTTGTACTCTTCTTTAAGTTTCCAGTTCACTGAGACCATCTCTTCCTTTTCTTCTCTGGCAGGAACCACATGGAGTGGTGTGGCTTATTTATCACTAAGCTTATTGCCATCTCTGAGTAATTTTAAGTGATATGTTTACTATGCAGTATGGCCTGTATTTCTATGTTTATTCAACAGTTTTAACTGAAATACTATTCTGTATCATACTGGTGATGATGATTCTTTGGTGAAGCATTTCTTGAGTTCAGGGCTGCAATACATGTTGTCTTGTACACACTGTGCTGTAACTGTTGTACTTCATTTTCAGAAAAATTGTACTATAGTTTTGCCAGACAATCCAGAAAGGTTTGCAGAACAGACTGAGTTTTCTCAATTCTGAGGGAAAAACTAGGTCCTATAAATCATCGTGAACAGAGCTGCAAGATCTTATTTTCGGAGAAAATGCATTTTGTAGAATATCTGCCTTTGTTGTGAAGCAAGGATTAGACCGTTGGGTTTCAGAGTCATGGCATCAAGCAGGGCATGTGCTTTCTTGCAGCATGGGTAAAGCAGAGCTGAGTGCTGGTATTTCTCATCAACAGAAATTAGAAGGAAGAAAATAGAAAATAATAGAAAATAGAAGACTGTTCTTCAGAGCCAAATAGATGTTGGGCTGAACTGGTCTTGAGAAAATAACAGTTGTCATTATTCACTGCCCCTTGAAAGCAGAATAGGAGCAAAGGAGAGAATGGGACTTTCCTCATGAAGGATTTTTGAGCAGAGGCATGGTATATAAGGTGGCTGCTGCCTGGAGTTGTATGCCATGTCTCTTTATGCTTTTGAAAGGACTAGGGATATGATATTTTATGTAATATTACTTGCAAATACCTACTTTTATTATTTAGAGGATAAACATTCATGACCGTAGAGGAGAGCTTGAAATGTGAAGATGCGTTCTGAAGGCACAGGAACCAGAAAATAAACCACAGAATGAAAGCTCCATTTTAGGAAAGATTTAAGAAACTGAGAGAAGAAAAACAGAATTGCTCTTGTACTAGCAGGTGTTTTGGTAGCAGCTATGCTGAATCTGTACAAAGCTGTGTGGGGGTGGCATTGGCACTGCGACTTTAGCCGAAGAGGAAGCCTTGAGAAGTTTAGCATTTCCCCCAGGCAACAATGAAAGAGAGACAGAAAATGCTATGTCTGCTTTTAGCTGAAGAGTTCCCATGAACTCTTGGCCCTGTATCACTTGTTACCTTGCAGTGGTGTAGGCTGCGCTTTCTTTTCTGTTTTTTTTTTTTTTTTTTTTTTTTTTTTTTTTTAACATTCCTTTGCTTTGAGCAGTAACTCTTCAGTATAGCTCAACGATAAAGCTGCTCTTTGGTGATATTATGCATTCCCAAAAGCTGAGTGCGATGTGTGCAATCAATCATAAAATGTTCCTCTAGTATAAAAATGTGAATTATCTTATTTTTACTGCCCTCAGCCTTTGGCTTTAGGCAACGCAGCACAGTGTCAGGAAACATTTGTTACTGTTGAAATTGTTTCTCATGGAGCTAGGAGGCATTGGACTGGGAACTTGCTGGGAGTATTCTCAGAGCTGCTAAATAGGGAGAGAGGCCAGACTTTGGGATTTTTTTTCCCTCCTCTACATAAAGATGAAACTTCTTGCAGAATTGCGGAAAATCATGGTGAGCATTTCATAAACTAGCAGATCTGCCTTCTGAGACTGCATCTCAGGTACAGTCAAGTGCAGCCAGGTCAGGATATTCCTTCCAGTGTTGTATTTTACCAGGATGCAGCTGTGCAGGAGAAGCCATGCTCTGCCTCCAGCTCACGTGGGCTGGACTGCTGAGAGCATCAGTTGCCAAGACAGCAAATCTCTGATGAATACATATGTGACATAAACTCCAAGGACCAGTCCAAGGGGTTTTGGGGAATGTTTCAAAGTGTGCATCTCCTACGCTAAGTTCATCATATGGCAATATCAAGTCCCTCCAGTAAAGCCTAAGTGAGATCCTAAAGTTGTTCAAAGAAAAGCTTGCTAGATTTCCGACCCCTTAGGCCAAATTAATGTATTTTCCTTTAACTTCACTCTTTGGAATAGCAGGAGGTTTTTGGCTGAAACTTTAAAGACTTATGCCTAGAGGGAAAGCCTCTGTGGACCATTTCATCCTAAATAATTGATTTACTAAAATTAGTAAACAAAGCCACTGTTTTACTGTGGAAAATACTTCCATACTGTCCCTAAATCAGAGGGAAGCTGAAGGTAAGGAAGAGGGAAAGAAAAAGAGTAGAAAAAGCAAAAGCAAAAGGGTAAGTGTGCTATCATCATTACAGGTGTGTGATCTCTGTGAAAGAACTAGAGAAGGTGGGTTTGATGAAATATATATTGTGGGAAGGTATTAATAATATATATATGATTTATAAAGTATTTTAACATTTTTCAGATCGTTTTGATCAGCAGAAGATAGCAAAGAATGTGCTATATATGCTAGATTATAAACCAAATTTACCTACCCGTTCGAAAGTGTTGTATGGACAGTTTAGGTGCCTGCAAGGCAAATCAAGCTTGTGAATCTCTGAAATTTAAGAACAATGCTTCTAATCCATAAGGGTCAATCTGAAGGAGGGCAACATCCAGTTTCAAGATGTGGAGGTGTGCCCGCCCTGAGGTGTTAATCAACATCCTTCTGTGTGAGGCAGCGTAATGAAGAAACAGGTCATGTCTTTTGGTAATATCCTATTGCTGCAGGATGAGCCATTATAGTCAGACAACTAATACATATGCACAAAATATTAGGAATAAACAGATAAGCACTCAGTGTTTTTTTTTTAAAAAAAAAACACATGATGCACAGATACTGCAGCAGGCTGCAGCTATTTTTTCCTCTCTGCGTGGTTCCTTGGATAATTCTATTTGGTAGCCAGTGACACATGCTTTTAAAAAAAGTTGACTCATTTAAAGTGACAGTGTAATACTGTTAGGAAACCAAAGTATGTAGGTAAATATATATTAAGTATATATTTCTGCCTCTAGTAACATGCAATTCTTGGCATACTGAGAGAAATATTTAGCTCTCTTGATAGTTCCTAGTGTCTTCAAGTGAATTCTTTAAATTAGAATAATCTGTTTGCAGAGGATGCAAAGAACAGAAGGAAATTGGGAAATAAAGGAAGGGAATATCTGTATTAAAATCCTATAGCTAACCTGTATTTAGTAAATTTTAAATCCAAATTTACCATATAACTGCTTTGCAGAAGTCACAGGTTGTTTAATGATTTGTGCCTACAATAGCCAGCTGTACAAATGCATTCTAAATTAATCACTGTGTTCTTACATTTTGGAATAAATTTTGCCTTTTAGTTTTCTTTATTTCTTTTCAGTTCTGCCCATTTCTAATCAAGAATGCAATATGCAAGAGATGTTTAATTCCCACTACTATTATAGCAATATTGACTCTGGCTTGTGAATGCAGATACAAAATAAAAACACAAATAATGAATGCAGATGATTATGGAAGAAAATTCTCTATAAAAGCCACAAAAACATTGGAGGATTAGAAGGCATTACAGCTAACTCTGTTGATAGTGTTCTGGCCTTTCAAACTGACAAAGATTTTGCTCCAGACATCTTTGTTGCTCAGTCCCTGGGATGTAATCTTTGTAATGTGTTACCCTCGCTATTGTCCCCGTGAATTTGTTGACAGACAGTAATTGGGTCACTGCATTGAAATGCCCGATGTAAGCCCTGAATCCTGCCGCATGGTTGGCAAGGCAACGGTGCTGGTCCATGGAGCATGCGCAGAGCCCGCTCCCAAACCCCAGGAAAAACTCCCTGCTCTGATGCCAGAACGTGCCGTGCATCCTCCCAGGCTCCCCTTCCTTCTTCTCTGTTGCCTTGCAGCGATATAGGAATATCGCGGGGAGGGGAGAGAGATGTACACTTCTCCAAGTGGAAAGAGGCACTGCACAGCTATTGAGATGATGTGCTGTGGCTTTGTTCTTGGCCAGGGAAATGGCATGTTGCCTTATTTTTGAGGGATCTTGAAACAGATCAGCTGGATTCAGTGGTTTTAATGCACAACAGAAGAAAGATAAATATTTCATAACTGCTTTACAGCTTGTTCTGCTTTGCCGTTCTTTTCACCTTCCTCCCTGCACATGTCTTAAGACAAGGAAAACACCAATTCTATAAATCTGTTAACAAAAATTCCAGTGTGGGTGAATTTCTGTGTCTGTGTGGGTTCATGTGATTGTTTTCACTGACTGTTTTTCTGGAAGCCTGATGTTACATGAAGCTGAAGGAGGGAAATGTCCCCACTGAATGATACAATGAGCTAAAATCTATAGACAGTGAGTTTCAGTGTCCATTGGGTTCTCGTAATTTTTCTCTATCCCTTAATTCTTTAAAACAAGCAATTTGTGGGTATTTTTCCCAGAGGTATATCAGGTCCTGATGAGCAAGAAGTACTTTCCTTTCAAAACTAAACACATTCTGCAGATTCTTAGTTTATTGTATAATCTGAGATAATTTGTGACAAAGCAAAGAATTTATGTAACTCACCTGTTCTACAGTCACCAAATTTCTTGATTCTTTCATTTCATTTAAAGAAATCTTATTTCAATGGGCAGCTTTTTTCATAAGAGATCATGGCCTCAGTGTCTTCATAATCTTTTGCAAGCTTAGAGTCTCTAATGATGGGAAAGGAAGTGTTTGAGATTGAAATAGTCTGGATCGTTTAAACATTTTAGTGTGAATGAATGTGTTAGAATAATGTTTGTCCTGTCCATATGCTCAAGAAGGCATGATGCAGATGTTGGAAATGTTATTCAAAAGAAAAGCTGAAATGAGTCATATAGCGGTCATTAAAGTCTTATCTTCAATGTTCTCAGTCAGGCATTCTTGCTCTTATTACAGAAGCTAAAACTGCAAGTAAATAAATAGCATCTGACCACAGTCAGCTTTATTTAGGACCCCACAGGACGACTCTACCTGTCTGCCTATTTAAACAACAGCGAAACTTGGTGTAAGTGAAGCTAAGTAGGATACATGCTTAATAAAATAAAATTGGAATATTGTGCCCACACAGAAATTTCAAATAAGGAGAGGGGAAAAAAAAGCCTTTGTGTCCTTTTCAGAAGGAGAATTCTGCCTTATCTCATTAATATATATAGAAGTGTGCATCCTATTTTAAAAGTGCAGTCCTATTTAAAAAGTGTGCAGTCCTATTTTAAAAAATCACAGGTATATCTTAATCATTTTCAGACTCTCTTGAACCATTTTTGAAATTAAATAATTTTAATTACTATTTATTTATTAATATTTAATTACTAAAAATAATATTAAAATAAATTAAAACAGTAGAAATGTCAGGGAAATGTTTTCACAATGTTATGCTTATGAAATGTTTCCCTACTAAAGATTCTGATCTCTGTGAGTTAGGAAGCTGTAAATTAGGAAGATGGGAATTACCACAACTGGTGGTTGTTTTATTAGATTTTCTTTTTTCAAAGGGGTAGACATTTCCAAATTTCCACAAGAGAATAGTGAATTGCTAGCATTCTCTGTTTATTTGCTGGAGCATAATAGTGATTAGCATTTATAGTATTACTGTAAATTGAATACTTTGGCTAGAAACCCAATTGCTTTTTCCTATAGATTAATTCAAACAAGGTAAAAGGACATCAGTAATAATTGATTTCATACTAGTTTCATCAGCGTGGTCCAAGAACAGAAGAGATTGATTTGAATGTTCATAAGTTTCTACAGTTGAAGCAGAAGCTCGTATGCTACCACTAAAAAACTTCGCAAAAGAACTGTGAAGGCAAAATAAGGAATTTTATAATGGAATAGAGACAGAAATCTTTATCCTGGCCAAGCTGAGGTATCAGTGAAAGTCTCACATCTATAGGAAAACAGTCTTCGTTAGCTACACTTCTCCTAGGGCTGCTTGTTCATTTACTTGAATCTAGTTACTAATAACGGAGAGAGACAGGATTAGGCTATTAACTTGATGGGCATTGGTGAGATCATCTGGAAAGTTCTTTAAAAAGTAACAGAGGAGGGAAGAATTCTTTGGCCATTCATGCTAATAAAAGGACCAGGCCCCCTTGCATCTTTTGTAAGTCTCAGCAATTCCGAAAAACCCTAGGAACTCAAATTCCATAATGCTGCACATCTGGACCTCATGTAGCATGCAACTCTGTCACCTTCTCGAATCATGTCTTCTTATACCCAGCACCAGAACTATTCCTGCTGAAGAGTTAATCGTTTTGCAGATAAACACTAAACACTTCACATTTGGTCCCTGAAGATATTTGAGAAGTATGATAAAAGAAATGATAATAGTTTGGAACTATTTGGAACTCTGCTTTTTACTTTCATATATGTGTATATATGAAATCAAACTGAGTTTTTTTTTTTTTTCGAAATAGCTGAAATGTAGCTGAAATAGCTGAAAACAGAGGAAGACAAGATGCATATAAAATTGTGTTTAACAAGGCTGGATGAACTTTGCAAGGAGACCCAATGCAGTGCTAATTTATGCTCTGAATATTTTTGTGGAAAAAACAAACCATTGTAGAGCTAAACCCTTCTTCCCCTGAATAGTTTAAATGAGCCCGCCTTTAACTTAGTAGTAGCTGGTAGGCTTTCACCTCTGTTGCCTAGTAATTGCATCAACAACTAAAAGCTATAAATGGAAAGGAAATTAAAACTAAACACAGCCATATATAAGCATTTTGAAGGCCATCATGAATGTATTAGCTAGGCTGTTTGCCCTTTGTGGTCAAAAGAGCACAGAAATTCTTCTTTTTACTTCTACGGGGTATAACTTTGAAGGAGCTCCATGGGTCTTGAAAGTGTTACTTATGACTTGAGAAAATGGAAAGAGGTCTTGTCTTTAAACTTTTCAGATGTTCACTGCTATTTTTATAAAAGAATTGCCTTTTCAAGTCCATGAGGAAATTTTCAAATCTCCTTCAGTTTCTTTAGTGTTCTTCTATACTCACTTCTTTCGTACGTTCTCAACATTTCTTTTTCTGCTGCGCAAAATAGCTAGATTTGACCAGTGTAGTCCTGTGATTCTAACACTTTTGCCCTTGTGGCTAAGGCCCAGTGTCTATTTTACTGAAATTAATGTTGAAACTACACAGACTTCACAGCTGCATAGTCAGACCTTAGTTAACTTCCTCTGCTGTGCCTAAATTTCCTCAGATCCATTCAGAAATCATACTTCACTGGGACACATTATTATTGAGCAAGGGGACAGAGCTGCAAAAATGCCAGAGACTGTAAATAAAATCTGCCACAACCTTAGTCCTCCTCAGGACTGCCACAGATTTCTAGAGGCTGTACTTAAGTAAGGAGTTGGATGCCCAAGACAGTGGACGACATATGGACAGTCTAAAATCTCCCATCCTCTCTCATTTTTATTTCTTATTTGTATCATTGCAACTTTCAACTTTTCTGTGTTACAAGTTTTCCATAAGAAAATTAGAAAATGTCATTAGATGAATGGCAATTCTTCTACTTGTCAGAAGACCTGGGAAGTTGATCTGTACAGCTCTGGCGTTGTTCATTCCTTCCTTAGACGGCATTTCTTGTTGGTGTATATTCAATATTCATTTCTGCTTTGACAGATGGACAACAGTGGACCTCAGTAGAGCTGGTGCCAACTCCCAGTCAGCAAGATGTAGTAAGGATAAGGACATTTTTCAGAGGTTAAGGAAAAATAGCTTTGTACATCACTAAAAATCCCTCCTCCCCCCCCAAAGCAAATAAGCCTAAAAATCCTAGGAATTTGATTTGACAAGCAGTTTACTGCACAGTAAAATTATATGACATATTATTTATTTTCCAAATCAAATTATTTCATTTTTTTCTGTAAGTTGAGATGAATTTTGTGCCTTTTTTTCTTGACTTCTGTGTCATATATTTCAAATAGCTTATCAGAAGTGAAATGTAACATACCGGGAGGGATATTTAAAGCACTAAAGACAAGTCGTGGGTAAGACCTTTCTGTCATATTGTCCAAGGTCTGGAACGATGGGACTTCTTACAGAATATTTTCCAAATCTGTTTAGTTTGATTAGTGGTTTTGAAAGTGCCAGATGATAAGACTTCCACTGCGTTCTTGGGGGGATACCTTCACAGCTTAATGGATTTGAACATTGCAGGGACTACTTATTTTTTTTCTTCATTTTAAGATATTATTGAAGTTAATGGAATATTATTAAAGAATCTCTCCCCATGTTTCCTATTTGCATAGTAGATACAATGTTACTGGAACACATCCCATAGTTGTCCTTGACTTTAAAGTTCCCTGGGAAACTCAGAGAGCCAAACTTTCCCTTCTGTTCTGAAGCAGGGCAGAATAAAAGCTGAAGCATATGAAAGGAATGAGAGTAAAAACTGTTGTTTTTACTGTGATGTCTGTCCAATATTTTTTTTTGGAGTGGAGAGGTTGGGATCTGATGAAAGATCCATCAGAGTTAATATTCAGAAAAAGTATGATTATACTTACTCCATTTTTTACATGTGTGCAGCCTTAAACCACAAGTAAATATTAACTGTAAATTTGAGTATTTTCTGCCACAAAATACTTAACAGTGGTTTCAATCTCAGTGATTTGCATTAAGTATTTAATCTGTGAAATTCAAGAGGCTAGTGTTAAATGCAAGTTTTGTAATAAATGTATATGTAAATTTTATAATAAATAAAAGTTTTCTCTTGTTTTTTCAAAAGACACATGTGGACATGCAGACTAATTCCAGTAAATATAGTCAAAACTTTCTTTTTAGGCTTTTTGATTTCCCCTCCTCCCCTTCCCAAAGATTTCTAGTTGCTTGCTCCCCAACCAGCCTCCCCCAGCTCAGCTTAGGATGCAAACTGGGGGGAAGATGCTGGAAATTGCAAGCTGGCTGTAGCAGTTTTGTGTTGGTTACTATAGGCGCTAGTGGATATATCTTCAAACTCCTACTCTAAATCCCTGTAGCTGTCCCTATAAAAGTTAGTAATGACCTAACATAAAGTAACACCATGCAGCTATCCCCATGATTACAGTAACACCCAGCATTTATCAAGTCGCAAAGGTGACAATTTTCAACAGCTATGCTTAAGGCTACGTACGCAGATTTACTTACCTAAATCTGGACTTGAACATTAGGGGCCCTAAAGAGCTGGGCAGAATCTAGGTATGCATGCATGCAATTCTGATCCTGACTAAACCTCATGAGATCATTCTTAATCCTAGGGGATGCTAAAATCTTTATGTATCAAAATATTTCTGATGTATTAGAGGAATGTTGGAAGTGGAACTGCCAGTTAAGGGCTCACTGGGCTTCCTATATTTGTGAGTTCATCTGCATTCAGAGTGCTACCTTGCCTGTGTTCTCTTACAGGTTTCAGCTTGCAAAGTGTGATCTGGAAAAGCACTGGAGATGGAGAGTGATAAGTTAATGGTTAGAGCCTGTGCTCAGGATCAATTTCCTCCTCACTCTCCTCTCGCAGGTCCCAGAGTGGTTCTAGCAACCCTGCCGAAGGTCATGTTGGAACAGGGCCCCTTCCACCTCTGCAGAAACTGTAGGATTATATTGAAAATAATTAAAGATTCAGTGGAATAATAATAATAATAATAACAAAGAGAGCCTTAAATAGAGCATGATGAAGCTTGGTGATCACATGCATATTTTAAATAAGCTGTCACTAAATAAATTATTGAAATAGAAATTTCCAAGTCAGTTCTTGGTGCGGCACAACCACAGTCTCCCTTCTGAAGCATGTGATTTGTTGCCCTGGCTCTGGGGAGGAAATTTACACTGCTTAAAAAGGATTTTTGGACTCTTTAATAGAATTTAGATACCTAGTCTATTTCGGCCTGTCTCTTGGTATGTGTAAATTTAGACACCCGAACTTTAAAAGAAAAAACAAAAACAAAAACTGATATACTCAGATGCCGAGCTTGTGTATTTGTTATTCCTTTAAAGGCTTTAAAGAGGGTTTCAATTTAGCATGCCTTCTTGGTTCATTTTTTTCTAAAATATTAAGATACATGAGATGATGAACTCGAGGTTTAATGGGATCATTTTGTATATAGTATTAAAGCATTTACAGTCTATTAGGTTCTGGCCAAACATGTATTAAAATGCAGCCTCTTGCCTGAAGAGCTTAAATCTAAGTTACTCCTGTAAATGAAATCTGAAAGAAGAAGATAAAGCATATGCTTGACACCTTGCCCCTAAAAATAATGAAGTATTGTAATTTTGTATTATCTTTCCTTTAAGATATTTGAAAGAGAAATAAAAGAGTATTTCATAGTAGTTAACAGGGGATATTTTAGGATATAAATGCTGAGGGAAAAATAACGGTCATATAATGAGTGGGACATAACAAATGAGACAGTGTTGTTCTGTCTTCCCTGTTTGAAATTGTCTTATTTAGATCTCATTATAAATGCAGCATTCATGAGTGAGGCTTGAATAATCCTCTGATATGTGTTAAAAGAGCTCTTGAAGTTTACTTTGCTCATTTGTTCTATCTTGGTCATGCTAGTTTTTTGTGTGTTATAAGCACATTCTAAGTGCTTCCCATTCTAAGACTGGGTGGAAAAGTTAACATGAAAAATAATTTGAGCTTACACATTAAGCAAACAAACATGGAAAAAGGAGATTGTCTTAGAAGTCTGTTCTGTGGATATACAAGTATACTTACTAGTTTGCTGATGGTCTGAACTGATACTTATGTATTCTAGTATAGCTCTCATCATATGGGTTCATACCACTGCTTATGAATTTTTTTTTTTTGTGGTCAGAATTTCTCTTCAGCTTATCTGGAGTACTCCAGTTGAACAGATTCAAATTCACCAGTATTCGCATTAGTAATTTTTAAAATACAGTCTTATTTTACTGATACTGTCTAGAAATCATGAAATACTTCAAACTGATTAAACTGATCATGTTTATTTTGCTATTAGAAAATACATGATTAAGAGAGCACAGCAGTTTGCTTCAAGTATAGCATAACATATTTAATGTGTTTTTGAGGCAAATATCTCAGTTAAACCCAGCAAGAGCCAGCTTAAATCATAGTGGTGACCTGTTGTCTGTCTGCCTACCATTTAATTGTCTAACGTGAGTCACACAAATACCTATTATAAGCTAGATTAGGATCTCAGCCCTGCTGTAGCTGCAGGTTTGTGTGACCAGAACATGTACATTTCTAAATGATCTGTACAGAAGTAGAGTTTTGTGTGAAGCCTCATAGTTAACAGTAGTGGTGCTTGGCTTGTATTTTTTCCAGATTTTTTATTTAATTTTTGTTATCAGTAACTGGATCTTTGTGTTATGGGGTTCTTTGGTATCTATGGCTCTCTTCTTGTTCTAATATTATCTGAATTTTTTGAGCATGCTACAAGAAGCAGCTGCACCGGTCTTTGACAGTTTGGAAATTAATGCTTGACTCTGAACAGTCTGGATGTCCTCTGTAAATGTATTTGTAAATGTATTATTATCACAAATGTAGCTATTTATCTTGCACTCCTTGCAAACGGTTTTGGTTTTGCATCATTAAATTCATATTATGAAGTTTCCTTTAATATTTAAGATCACATTAAGGACTTTAAATCACCTTCATATCCCCTTACAAAATAAGAGATATATGTGGGTGTGTATGTATGTGTGTAAACATATACACACACATATATATACACTATATATATACAACCCCCACACACACTCTGCAGTGGTATTTTGCTAATTTTCATATTTTGTTATTGAACTGGACTGCAAAAACAGATAAGCATCTCAGAAACAGCATTCTGCAGCTCTTATGACAGTGTCTGCTTTTCATGTTCTTTTAAAATTGATTTCTGAATTTTTTGCCCTCAGCTAGTGAAGAGTAGCAGTACTTCATTGCTCAAGTCAGAGTGCTTGCTTTGAGTTAACTGATAGGAGAAGCTAATGAAGAAAATCATATTGCTCTTCACATGCCATGTACTGCACCCTTGCACTCTTTTAACTGATTTAATCTCAAATGCATTGGGGCAATGAAGAAGCCTCAAACCTGCTCCTTAACCAAGTTGATTAGTCTGGCAACAGCTATGCCACTGATTTAAGAGGGACCCTGAAAAAAAATCCTACATTACTAATTAGAGAAAATTACCAGACAAATAACCTAAATTTTTATTATGAACCTGGGGACATAGTGTTAAATCACTCTGAAGCTAGTAACTGTTTTGTTTGAAGAGGAAAAAATCTGTGGCTTAATGAACGCACATTATGTATTTTTTTTAAGAGTTGTGCTATAAAAATGTTGTAAAAACCTAGATATTTTTTATTCCCATTTGTTCCTGTTATGAAATAGCTGTGGAGATCTTTCTCATAGACTTATTCTTTCAGTATACTGATTTTTTATATTAGTTGGTATTCAGTGCTTTTCACCCATATATTTGATTCAATTAAATTTTCTGTAAATGTTCTTGCAACTAGAGAACTGTGATAGATGTATTGACATCTAGATCGACATTAGTTACATGTTGATTGATAGAAGGGTGTCATATGGACTTATATCATATGGTGGTGATACTGCTGGTTAGTATTTATTAAAAAAGAATGAAATATAGTCCTTGAAGTTGCTTTTTCTGTTGATATAGTCTTCTTCATTAGAGATTCGTCTTCTGCATTAAAAGTATTCTCTGCAATACTTGGCATAATGCCTGTATAATCAATTTAACTGTCAGTGATTCCTTCTAACTTCAGAACTGCTTCAGGTTTTTGAGATTAGTCATCAGTTTATTTCCAGTATAAATCTGATTAGGGAGAGACATATTTGTTAAATGTTACTGGAGTTCATCAAGCCAATTATTCTGAGCTGCTACATACTCCTTTGTTCTGTAGTTTGAGGCTGGTATGAATCAACCACTATAGTTCAGAACTTTTAAGTGAATGAATGTTGTAGTATTTTTAATAACTTCAATACTTTAAAATGTAAGAGCTCATATATACAATGAGGGCATTCATTCCATGTGAGACATGCATAAATCTCCGAGAGAGCTTAACCTCACAAAAGGCATTTCATTTTTGAAATGACAAAATACACTTTTTTTGAAACTTGAGACTTATCTTGTGACAATTATTATTTCTTGATTTCAATTTCAATTCACAGACTTTTAATGAGGCAAAACTGTTTTTCGACACATCAGAGATACACCAAAAAATATGTTTCTCTAGCTGTATTTGAGATTTATCCCTGCTATAAAGGCATGGAGTAGGATATAGAGAGGCTATGTGATTGATGAAAACCTCTCAAGTCCCCAGTAATGAGTGCAAGCTCTTGTGACCCACGTACCATGCTTCCTACTTCCTGGAGGTCCTTCCTACTTACGCAGTTGCATTCTGCCACAGTTTCAAATGTGAGTGCAAAAATAACTGGTCTAGGCAAATAGGTTTTTTAGATGTCTCAATGTTAGCATTTTGTTTAGCACTTTTCATATGCTGAGGAAGAGTAAATAACTGTCTTTGAATCTTGAGCTGAGAGCAAACTGCCTGACCAGACACACAGTTATGTGCGAGAAAACTGTAGCCATGACTCTACTATGCTCTACTGAGAGCAGCCATCATCTGTTTCCTGGGAGAGCTGGACCACTCTGCTTAGCAGGAGTAATAATGTATTCAGATAAAAAAAAAATATATATAAATGATTGTCTTGCAAATATCTTAAAGGAAATGATTCGGTGGTAAAGTTAAAGCATATGTATGCTGGAAGCAGAGGTAGAGTTGTGTTTTAGAACCTATGTGGTAGTAATTTACAGAAGACATGATTTATTATCTCTTTCAAATTCTCTTCCATATTGAAGTTTGTAGATATGCAGCATTGCAGTTATCATAAACTTCAGAAGTAATACAAAGCTGCTGTTATGTGCATTCGAAATCTGCTGATATTTGAAATGCATGGCATTATAAATTATTGAATATGTTTATCTAGACTGACTTTTCAGGGCTTGATAGTAAAACAGAGTAGTTTTTACATGAAAGTTGCTTCATGCTTTTCTTGGTTTCCTAAGAAAAATTTCTGTGTTTTGATGTCATTCTGTATGCAAAAAGTACTTGTGATATAATCTATTTAAATTTCATCTATTCAATTTGAACTGTAAAATCAAATGATACAGTCTAGTATTCTACCTCCATGAATATGTCTGGTATTCTATATGCATTAGCATATGGTGAAACTGCCATTTTCCATAGATTTCAGCTGCATATGGGAAGCAGCTCATTCAAGGCAAAACTAATTTGCATTTATAGCTTAATATTTAAGAATAGCCTCTTCATGTTCTGTTTATGTCAATAATCCTTATACTGATACCTCTGAGACCCAGAAAGATTACTTGCCTATGTAAATGCTATCTTTGGTGCCAAGCTACTTAAGCTTCATTACTCAAGTTTGTTCTGTGCTTAGTTAGCTTTTCCAGATGCTAATGGAAAAAAAAGAAATAATATTTTAACTAATTTTTGGTCAGTACTCAGTGGTATTTATTTGATGCCATCACTTTTTATATGATTCTAAGATTTTGTAATTATAAAATCTTAGTTATAGCCTGACTAGATGGTATGGCAATCATAACTGAATGATCACAGTAAAGCCCCTTTAAAAAAGCAAGCAAAGAAAAAATAAACAAACAAACAAAAACTATGGAAATTGTAGGTCAAAATATATTGTGAGGAGAAAGAAAGTCTGTATTTCCCTTTCCATCTGATAGAGCTGTACATTTCGCTAATTAGCTCAGCTATCTTTCTATAGCATATTAACATTCTAGATACTATGGCATAAATATCTCGTTTAAAGTGGATGAGAAGAAAATGTGAAAATTCCAATCACATCTGAATGATGGTACTACTCTTATAGTAGCACTAATCTTGCCCATTTCAAAGTTTTCCAGGATGAAAAGTAACTGAAAGAATAGTTATTTATTCATATTTCACTCTTGAAGGAAAGTCTGTCTGCAGGTTAATAGAATGGCTAATTTATAAGTTATGCACTAGCTAAATTAAGGCTTCACAGAAATATTTCTCATATCTGACTTTTTTTGGCAGCATATATTTCTGAACTGTACAAATTACTCAGTGAAATTCAGGCTGTCTATGTTTTTTGAGCCTCATCTAGATTCACCTCTTTCGTTCATAACTGGCTGAGTCACTGTTTGTATGCCAAGTAGCATTATAAATAGTCTGTATGAGTTACAAAAAAAGAAAGAGACTTTTTTCAGTTCTTTTACATATTAGCTGATATAGCACGGCATAGCTGATTGCAAAAAAAAAAAAAAAAAGAAAAGGAATTTTGCTGCCTTGTATGTATATATGTAATATATACATATTACATATATATTACATATATATATTACATATATACATACAAGGCAGCAAAATTATTATATGTATATACGTAATATATACATATAAGGCAGCAAAATTACATATAGGTAATATATACATATATGTACATGTACATATATATACATGTATTTTGCATATATGTAATATATGTTCTCACTAAAACAATTAAATATTTGGCTATACCAGATAAAGAGCATTTACAGAATATAAGGAATGTGTTGATACTTTTTATTAAAAAAAATTAATGCATCCATGTATGCGCATACTCATATTTGTACCTTTATTCCAAACCAGACATATAAGCTTAAAGATTTTAAATTTAGTATATCTTTTTAATCTTTTTTAAGACTAAAATACAGTTTGTATGGCTTTCAAGGTTGGTTTTATATCATTATAACTTTCAGTTTTGCAAATTAACCTGTTAAATGCTGTAATGATCCTTAAATATTTCCTTTTGAATAAGAAACTCTGTTTATTTATATGTCTTCTAAATGCGTGAGTTTACACAGTCCTAAAATACACCTTCCTCAATAACAGCCATTATAGCCATTATGGAATTTTTGTGTTTGGTGGGATGCCAGAAAGCAACAAAGCAACATCATCTGTGCTTGTTTTTGGATTCTGCTTGGGATGACAAATTGATAAGCTAACTCCTGACTCAAATTTTACACATCTTCAAAGACCAGAGACAATAAACATTATGATATCAACAGGTCAAAATATCTTTTGGCTACAAAGCATATGATTTTTTCTGCCAGTGTTTCTGTTTATTTTAATGCATTTACTAGCAGATGAAGTTACATCTGAATGTTTAATTAACCTGGACATACAGATCCAAGCTTTGTGTACCTAAGCATTCTTATGCAAAGACAAAATGCAGTATGTTTCTGTGGCTGCTTTTTGTGGTACGATGAAGCCCAATTCAGCATCATAAATACAAGATTCTGCTCCAAATTTCAAACTTGGAAAAGAAGACGGACTTTAGAATTGTGTCCAAAATATACAAAAGGTATTTATATATAATGATATTGACTTCTTAAGGGCTGATTCTGCTATATTTTATTGAGTCTTTATTCATATTTTATTTTTGATTTAGTTAAGCTTCCTCATTTATTAACCTTACCATTCTGGATGTGTTATGGTACTACCCAAAATTGGTTTTCCTTTGGTTGTAACACATTCTGAATGTCACATTCTAGCCTGTGGCTGTAATGGAGAAATGATTGTTAACAGGTTTTCCAGGGAGAAATAATCATATGTCCGGGTACCTTCATTTCAATCCAAATTTTGAAAAAGCTGTGATAATTTCTGAGAAAAGTTTTTTGTTTAATTCACAGTTACTGCACTGTATTTTATTATCTTTGTTTTCTTTTCAGTTTATCTATTGTAGATTCTTTTAAATGGAGTATTTGTTTATCTCCCCTGCCTTCCACAAGTAATTATTGGACAATGGATATGACCTTCAGAAATCTTTTCCATTTTTTAAAGCAACTGAGTCTTAAGGATCTTAAAATGTATTTTTGATGAACAGCACTCCTGTAATCACAATTATTTCAACAATTGCATCCACTCTCTTTGTTAAGTGTTAAAATACAGAAAAAATCATCACTTTTTCCCACAATGTCTTATTTTTTCTAAGATTTGTAATCTGTAAGACTCTTTTATTTCTTGTGACTTGCATAATGAGATCTTTCCACCATGCCTGTTTTATGACTTTGATATAGCTTCATATTATGGATGGATGTCTACATTTATTGCAAAATCATCATCCTCTGAGTTCAAGAAAGATAATCAGTGGTAGATAATATGCTACTAGGCTAAGGCTGTGACAGTTGTCTAATGAAAGTCATGTTTTCGGCTCATGTGGAAGAGTTTTTCTTAACTAAAATATATATATTATTGAAAGAAAAACTATTGTTAACAGATATCGGATGTAAAATATCTGATGTAGTAACTTCCTACCCTATTCTGAAGATGAGTTTCAGACTGATTTCTTCCTTGCTGCTTTAGTATGGTGCCTCCCTGCTCTGAAGAGAGGTGGGATGCTCAGCATTCTATATAGATAACTAAACTCTTCTCAGAAAACATATGAGTATGGACATAAAATCCCAAGAGAAACAGCAATAAAGTGCTAGTGCATATGGCTGTATGTCTTATTGTCCAGTACTTCTGGACTTTCTAAAACTTTTGAACCATCATAAATTCATAAATTAGGAACAGCTCATTTAAGTCATATGAGAATTGTCATTCAAATTAACTATGAATGCTGAAATTTACTCCTGAGTGTTAAACTAAAAATAATCTACAGTGAGTCACTTGTAATTCTAAAGCTCCCATGAGGAAACTAATTTTAACTACCTTCTAACTATTATTACTAATTCTAAGGTACTAAATAGTACCTTATTCAGCACCTAGTTGATACCAACTGGCTGACAGCAGCAAAAGAATAAGACTGATTTTCCTGAGAAGAATGCCATATATGTTTATACTTCTTTAAATGTGCTTGCTGTTATTTTGGTGTCCACTGAAGGCGTTTAGTGGCAGTGATGATAATGGCAACTCTCCCCTCCTTAGACCCAAAATGATATGGGAAAGGTCTGCCCTTGCTGACCTTAATGAGACAGGAGCTTGTAAATAAAAAGGATAGCTGATAATATAAAGGGCAAATTGATGTACAGTGATTGACATCTCTAAATGTATGTCTCATTAAGGTGTATTTTCTGCCTTGATGAAAGAAAAAATCTCTTCCAAAGATAAATGAGAAGTCTTAATACAGATGCTTTTATTTTGTGCTTAGATTTTTCTAACTGCTTCTATTCAAAATGGATAACCCTTGTTAGGTGAGCTTTCTGGAGGAAAAAATAATGGACTCTATGCCTGCATCTGTGCTTGCCTGTGTGATGCTTACTCTCCCTCATCAAGGACCTTTCCCGAATTGACATGACAAGGACCTGCAGAGATTTTGATGGCAAAAGGAATATTTGAGGTGAAGCTAATTCAGAACTGTCAATAGAGACAAAGGTTATTTTTAAAAATCTAGTTATTTTTAAAAATCTACATGTAGAGTCTTAAAAAGTTTATTTTTTGTATATTTTGTAGGCTCAGTACATATTTTTAAAATGTAATTGTTTTAGGGAGAGAAATTTTGCTGCCAAGAGATTAAGGCAGATTTTATCCTGCCATAAGGCAATAAAATAGGGCAAGTGATATCTTGAGATGTTGTCTGGTCGCACTGTCAGTGATCTTATGACCACAGCTGGAATACAGGTGAAGGTTACATTTTTTAAAATGCCTTTTCAGGTATGTATGTAAGAAATATGGATATAGCGTCCTGGAGATATGTATTCACTAGTTACACATCTTAAAGCTTTGTGCTTGTCAGTCATTTTTAAAAGAGTCTCTTTGCTCTGGATTAAAAAAAAAAAAAAAATCCATAGAACTAAAACCATGCACAATCAGAAATCTGTGTCTGGTAAAATATAGGTGTCAGATAACAAAGTACTGTAAGATAATTAAGATTTATCAGCCAACTGTTTACATCTAACTATCTGGTGTTTTTTCCCCCCTTTTTGGATGCTGTTTGAAGTATGAATAGTAGGGTCCTACTGTTAAATTTATAATCCCCCAAATCATAGCCTTTCTTAGGATTTTGAATTAGAAAGAATTTTCTCAACCATTAAGTTGATCGCAATTTGATATTTAGAAGAAAGATCAATATTTTTGGTCAAAGCTGAAATACGGCCAATTCTAGGAAGCACTAGTTTTCAAGTACTTGAATTTTAATTGTGATAAATGTAAATTGGAGTCAGAATTAACTGATGGCTCATGAAGAATTCCAAAGCACTTCGTAGAAGATATTAATGGTTTAAAAACACAGTGCATATTTTTTTTTTAATTATCAGCTGAAAAGATTTTAAAATTTTCTTTGTTATATAGATGAAGTTGTCATTTCTGGTTGTTTACTTCAGCACACAACACTGCTCTGCTTTGTCAGCAAATAGAGCAACAGTATTTGCAGTATATGCTCCTTCTGCAGTCTTGTTGCTATAGAAACTGTTGCCTTTTTCTCCTGTATCTTACAGTATTCTAAGTTTTATAGGCAGGATTCCTATCAAATTGATCTAATGTTCTTCTATGAGTGCCATTAACTAGCTACTCATCCTTCAGTCATTCTATAGTTCATTATGGACAAATTCTGCAAAATTGTTTTTACAAATTCACATTGTTTGGCAGTGTTTTTAGGGAGAATGGAGAGAGAGGAATGAGGAGAGGAAGGGTGTGAGACTCCAGTGAGATTTTCATTCCCTTCACATAAAGCATACAAGGGTAGGGAGAGTTAGTTCATCTTGCTTTCAAGACACATGTGTATTTTGTGGTGCAATATTAAGTTGTAAAGTCCATACTATGATGTGTGTGGCCTGAATTATACAAGGACACTCAAAAAAATGTTTTTAAATAGTTTAATAAGAATTTTCTTGCCTTTTTTTTTTTTTTTTTTTTTTCCCCTGCAAGTAAGCCAGATTTTCTGGTTAAAAAAAAAAAGAAAAAAAAAGAAAAGGTGGATCTGCCACCTTTTTTGAGGTGATTTATTCTTTTTTGAGGTGATTTATTATTATTTGAAGGGTTTTATTATTGTTTCTATTTTTGTGATCTCAAAATAATTTTTAAATTGATGTATAATTCATGTTTCTGAACAATCAGTGGAGAAGCTCCAAAGGGCTTTAAAAATAAAATGCATAGTAATGGAATTTTATTAGCAATTTTGACAAAAAGCACTTATACAGTGAAAAATAATCATGGCATTTGTTGTTTAAAAAATACTTCTTCTCTTTCATGTAGATAAAAGACTTGATATACCTATTTTGGTAAGTTTATTAAGGTGTCCCTTATCTCTCTGTGAAATGATCTGGATTTCACATCCATATTTTTTGTCTGATTTTTATTTGCTGAAATACTTTTGACCTGAAGGTATTAAAATGAGGTTGTGGAAAGAGATATTTTGTTGAATTATGTATGTCAGGTTATTTCAACCTTCTTGTGTAAGCAATGTCCCAAACTTAGACTTTGTTTTGGATGTTCAAATCTGTGTTTTTGTTGTTGTTGTTGTTGTTGTTTGTTTGCTTTTTTAACACAGCTCCTTATTGTACATTAGCACACTGCATTGTAGCCATTAGAGAATATTTCCCAAACGTTGTTCTTTGGAACATGTTTTCCCTGATTACAAATGATGGCTCATGATTGATCTCCCTGAAGTATCCTGGCCATTCAGAGAGTATCTGGACAGCCAGACCATGGCAATAGCTGGGCCTGTTTTATGTGGCATCATTTTAAAAGTTGGATCTTTTTTATTTGTATAGCTTTTAGACCCATATTGGAAATGTTTTCTGATATCTTCCATTGGCTGTTCCTCATAACATCCTGTTCCCAGTGTAGTTGTCAGCTATTTTTTTTTTAACCAATGTGTTTTATGTCTCTTCATAGCGGGACACAGATCAGGCTTATTTTATGATAAGAGTAAGAAATGTTTCAGTTTTAGAAGTAGATCAAAGATGCTAAAGTAACTGAACCTCAGCCGTTTTCCTGAAGGAAAAAAAAAGTACTGTAATTCATACTAACAAAGATAAAATTCATTTCTCAAAACTGTTTTTTTCTGAATTTTCACAATATTTTATCAAATACTTTCTTTTATTATTGCACCCTTAACCTTTCATTTGTGATCTGTGCAAAATAATCTAATCATATCTACTAAAATATGTATAATTAGTTTTAAATATTTATTAGAAGAAAAAAAATCTACTGCAGTGATCCTGTGGGATTTCCTTTGCTTATATTAACTGCACAGATGATTGAAGATTGTTTTTCTGACAGACACATGTTTTTCTATTTTCTATGCTTTTTATATTCATAGGAGATGCAATATATGCAGGGATCATGTCTGTTTCTCGACTATAATTTATAATATTTGGAATTTGGAAGTTTTGACTCAATTCATTTAGAGAAACAATTGATGATAGAAAGTGATTTTACAGATTGCTTTCCACTGCATAAGATGAAGTAAGCTGAGAGAAATCATTTGGTTGAAAAGAATATATTGCTTGTTGCAGAAGAGCTCTTCTGCTTTTGTATTTTTTGCTTCTCTATGTGACCATACTTTTTGCTAAGAAGGGATGGTGGTGAAGAAGGAGCTTCATTAAATGGTAATTTAATTAATCTCTCTGGCTAATTTGTTATAATTCTTCAAGGTATTGTATGGCCTTGATTTTGAGATAAACTCAAGTGTATGCAATGCCCATTGGCTGTTCTCAATGCTCTGAAAGAAAAGCAAAGAGCTAAAACTGGGTATCGAATTTAAGTATCTTATAAAGAGCATTTGCACTTAACCAGCTTTTGGACAGGAACACTTGTGAGACAGTGTTCTGTATATGTATAGCAATCTTGAAATGGAAACCTGGGGAAATATTTCAAAAATGTCTACAGTAATGAAAAACAAGGAATTCTAAAGATATGTGAAATAATGAAAATCTGAAAATAGCAAATAGGCTGCAGTGGGGTTGTCTCTAATAAGTGGTTCTGATATTGACGTTTCAAAAGCTATTTGTGAATATTGAATAAAGCCCTGCAGTGAGGGGAAGAACTTCCATCACTACACTGCAGAAGTTAACAAAAAAGTGCTGAGAGGTAGGGGCGGACCCCTGGGGACTGACAACTTCTTATGAGCGCTGAGACTGCTATCACCTTAGGCATCCTACTACTCCAGTGCTCTTTAAGAGCACTAAATTGCTCCTAAGAAATCACGTTTATCAATGTTCAAAACCGTTTTATGTGCTCTGTCACTGCATCACGGAAAAGAGGTTTGACCTGCTGGGTAAAGAGGGAACATGATGTATCCCATGACCAATAAGTTGTAGAACAAAATCAGATTAAAGTAGGCTTTTCTCCTAGTGGAAGCCTTGTGTTTCTTGTGTCCACAGGAAATGATTTTATTTGTGGAGAGAATTTTAAAGGTTTAGTCCAGATTTGTACATCTTTATTATAGCATTCAGGTAATTAAGTCCATAAAAGTCCTTCTTTTAGGTGGAAATGCTAGTGTACTGCAAATCCTTAAAAATAATTCACTTTTTTTCCTCCTTAGTTCAGTTTTTTAGTTTGGCTGTGTTATGTTACTTTTGGTTTAGAATTGTCTTTACCTTTGCACAGGCTTAAAATTCTTATTACAGGATTGCAAGTCTCATTATAAAGAAGCTAGGATTTTATGATGCTTGTGTGTATGAGGGTTTTCTTTTTCTTAATCAAAAAACACAGCATTAGAAATTTGGGTTTTTTTTAGATTTTTTCATTGATTTTTACAATGATACATAGACTTAACATGTTCAATCCCCGTAAGAATGTGACAGTTTACTTTTAAGGTTTCTTTCAGGTTTTGCACCAAAAAACAGAGGTCTGAAATTTTTGAGGTATCTTTGTACAGTACGTTCATATTCTTTTCAGCCTTACGACAGTTGGTGAATGTGCATTAAGAGATCATCTTCCTGTTCCCCACAGGAGATCACCTCCACACAACATATGCAGCATTTATCTGCCAAATTTCAGAAGTCTTTTGAATAGAGCTTTTCAAAAAATTATTCCATCTGGAGCTCTTAGTCTTTTCCAGAGATTCCAGAACTTCTATTAAATGAAATTTCAGGACTCGTTAGGAGATGCTATCATTAAGCTTAAATAATTCTTAAAGGTAAAGTTTCTTTGAGTGTAGTGAAATAAGAAGCCAAATTTTCATTTCTTTAAAGTTCCATGTGTATGAATATGTGTGTCTATTTATATATAGAATGTTTTACACACATGCAAAAGCCAAATCCTGTATGTACAAACATACAGAAATAAAAACTGTGACCTAATTTTTTTTTCATCTGTAAAGAAGTTGGTGACCAGAACAGTTAAGTGGTATGCACAGCTTAGGAGATGCAGTTTGCAGTGTTCTCAGCATACCATTTAATTGATAACATTATTGATTCCAGTTCATTCTATTGAAAAAGGAAAACTTACAATTTTAGGTGGAAAATCTGAAAAAGAATCAAAGATGGAATGACAAAATAAATGTAAACCGTAAATCCTCTATTCTCCTCAAACTATTCTCTTTGACTTATGCACACAGTATCTAATTCCCAAGTTGCCTAGACTGGGTGAGGAAGGAGAAGTGACATTATGAATACTAAACAATCTCTTCTCTTCAGCTCTTTGCCTGGGAAAAAATTAACCTTTCTTCTGCTAGCTCTGCAATAGTATTCTTTAGCACTGAAAATGAGAACTGAAGAACACTGTAAATGGGAAAATAGTAGTGAAATCTTATGAGCTCCCTAGAATTTGGACTGTTTATTTTCTGACATGATAATTTGGAGAATGACAATTATGGATTATGTTTGTGGTCAGTGTTTCGGGGCTGAATAGGTGTAATTTGAATTTGTTTTAATTCAGGTAATTTTGCAGTTACATTATATCAGCTGACTTCTCTTAGCCAAAGGCTCATTTTATAGAGTACTTGTTTCCTAACACATTTTGACAATCTGATTTTTAGAAACGGTTGTCTTGGTAACCCATTCATTTTGCTTACATCTATGAAAAGCAAATGAGAAAACATTAACCTGGCTAGAATTGTTTCTTAACTCTTCCATGATTTACTCACTTTTATTTTCATGTCAAATAACAAACAAACTCAAATGCAAAGTAATATAAATATGCAATATGTAACACTGAATAATATTGTCTGTGCATCTCACAGGCAGATGTACTATGCTCACTTACTCAGTACATAATTCACAGGGGTTTTAATTATAAGCTCTTCAAGGCAGTGACCTCATTTTTAAAGACATCTGTAAAGTGCCATGCCCAGTAATGAAACTATCCGAATAGAAACAGAACAATTGTGCAAAAAATATGTTGTGAAGTAGGAATGCAACTCCTTCTTTTATATATATATATATATATATGTATATAAAAATGATGTGCCTTTGAACTATTAATTCATATTATGCTTTTTGTGTGTTTTATTCTGACTACAATAAATTATCCTGAATATGATTTCAGATCTTCTCCCCTTAATTTTGTTGTTGCAAAACTTAATAAAAGGGGAAAAAGAAAGAGAACAAAACAAAACAAAAGCATTTGTATTTTCTAAGATGCAATGTTCTTCAGGATTTAAACTTGCTAGGAGTATTGAATTACAAAAAAAAAAATACTGTTTTAGCAAGGAGATTATGCAAAATGATGAGAAAATGAACTCTTCATTGATTTCTCATTGAGAATTAGATGTGAAATTAGGACACCTAGTAGCTGTATTTACAACCTTGTTACATCTAACTAAGAATCAGTAGCTATAATAACATGTAGCAGTACAAGAATTTAAGAATTTGGAAAGCAAATTTGAAAAGTATTGAGAAATCTAGTTAGTAAAGTGAAAAATGAAGAAGAAAATTCTGCCAAAATGGAACACATTTGAGCAGTCTTAAAAAGCACACTGGTTAAGGCATGACTGATCACATCTCCAAGTGAACAGAATGAAGGAAACAGGAAAAAAGCCAAGTGTCTTCATGATACACTGTTAAAGATGTAAGGCTGAGGAAAAAAATAGCTTTCAAAAAAAAAAAAAAGTGGGGGAAAGCAACTCAGTAACAATAAAAGTCACTTAAATGTAGCTTAAACTGGTAAGGAAAAATAGAAGACCATAAAAGCAAAATGAAATCATTTTATTAAAAAGGTAAGGGGACATATGAAAAGCTTTAAGGAAAGTATGAAGGAATAAAGAGAAAGTAGAACCAATATTAAATAAGGCAGATGAAATTAATGGTGTTAAAAAAATGGCTGAGTGCCAAATCCTAAGGTTCTAACAATTGTTTTTTTTTTTCTTTTATTGACTTTCTGTTGAAGATTGTGACAAAAGTGGGTCTTGCTTTGGCTTTCTCCCCCTTCTCTCTCTCTCTCTCTCTCTCTCTCTCTCTTCTCTTCTCTTCTCCATTAACTCCCACAGGAATAGCTCATACAAGTTAAAAAACCACAGTTGTTAATAGTTCTTAGATGTCAGGGAAAAGATTTTCTTGGTTTTATTGTGCAGGGTTTCATTTTTCACAGCCTATTTCTTGAGATGTTGTGAATATAGGAAATTACTATGTTTCTCCCTTTGTTATGTCAGTATACACCTTACAGATTCAAACCTCTGGAAACCGGTAGACACTGAGAAAAGGGGAGGATGTTGCAGAAACACTGCTTCTGCCAAGTTTATTTATTAATGGCAGTTGTATAATTAATTTATAATACACTTTCGCTTATCCTGAATATGGTACACAACTTCCCCAAGGCAAAAGAATTCACTATGTCCATGCTGAAGAGCCTGCTGTAGTTCCCCTCTGCGTCATTCAACCCACTGCGGCGGCACATGGACTCCGTTGCTCTAATGTTGTGTCCCAATGACTGCTGGGTTTAAAGGATGCATCTCAATATTTCAGTGAATGCCAGAGTGTTTCAAATGCTGTTCATGTCACTTTGGCCCCTCCTGATCCCTCCTCTCTCAGCTTTCTACATGGCCCGCACAAATCCAGTGCAGCGCAATCCACTTTGTTACCTCAGTGGAAGATATCCTGAGGGAATATAAGACCCTTATTAAGATTTCCCAAGTCCCAGTTTATAATTTCTCCATATTCTTTTTTTGAGGGAATTCCTTCTTATTATCTATTTCATGAATTCATGTTTAACTCAAAATTAGGTGAAAATGCATGTTTAAGCGCTTATAACACTTAACCGACAACATGCTTAGAAAGGATTATTTACACAAAGAATCATGAGAAAAACTGCTCATAGTCTTGCAACATAACCACAGTATGAAAAAGTCTCCCTCTTCCTCCTTCATCCTAGTTGCTGTTTTCTTCTTAACAAAATGACAATGAGAACATCAGCGTTTTTTTCATGCTGTTTTATTTGGTGAAGAGTTTAGCTTTTATAGGCAGTCTGTCTTTTCAGGTCTTCTAAGGGATCTGGACTGATTTCATCATTCCCCTGAAATTCCTTAATTTCTTTCCTTCAGTAGGAGAAAGTTGTCACTTGGAGTGACAAGTCTAGAGTGGCTGTCCCCAAATTCTTCCTTTAGTGGAAAATCTCTCTTTAATGAAAACCATATTCCCCGTGGCATTTTGGTAGGGGAATTTTAAAGGTCCCAGAAGGACCTTATACTTGCTTCTTGGTGCTGTATACCCTTCCCGTTTTGGTATGTCCCCACAGGACACCAGCACTTTTTAGATAGCAATGGACATACAAATCATGTGAATGCTGAGCATAGCTGGCTTGGTGCCCGAAGATGTTTAAGTGTATGGATATACCTAAGAGGAGAGATCCCTGTTGCCTAGCTCCATGACTGCACTTTGCATTAGTGGGTGGGTAAGATCTTGACTTTACACACAATGGATGCTATAAACATATAACTTTACTATTTTTATTATTCCTAAAATAACAGTTTTAGGAATAGGACATAAAATATAAGATCACATGTGGTGGGTTGTCCCGATCCGCTGTCAGGAGGTTTCGATATGATCCCAAGAGTGAGAGTAAGACAAAAACGGGGTCAAATGCCATACAACCTTGTAAGCTTTATTCTCATAAGCACGATGGGACAGAGAAAAGAAGAGGAAAAAAGAAAGAAAAGCAAGCAATCGGGAGAGATGCAGCAAGATTACGGTTACCACCACCACCAGCCCAGCTAAGTGTCATTGGCTCCGCTTCGGTGCAGGTACAGGTGTCTCAGTGCAGGTGATGTTCCACACACACCTCGATGCAGGTGATGTTCCGCACACACCTTGGTGCAGGTGATGTTCAGGGAAAGAAGCCACGAGCCCCGGAAGAAGCCGCACCCCGGTGGGGGAATACGCAGTCCTTTTATATCCCCGTTCCTGAGGAGTCCACCCACTTTCTGCATGCTCTGATGCTCCTCTTCATCCAACTTGAGTGCAAGTGCCACTCCATGGACACTGCTGAGCATTGTTTGGGTCTCGTGCTGATGGAGATAAGACATCTGGAGCTGATACCACAGTCCTCCCAGAAGTAGGATGCCAAGGCTAAGAAGTCGTAAAACGTATGAAGATAAGATATCTGAGTCTTCCCGGAGACAGGATGCCAAGGCCCAGGAGTCATTAATTGTATGGAATATCCCAGTCCTCCCAGAGACGGGATGCCAAAGCATAAATTGTATAGAGATAAGACACCACCTCAAGCTGATAGATGGGATGCCTAGGTCAAGAAGTCCTAAATTGTGTGGCAACAATGTCGAGACAAATACAATCCAACACAGTCTCTTACATAGGTTTAACATATATTAATTATTTTAAAATATTGATACTACTCAACAAAATGTTGCCAGTCTCTACAACCACATGCATGTATATTATCTTTTTCCTCCCCTTAATATACCAGATATTCCAGTCCTCTCTGACCATTAATATAAAATAGACTGTAGTTTTGGTGACTTCTCAGGTAGTGCTGTCCAGCTAGTTAAATAGTAGTTTAGAGGTCTTTTAAAAATTAATTATTGCCCCAAGAAATGCAGAGAAGTATTCTGTTTGTGAGCATGTTTAAATTAAATCATAAGCTTAAAACTTACGCATGCTTAAAAAGTGATTTAAGAAGAGTTAGCAGAACTTCAGCTATTAGAAAGAGAGATTTTCTCAGCAGGACTAGATAGAAAGAACTAAAATCCCACAGATCTGATTTTTCCTTCTGGATAGCTCAGTAGTCAGAAACCTGGCCTACAAACAAAGAATAGCTGATGCTCAGTGCCAGAGCATTGTTTCTTCTGCAAGTCTGAGAAACAGCCCAAAAAAGGGTCTTTGTCTTTATTTTACTTTCTTGCTACTCTTATAAGTATACAAAGATTATGAGATACTGTATGAATATGTTATTTTTTCCCCTCTGTTGTAAGCCTATTTGACAGGTTACAGAAGAAGTTTTGTCAGTGACAGAGATTAATCTCTGAATAGAGGAGTCAAAGATGCCTACGTATTCTAACACTTCACTAATGTTAGATGAGCTGGATTCCCATCTGACTCAAGTAACTTGGCATGAAGTCACTTAGGAATAAACAAAGGTTTAAGTTAGATGGAGATGACTTATGTAGAAAACTTAAGTAGATTTTATCATGTGTATATGTAGTAGCTTAGATTTCCTATATACTAAGTGCTGTAGCAGGCTGTTTATAGTTTCATGTGACTTTTTCTTGAAATATTAATTTATATACGCTTTATGTAGGGCAGAATGAATTTCCAGCTTATTCCATCCACATGATGCCTCACTGCTGGCTCTCTTAAATACGTGGTTGTCATCTGTCAGGAACGTGGAGTTGTGGTGCAGTGTGTTATCTTCTGGATGCATCAACACTCCCTTAGCTGGCATACACTCTTATGCAGGGTGGCCTTCAGAGAAGACTCAAGGACAAAACAGTTGCCTTATTGTAATATCCATCCTTAAAGTATATGCAGAATTGACTCTGTGGTAACTTCATTTTGGAAGATGTCCACAGGGTGGAACTTTGGCCAAAGTCTTTTTTTTTTTGTGAGTGCACTCAAACCTAAACAAATGTAATGGTGGTCCAGATTTTTATAAACTCTAATGTCAAAGTTTCATAATTTTAAATGTATTAAGCTTGCCCTTTTTGAATATTCTAATTAAAGAGCAAATTAGTCCAGTCTCTAAAAACTATGACAAAATTCTTTAAACTGCAGTGTGAGAGTCACTGAAATTATATTAAAAATGCAGTATGTGCTGGATCTTGTAAGTTGTGACATGTCTTAAAACAAAGGCCTTTTTTTAGGACAGAAATGAGATTCTGGTAACTGCAAACTCATGCAATATAATCCATGATGCAACTTTGAAATCTCACTTAAAAAGTTTTAAATTCTGCATTTTGTTCCATAAATTCTCTATTTTGAGCAATACATGGAGCTCTCTACAGTGTTGGTGTGGTCTACTAATTTGTTGCATTTTTCAAGAAACTCTTTAGGCTGTCAATTATGTATTCATCTAAAGGTGGTCAGTTCATCTTTTGCACGTCTGCCATCACGTCTCTGAACTGTCTTCGTTATTGTCTGAACTCAGTGAAGCGTAGTGACTGATCAGGATAAAAATTGCAGTGAACTTATGGACATCTGACTGTCAACTCTCTTAGTTTGTATAGGCTTTGTTCCTAATCTCATCTAGTAAAAAAATAATTTCTGAAAGTAAACAAATAAATGCAAGCTTCTCTGTTCTGTTTGGAGAACTTCTTGTAATGCCTACAGGCATGCAGAAGCAAAAGAAAGTGTCTGGCCATCTAACGTGTCCCTATTAGATGTAAATGTCCCTGAAGATAGAGCAGAAGTCATTTAGGCAGAGATTTTTTTAACTTCTAGAATCACTATATTTGAAAGCAATGTCTATTTTTGTATCTAACCACTCTGTGCACAGAAGCACCACCTTCCCTTCCTACCAGGAAGGCTCAGGCAGACTGATTTGAATGGAAAGTGTGGGTCAAGGAGCTCCAGAAGTTCCTCTGAACTTTGTCCAAAATGTTTAACGCTATCTTGAGAGTGAGTGATGATATCAAACTTTTAATACAATATATTTGAAAGATTAAGAAAATTTTGCCTGGCTAATGCACATTTCGTAGTTGAATTCACATCAGTAATCTCACTGATAGCACATTGCTTAATTGTATTAGTTTGGAGATCTGAAACACCTCAGTGAAGAAATAGAAGCACTCACACACCTCTGGCCTTGAAAAGTAAAACCAGGAATGTTCACTGTATTATAAAACTGTAACTTAGCCTTTTTTTCTTCTTTCATCTTGTTAAGTAGTTGTTGCTGAAGCAAACATTCATGCATTTTGCATTAATAATCAAAACAACCAAAACCCATTTTTCTAGATTCCTTATATATGTGCTTGTAATAAAATTTTGAAGACTCTTTTCATGTCAGAAGTATGAATATTTAATCAAGCACTGGTTGTATGTTGTATGTACGTTTCACCAAATGAGAGGAAGCAATTTTCATTTCTCTCAGAAATGAAATGTCTGCATAAAGTACTGACACGCTTTCTGTCTTCCGTAACTTTGCATGCGTGTTTTACAATGCACTTATAGAGGTTTTATAGATGCTTTGGTGCATTGAAAAGACAGCTAGCTGGTGTCCAAAGAATTTCATAGAAGAGCCCACTGACATCGACTGAGTGCATAATATTTTCACAAATATTCTTTGGTAGTCAGTAATTCTTTAGGAATCTCCTATTTATGCATAAGCCTTTTTACTGCTCTACTATCGCACAGTACTGAGTTCTAAATTTCAAGAAAAAATACTTGGCAGGAAAGCTTATACAAATAGGTTGTGTTAAGGAGAATTAGTATTCTGGTCATGTCCCCATGTGACAGCTGAAGTGAACCAAGTTAAATGCTTTCAGTTATAGAGCTGTGCTAGCTGCAGCTTGTCTATGAATTTGGTCATTAAGAACTTGTGTATAAAGCGTAATAACTACTGCTTCTGAGTATTTATATGCTAAATATTGGGGGATAATGCTAGAATAAGTTTTTTTTTTTCTCTCTCTCTTCACTAGAGATAGAAAACAGATAGTCCTTTTCATGGTTTCCATTGTAACTTATGATTTGCAAAGGCAGTGTAAGTTGATAATTAGTAAATTCTATGAGCATCATGATGACTGTTCACATCTGTTTATGCATGTGTTACAATGAAACAGCTACCATTACGAGGCAAATTCCCAAATTAAAAAAAAAAAAAAAAAAAAAAAACACAATACTCCCAAAGCTTGCAAATAACAGTTTTCTTTTTCCTCATTTGGATGACAGCCACTATTTGTGATGGTCCCTAGTGATCACAAGTGTTTATAAAATCTTTGGAGAGATTGTTTTGGGATGAGGAGTTTTTTTTTTTTTTTTTTTTTTCCATGCAGATTTTCTTGGATGATACATCACATGTCAGACTGTCACAAGCAGGGAACAAAATTTCAGAGATATTCACAGTTAGTATCTGCTATTATCTGGTGTTCCTTGCAGCACCTCTAAAACTTCATTTCCATAAAGAAGCCTGACCTTAGAAATATATTTATGGCACACATGAAAAATTTCTGCTGTGTATTTGCTCTGAAGTAGGTAGTATTGTGGTTTATTATATTTCACAGTGTGAAGCTTGGAGTCTTGATCTTCAAGAAGCATACATAGGATAATTTTCTTCTATTTTGTCTTCCTCCTGTTACAGCTTTATTTTTTAATACACTGAAGTGCCAATCAGCTTTCTCTATTCTTCATATACATTTGTGGCTTTGGTAAACTGCTAAACTATCTCAAAAGATAGCTGATTATTGAGTTTTGTGTATTACCAAATTGCAAATATTCAACTCCTTCAGTCTTATTGAATGATTCTGATTTTTTTTTTTCCTCCTGTTAAAACGGTCGATATTTTGTTTTTTTCCTCATTCAGCATTTTCACCATGTTTTCTTACAATTCTGCCAATAGATTTCCTAGTAAAAATGAAAGTATAGCTCAAACAGAATTCTCTTTTGTGTTGAGGTCTTTTTCTGTGTTACAACTGTGGAGATAACTTAATAAAATAATGATTCTATTGGAACATTTCCTTGGAATATGTAAGTGATATTTTCTGCACTCTACAACCTTCTGCAAATTCTCTTGGTAAGAATTCTAGGTTCTAGGTCTTGTATTTAACATGTGCTTTAAGCAAGCAAAGCTTGCTAGAGCTTCAGTTGTTGCTGAGTCTGTCAGGAGAGGGTCAAAGCATCTTTGATATCTTCTTATGTCAACATATACCTAAGGTTCATTAGAGAAATGGTGATTTTTGTTATCACTTGTGCAAGCTTGGTAAGTCTATTGTAAGGACATCTGTTAGTTCTGCTAGGTATGATATAATTTGGACATTAAAATAAGCTAAATTTATCAATAAGATCAGAAAATATCATGTGGTTAGTAATGCAGACTGCTGGGCTTTTATCTGTGTTACCCACTGAATATACTAGAGTAATGCTGGTATTAATGGCAATATAAATTAGTGGTATGCCGCTTGAAAGAATGAAGATGGATGCTTCCTTGTCACTATCAAATTAATTCTCTAGTCCTTTTTCTTAAGGGACAGCAGATGCATAAATAGACCTTTGACACATCAAGAAATTAGGTGTCAGAAAGCAGTTTATTTACAACACTTGAGCTGAAGTAAACACAAGAGGTTTACCCTCCTCGTTATTCTCCAAAGTACATTAAAGACCTTCAAGTATTTACACTAAAAACATGGAGAAAAGTATGTTACCTTAAAATACCATCCTGCTGTAATTATAGGGAACACAGGGAAACAATGGCTTACTGTATTTTTTGGGGGGGTGAGGGAGGAGAAATAAAAGCATAGCAATGACTTTTCAAGAATTGTCTTGATGCTTGCTTGCTTTTGATTAAGATAGTTGCCCCATATGTCTTTTAATGTTGATTTGTAAGATCTTGGGCATACAGATTTCCACACTAGTAATACCCTGAATTAGTGGATGTTGAAATGCTGACAAATTAGAATATTTAAATGCTTAAAGAAAGGGTTTTAGGTCTGAAATTTAGTTTAGTGACTTACTCTTAATAAACAGTTTGTGATGAAATGATGTCATGTGAAGTAGGAGTAGAAGCTAGTAGAAGCTTTTATCACTGACTTTGCTTTTCTTCTTGATATACATTTCATGCAGTACAGAAACTTCATATCAACTTGTTAACACTTTATGTGATAGATATCATGTATCATACACTTCATATTTGGGATGAAATTTTATTTTGATGGCAACAGTAAGACAATTGATAGTAGAGGTTGAAAGTAGACATCAAGACTCTAAAAGCCATTTTCATATCTAAAAACAAATGAAATATGAACAATAGAACACATTGTTTATAATATGGTGGTTTAGATATATTCTGGTCCAGATTCTCAACCAAATATGTACACACTGTATTCAGTGGGTCAGTTGATGATATTAGAGGACAGGTATTATTCCTAGGTCTCTGTTTCTCTTGATTTGTAAATGTGCTCCCCGCAAGTCTTTTGGTCCTATTCCTAGAAGCTTCTTCTACCTTTGGAGACTGTTCTCTCTCTCTTTTTTTTTTTTTTTTTTATCTTTCTGAATTAGATATAAGAAGGGACCTTTTTGGCTGTTTGAGGAGTAATAAAGTGTATTGAAAAGCTGATCCAAAAAATTACGTCATAAGAAGGAGTAAAAGAAGGTCCATCCGTAGGGGAGTTTGTGGCCAAACCAAGAAAAGACTGATAAAGGTGATCTGGACATGACTGATTTGTCTGTGACTGTGGGAAATGGCTAGCTTGCTTCTGAAGGCCTTTTTATCTTCTGTGATATGATGGAAATGAAAATCTCCACATCCCAGATGCGCTATGCCATCCTTGGGGAAAAAAAAAAAAAAAAAAAAAAGTTGAATTGTTGAATCACTCAGCATATGTTACTCCCTCCATACCTTACAACTCAGTCTCATCATTATGCTAACACTTGAAATAACTCATATCCCATGATAGCTCGATAAGTTACTCTATTTCTTTCAATTGCCTGACAAGAAGGAGAAAGATGATACCACAAAAGCTGCTTTTCACAGTTTGTAAAGTGCCAGAAGTGTGTTTACTTTTATGGCTATGATAGTTGAGAAAGAGGAAAAAAAATCTACTAGCATCTACTCAGAAACTTATAAATATCTATAATAGTCTATGCCACATGAAGACCAACAGAACAGTTTTGAGGAATAAAGTAGTTAAATCCCTTGAACAAGGAAGGAGTTAAAGAAAAATCTTCAAATCTACAGTCTGATAAAATGGTGCTTTAAAGACAAAAATTAAATCAGCTCTAAGAGGGAGAGGCAAGATTGCCACAACTAGGAATCCATGCAATTTGAAATTAGAGCTAATTGCTCAATTGTAAGCCCTGAAATATCTTTAGGCCATTATCTTTAAAATCGACATCTGTCCTACTAATCTCACATGGTTGCTGAGAAATTTAGTGTTCTATTTCTGTAAGAGAGGATTGTAATTAACTGCTCCAATGCAAATAGTATGTTAGAAAACCAAGGGAAAATTTATTTAGGATAAATAAACTCTCTGATGTTTCCTTGCTGAGGTTATCAAGAATATTATTAAATCTCTCTCGGTCTGTCGGCTGCTTTTTATGAGTCCTGTATATTTTGATGTCAAAACAAGATATTCTGTAAAATGTCCCACTTGTCCCTGAAGATTTTCTCATCACCCTGGCTGGGGAGTCAGCTGTACAAGTCCCACTTTTAGCTTCACTCTGGGGCTTTGGCATTTGATATGGAGATATGACAAAATAAGGCAAAATGGCAATAAGACAATAGGCATCAAGGCAAATATATCTTACAAAGATCAAACCTCTTTATCTCTAGGAGAAAAAGGATCTTTAAAATGATGACTATGGGCTCTCATTCATGTTTTTTTCTTATTAAGCTGTTATAGGGTGGAACTGTCTTTAAAATCTTGTACAAACTATTCCAGATTAGTGTGCCAAAGATGCACATTATGCTAAGATAAACTCTGCACTGGTTTGGATTTGTAGTCATCAAGACACATGGGTATTTTGTGGAAGAAATCAGTAGATATTTTATGAGGATCAATCAGACTCATCTCAAAACACACCAGCAATATCAAAAAGACAAAAAGTTGGCAGAATTTTGCTAGTTCTTTAAAATCAGACCAGACTGAAGACTGAGACTAATGCTCAGCAAGGCAAGGGCATTTTCTAATCCCGAATACAAGTGAGAAAGTGAATTAAAAAATAAGCCCTCAATTTATTCCATCTTCAGCTAAGGAAAAGTGATTATTTTTAGTATCATAAAAGAAAGTTAATGTTTTATTCAATATCATGGTTTATAGACAGAAGAGAATAATTCCTATCAACCTCTTCAAAACAGAATGAAAAATTCTGCATCATATTCATGGTCCCCAAACATGTTGAGAGTGCATCAACTTCATAATATCCAAAGCAGTTGTGTTTCTGAAGGATGCTGACAGAGAAGACTTTGTCTTTAAACAAGTGCTAAACCAGAAGAAATTTCATAAATGATGGACATAATTTCTCCTTTAATGCCAAAACAGAGATCCTATTAGCATGGCCCTGTTACACTAGGCTTGTGAATAACTTAATAGAATAATGATAATTTTGGTGATTAATAAATGTCTTTTTTATTTTTATTCACTGAAGGCTGCTCAGTAATTGGCCCTGTAGAATGCCTGTATTTGCTATAAGCTTTCAGAGATTTTCTGTTAGGAATATCGTTGTTTATTTTTATAGTATACAGGTACAGAAGATTTAATTTGGTCATTTTTGTGTGTTATGAGATGTAAATTTGTTTTCTGAGAAACAGTGGAATTATGTTCTTACATCTCAGTCTCAGTATTTATAAGTAAGATCTGCTTGAAAGAATCACAGAATGGTTGAGGTTGGAAGAGACCTCTAGAGATCATCTAGTCTGACCCCCCTGCTCCAGCAGGGACACCTACAGCAGGTGGTATAGGATCATAGAATCACTAAGGTTGGAAGGGACCTTTGAGACCATCTAGTCCAACCCCTCTGCACATGCAGGATCACCTAGAACATGTAGTACAAGACTGTGTCCAAGCGGGTTTGGAAGATCTCCAGAGAAGGAGACTCCACAACCTCCCTGGGCAGCCTGTGGCAGTGCTCTGTCACCCTCACGGTCAAGAAATTTTTCCTAAAGTTCCCGTGGAACTTTTGGTGCTTCAGTTTGTGGCTGTTTCCTCTAGTCCTCTCAGTGGTCACCACTGAGTAGAGGCTGCCCCATCCTCCTCACTGCCTCCCTTGAGGTCCTTATAGACACTGCTCAGGTCTCCTCTCAGCCTTCTCTTCTCCAGGCTGAACAGGCCCAGCTCTCTCAGCCTTTCCTCACAGGGCAGATGTTCCAGGCCCCGGATCATCCTCGTAGCCCTGCACTGGA
>VZSV01000028.1:6892847-6930518 GCA_013398735.1 Nothocercus julius | reverse complement strand
CAGCAGCTCCACATCCCTCTTGTATTGGGGAGCCCAGAACTGGACCCAGTACTGCAGGTGTGGCCTCCCCAGGGCTGAGTAGAGCGGCAGGATCCCCTCCCTTGACCTGCTGGAGATGCTCTTCCTAATGCACACCAGGCCACGAGGGCGCACTGCTGCCTCATGGTCAACTTGTCATCCACCATGACGCCCAGGTCCTACTCCGCAGTGCTGCTCTCCAGAAAGTCAGTCCCCAGCCTGTACTGGTGTCTGCAGTTATTTCTCCCCAGGTGCAGGACCTTGCACTCGTCCTTGTTAAATTCCATAAGGTTTCTCACTGCCCACTTGTCCAGTCTGTCCAGGTCCCTCTGGATGGCAGCGCAGCCCTCTGGGGTATCAGTTACTCCTCCCAGCTTGGTATCATCAGCAAACTTGCTGAGGGAGCACTCTGTGTCTTCATCCAGGTCACTGATGAATAAATTGAACAGGACTGAACTGAGGACTGACACCTGGGGGACACCACTAACTACAGGTCTCCAAATAGACTCTGCACCACTGATCACCACCCTCTGGGCTCTGCCATCCAGCCAGTTGCTAATCCACCTCACTGTCCACTTATCTAACTCACATTTCTGGAGCTTGCCCAAGAGAGTGTCGTGAGGGACAGTGTCAAAAGCCTTGCTGAAGTCCAGATAGATGACATCCACCGCTCTCCCCTCATCTATCCAGCCAGTCATTCCATCATAGAAGGCTATCAGTTTAGTCAAGCGTGATTTCCCCTTGGTGAATCCATGTGACTACTCCTGAGCACCTTCTTATCCTCCACATGTTTGGAAACAACAGCCAGGATGAGCTGTTCCATCACCTTTCCAGGGATGGAGGTGAGGCTCACTGGCCTGTAGTTGCCTGGGTCCTCCTTCTTGCCATTTCTGAAGATCAGTGTAACATTGGCTTTCTTCCAGTCCTCTGGCACCTTCCCTGTTCTCCAGGACCTTTTGAAGATGATGGAGAGTGGCTTAGCAAATAACATCCGCCAGCTCCCGCAGCGCTCTGGGGTGCATCCCATCAGGATTTGTGGATGTCAAGTTTCCCTAAGTGCTCTCTGGCCCAATCTTCCTCTGCCCAGGGCAAGTCTTCCTCTCTCCAGGCACCTTCTCTTGTTTCTAGCGTCTGGGATTCCAGAGGGTTGCCCTTGGTAAACAGTGAAGCGAAGAAGGCATTCAGTAACTCTGCTTTTTCTGTGTCTTTCGTAACAGGGCACCCACCCTGTTCACCAGCAGACCCATGTTTTCCCTAATCTTCCTCTTGCCATTGACATAATTGAAAAAGCTCTTCTTGTTATTTTTAACAATGACTTTTGACTTTTGTTATCTTAGCAAATCTAACTCTGAAAATGTTTGTCAGTGCTCAGGAAATGACCATATACAAGAATTCACTTTATCTGAATGCTTTATTTACAGGTGACTTTAGGATTAATCAGTCCTTTGTGTTTTGACATTCAAACTTAGAAAAAAAATAGTTTCCATATATAATTAGTAACTTACAGCTCCTTGAGAGGACGGGAGATTCAGATGATATTTACAAAGATGTTGTGATTTAAGGTGGATGGGCTATATATGTTTATATTTTGTCACTCCAAGTGATTTTTCTTACAATATCTGAACAGTAAAGTAATTGTAGGTCACTGCTTCTGCAATTCATTTTCCTGTTTCTTTCTGATTCCGAATTTCTTTTCTTTTTATTATTTTTTTATTTGCAAATAGGTCTTGAGCTCCCTATGAAAAAAGGGGAAAGAGAGTAGGGCCAGTGAAGTAAATAAGAGCATTTACGAGAATGACTGTATATAAGTGTCCTTGGAATTTACAATAATTTAGTCATTCTCATAAATGACAATTTTCAAATATTTGTTATTGACTATCTAGAGCTTTTGTTAGTTTAATACATCTCAGAATAGATGTTATCACTTATCTTCTAGTGATTGTTCTAATACTTTCTTGGCTAAAGATTGACTTCAGATTATTTTTGAGAGCTCTAGCATATATTTTCAAATAACATGCCAATAATATCGGTAAATCTATCAACATTAAACCAGAGAGCCTATATGCCTCATTAGTAGAACACAAAAACACCACAGATGATTAAAATAATTTAAATTTCTTTGCATACTTTTTTTTTAACTTCACCATTTTCTAAAGAGAGCTGTTATATAAAATGTTTTGTCATCAGAATAGGTTTGTTACCAAGTAAGTTAACCATTATTTCCTCATCAAGGAGAATAATGATCTCATGATGGAGTTCTGATTGCAGCAGTGTACTCGGTGTACCAGTGTACCAATGACAGTGAATTATTTCTAGCTACTTAGAAGAAGGAAAGAAGGACCTTAATGCCACTTAATGCAAGGCTTTTTTCTTTTTAAGAAGTATTCTTTATGAATGATGAATTTTATTTTCTCCCTTTGGTGGCATTCTGTTTGATTCTTTATTTTCAAAAGACAAATTACTGACAGCAGTTTTAACCTGTATTTCACTGGAAATGAATGCTTTGGCAACTGGCCATTAGAACAGATTTTCTCTGCAACATAGCCATACTATAGAGATCATGCCAAAGCCTGGCATTTCAGATAGCTTCCTTTTCAAGAGCAGGTGTTCATTTATTCCACATCATTCTGCAACCTTGGCAGATGAGCTAAAATTCAGAACTAGTGGGTGGAGAGGAGAAAAAAAAAGAAAAAAAAAAAGAAAAAGAAAAAGAAAAGGTTTAGCTCCTTAGGAGAAATCCAAAAACCTAATGCCTGGAGCCTGAAGCAGAAAATGCAGAAAGAGGATGATGGAACACTTTGCATCATCAGGAGTCATCTCTTGATGTGAAACTGGGGTGTAGGTGGGGATGGTGGGAATAGGGGGAGATAGTGAAATACACCTGAACATAGACTCTCACTAGCTTGTCTGGATCTTGTATTTGTCCAAGGAACATTATAGTACCTTGCCTCTACAATTAATTAGGTAATTTATGTATTGATTAGACTTGCCTGTACAGAAATCTTAATGGGTTAATAACATTTTTAGAAGATTATATATAATTTATAGGATTTAAAATTTAAAGCTTTTCTCAACATTTCCAGTCTCAGCAATGCTGACTAATTGTTTTTTTTATTACAATAATGTTTTATTTGCTAAAGTAAATTTTACTGAAAATCTTCTGTCAGAAGACAAATTTACTTCAATATTTGGACTTTATCAGAATTGTTTCACTCATACATAATGTAAGTCATCAAAATTTGTCATTAATGCAAAGTATAACATACATTCATGAGATCTAACAGCAAATCTGTTTGAGACATAAATGTATAATATAAAAATATACAAATAAAGCATATATTTCCAGGCTGTGGACTTCCATGGGTATTGTACACTTGAGGGAAATAAATATTTGATGACCTTCCCACTGAAGTAAACTGCATTTTCCATTTATTTCAATTGACACAATTTCTGTTCCCTTGCTTACAAAATAATAGAAGCATTTTATCTCAAAAACATTCCTTCACTTTTGAATAGACCATCTCAAATTAAACTAACAACAACAAACACTTTCGTGTTATGCATTTCTTTATTTATTCCTTGGCCCGTGTAAATGTTAAAAGTTATTAAGGAGTCTTATGTCAGAAAAAGAAATAACTGGAGATTATTAAGTCTACTGAGAGAGAAAACAAACCTAATATAAAAGCTACAGTATATGTATATAAATCAAATTCAATTCAAGCCACCTGACTAACCCACCTGTGCTCTGGATTGAAGATTTTATGTGATGATGCAGGATTTTCTTGACAAAACTATAAGACATCCAACTAGATATGTCCAAGGGACCTATTGTAAATTGATGGTCCGGAAAGGGAGAAAGAAATAAGACAAAATATGACTGTATATGTCTATTCCCTGACACTGTTTTACACATTAAAAAAAAAAAAAAAAAAAAAAAAAGGTTTTGAGGTGGTTTTTGGAGATTGTTTTCTTACATGATGTTACATTAGTATAAAACAAATTGAGGTGTATCAGTGTGGCTTAGAATTCCAGGAATTACTGTGATTCAACAATTACAGCTATGAATATTGAGTTCCAAAGGGGACATGTTGAGCTGCCTGTCTATCTGAGATGCTGTGTAGGGAATAGGTTTTATGCCCTTCAGAAATTTGCTTTCCAGTAAGACATATCTACTTCAAAAAAAGAAAAAAAGTAAAAGAAAAAAACAGTTACTAGGGAGAAGTCCGTCTGCCTTCTGAATTAGTTCAGATGTCTGTTTTGAATTTAATCACAATTTTCTCTAGCTTGCTTTTATGCTTTTGAGCAAACATTGCTGTCTGGAAATGAGAAAAGAAACTTTTTTCAAAGAAAATTTAATCAAAATAGATACGTTCTTGCAAAATGTTTTTCCTACTGAACTAGCCTTTTCAAAAAAATTTTTTTTTTTTAGAAAAAAATACTAACAAGTCCAACTATAATTAAAAAAGAAAATATTTTTAGATTATCAGTCTGTCTAAGTTTTCTTTAAAGGTTCAAAACAAAAAGGGGGAGTTGTAGTAGATATATTTTTTCTCTGGAATCCTGTCTTTTTTCTTGATCTACACAGCACTAGAAGAAAATGCTAATTTACATGTTGGGAAATGACCCAGCTTGTCTTAGAATGCTGTAGGTAAACTTTACAAAATTTTACAAAAGAAATTGCTGAGATAGCATGGTATGAGGGCACAAAGGTGCCTATGTGGACAAGGCAGAGGATGGAACTTTTTTGGGGGTCTATCATTCTTATTAAGTACTCAAAATAGTACCCATGTATGTTCAAAAGAAAGAGTACAGAAGTGTCTCTATTGGGTCTTTAACCTGATTTAATTTTGTTAGGGACCTTGAAAATGGACTTATGTTTGAAACTTTCCAATAAAAATTTTTTAAACAACAAATTTTTTAAACATGCATTCCTATTTAAAAAAAAAAAAAAAAAGCATAGGAATATTTTCGCTTCCATGTTTTTCATGCTAAGTCATCTTGTTAAGATTTTTTTTTTCCTAAGCCTACACCCAGGTGCACAAGCTTATGAAATCTTGAGTATAAGGCTTAATTTAAAAAGCAGCCTAGGACTTTCATAAAATTTAGCTTACATGGTCTTGTGCGTTTTTTTTTTTTTTTTCTGATTTGTATTTCATGCTCTCCCATTACAAATCTCTCATCAAAGCGTAGTTGCTTTTGTCTATGTTCCCAGCTATGTCTTACTTTTTTCCCAACCTTTTTACTTTCTATAGTATGTTGGTTCAGGATAGGCACAATCCATGGAAAACATCTCTGAAGCTAGAGAAGATAAGCAGGGATATTGGAGAAGTCTTGCATTGTCAATCTAGTTGAGAGCTTTAGGGGAAAAAAGAAGGGATCTTGGCTGAGAAACACTTGGGCTTAGGGAGGAAGTAAAGAGCAGAGGACTGATGTGAGGCTGTGATAGCTGCCTGAGCACAAAGAGAAGTGTTACTATCTTCATTCTATTGCAGGTAGGAAATTGACAAATAGCCAGACTTCAGTGATAAAAATTGTCTTCAGAGCATAGATCATGAAAACCCACGTGGTCATTTACATGTTAATAGTGAAAATATATCATGATCACATTTCTAGCCTGTGTTTCTCCTTTAGCATCTTCTTTAATGCAATCACACCTGTTGTGTTCCTATCCCTGTTTTAAAATTACTGGATCTTTGGGATAAATCTGAGCATTGGAGGCTTACAAGCAAATCTTGTAGACTGTGCAGCTCCCAAACACTTCTGGTAGCATCCACCCCTTTCTTACATGCAGTTGTCCCACTAGTGCCTACGGCTAAAACACAACACGAAAGTGAAAATGTGGATTTGGAAATACAAACTGCAGGAAGAAAACAGGCTCTAACATTTTAACTTTTTCTGACAAGCGGGAAGTTCATATTTTTTGGGAAATGTTGCTGTAGGTTTGTTTTCATTTGTTGAGACAATCATGTTATATGATTATTACTGGAAGATTCTTAAAACTTTATTTTTTTCTGCACATAAGAACTTGCAGGACTCGGCATATTAGCATTTCCTTGATGCTTTGTTTAAAATTTGGAACCCTTTGAAGACCAAATTTGATTTGAAACATTATTTTATATATCCACAAATAATAATAGTTTTATATCAATAATAACGGTAATTTTAAAATAATATTTTTAATAATATTTATTCTGTCTTTGTAATGTTAGTGCATTGATTATTACTGAAATAATAGTTATCTTCTGAGAACCTGCAATGTACTCTTGTTGATAACCTTTAAAATATTCACTCTCTGCTGTATAACAATCACAGAAAACAGTGGGTAGACAGTGCCTCCAGAACACAACACAGAAGTGATAACTATAAGGTAGCTTATTTCTGTGGGCAAGAAAAAGATCTTGCACAGGTTTCTAATGAGTTTATGATGAGAATTATAACCTTTTGCCTCATCTTTATGATAAAGAATATAAATAGAAGTTTGCATCAGCATAATTAAACAGGAAGATCTTTAGAGTTTTTTGAGGTTCATCTGGCATTGGACTGCAATGTCCTTTTGACCATGAGAGTACTTTCATGCTGAGCATCTGCATTTATGACAACATATCTCAATGATGCCCCACAAATAAAAACTATACACAAATTAATATTGTGCACTGACTCTTTACTCTGAGGAATAGTACAAGCAGAACAGAACCTGAACCATTTTTTTTTGTTTTGTTTTGTTTTGTTTTATTTATTTGCAGGAGCGGGGAGCATCTAGAAAATACCTTTTTTTTTTCAGTGTAGTTGGGAAACCCACTGATCCACTGCCATTCTGCAGGAGGCTGGCTGGTAGGACTCTTTGAAGCTGCAGTAAAGTTTAAAGAAAAAAAATCTAAGTCCTTCCATCAGCAGAGATGCAAATTGGTGCATGCTGGAATGCTATCTGCCCTCCAACAGAAAGTGTTTTTACTAGAATGCAGTCAGTGTGGCTGAAGCTGCAACTTGCCATGTGTTTCAGAGTTTTCCAGTGTTGTATTTGCCGCACCACACTGAATGCTTCTGAAATCTTCAACTTATCAAATGTTAGACTGGTGGATGTGAAGTGTGTACCCTCTGTAGGGAAAGGAGACTCAAGCTCATCATCATAGTTATTTAAAGTATTATATTGATGTTTTTTGTGTCTTTTTAGCATGATTTTTCTCAGAAGACTAATAAAGTAAACAGAAGCAAGTGTTTTTGAGTCATTAAGATGCTCGTATACAGACTACTGCCATTTGTCCTTTATGGAAGCGGACAGTTTTCTGTCATTAGAAGTGGTGTATTTTTAAATTCACTAGGAATTTTTCCCTAGCTTTCTGGAGCTTGTTGGCAGAATGTGCTGTCAAATGCTATCTCATGCCTTCCTAACCTGCGGAAAAGCTTTCTTTGGTTGGAGGTACTTGTGAAAATAATGATGCTTTGGCTTTTCTTTGCTGCTATCTTTGACTTTGTAGGTGTATGAAATTTTCATGTTTTTTAAAAAAAGTAGAAGTCTTCCATTGTACAAGTTTCTACAAGTTATGTTTCATAATTTATGGAAACTGGAGGACTTTTTCTTTGATTCAAGTAACTCATGAGTCTAGACTTGTCTTGAAGGGAAATACAATGCCACTGTTCTCTCCTGGTGGCTCTTGAAAAAGACTTGATATTTTTTGCAAACAAATAAAGTGGCATATCTGTGTTTTGGAATACATGAAGTGAAGTTAGGTATTAAGTCAACTAACTCCCTGAGAGGTCAGCTGGACAAAGGAATCTGTCAATTATGCTTCTTTCCTTTCTTCCTTCAGAGGTTGCACCTGCCTCTACCTCCCCCAACAAAGGCTGAAAACCTATGTCTGTTAGTTCTGAATTTAGTACTCCTCATTTAGTATATCATTAAGCACTAATTATTGATTTTATTATGCTGGAACAAATGCAAATTTAAAGATGTATTAAAGCTATCCTGTAATTCTCATTCACTTTAGACAAGGACATTCACTATAGAATAGGAAGTCTTCATATGTCCTATTTTGGTCACATCTTTGAATCCTTCTCTGAAGATGTATCTTCTCTGGAGATACACAAAATTTGTGTCTTTATACTTCCAATAAAGTTACACAATTTCTTGCATCTTGCCAGTTGTGCTTTCTCATAGATGTGACATTATTCCAGGGCTCTGAGCCCAAACAGAGAGTCCAAATACTGAGGTAAGGGTCTGCTAATTCTAATGGAGGGTTTCTGGAAGCCACTGTGCATGGCCATAGGTGGTTTTATTTGATTAGATTCAGAAGGCCACTGAGCTACTGCTGCTCATCAGTATCACACTGAACAGCAGGAATGAAGCTTTCTGATTTCAGAAATTGTTTTCTTTCTTCTTTTGACCGTCATGCTCTGAGTGTCTCTATATAAATACTAATGAACTGTTATTTTTGTATTCTGAATTGACAACACTTAAGTGTTCATAAAGTCTATAGTGTTACAGGCTATTGTGTAATTTCAGAAACTACCGGTGAATGTTGCCTAAAGAAAAAGAAGTCTTTTTGTGTTTTACTTGCATTGTCTTAGATTAGAAGATTAGAAGCATGTTCTGCAAGGAATATGAAATAGTCCTTTTTTTTTCTGTTTAATACTGGTATGGCCTTGGTTGAAGTGCTCTGAAGTAATTTGCTTAGTGTTGGAACCGTGAAGAGTTGCAGAGTTTCCTTCGGTGGAGGACAAGTAGAGAACAAATAAGATAAATATCACTTCACTTGCACATCTTTTAAGAGCTCATCATTACTTGGCTTAGTGCTTATTAACATTTGAACTTCAAAAACTTATAAAAGAAAGCAAGAGTCCTTTCCTTGTGATTGTAAATAATTAACTCTAAAGTTGAGTCCACTCGAAGTGGCCTGCATTTTCCCATTTCTAAGTCTGGTTATCCACATGCAGCACAGCAAATAATACTCAGTCTTATACCTTTTTTATAGATTTTGTCTATGTGAATCTCTCTTGATTTGAAATGTTGGAAGAAAAATGAATAGCAAAAGACTTAGGATACATTACACATTCACAGAGGAAAGACATTGCCTCCACCTTCTGTTCATGTTTGCACGGTCTGTAAGGCAACTGGCCAACAATCGCCTTTTGGAATCTCTCTTTTGGGTGTATTGTTTCTAAAGTAATCTTCTAGTACTGCTGGTAGCCTAAATATTTAACTCTTAATATGTCTAGCACATATACACCTCCCAGACCATGTGTCCTGCAGCCACAGTACTGGGTATTTAGTTAGTTTTATGGACCGGACAAGGGAGTCATGTGCACAAATAGATTTTTTTTCCTCATCTCTTTGAATGAATGCTTCTAGGTCAGGAAGCTGATGAAATCACTGGTGGCAGTTGTTTTCATGTTCTTTTTGCTACTGGCCATAACTGAGCCAAATATAAACAATCCAAGATTGAAAAGTAATTGGCAAAAAAAAAAAAAAAAAAATCTGAGGTTGGATGTAACAAACCTATATTTCCTAAAGCAGAATGCAGCTGAATATCTGATTCCATTTTTTACAAGAATACGTGAAAATTGTAGGTAAGAGTGGAGTGACTAACAGTGATTGGGGCATAATTTCATAAATTTCCCATGATATCTATTCACAGCATATGGAATTAGACTTCATCGTAAGTCTAGACTTCAATAGCAGTTAGAGCTCTTTTCACAGTGCTCCTCTGATGCTTGCCTGGAGCTTATATAGCTCTGTAATCTGCACTTAGGGAAGTCGTCATTGGCTTTGGAGAGAAATTTCATGCATTCTTCAGCATTCATGTGCTGTTAGATTTGGCTACATGTAATGAGAAGGACTAAAGGATTTGTCTTTAGTAAATTAGGAAAACAACAGTCCTTGCCAACAGCGTTGCAATGTGATCAGCAAAATATATGTAATTCAAATATTTTTGTCATAGCACTTTATTCAGAAGATGTTTGCAGTGTGTCAGTGTTTTGTATGTCTTAACAAACATGCATTTTGGCTTCAAATGTTAGGTAATATCCAGTTCATAGAATTGAAATTCCCAAATCAAGTGTTTCAAATAATTAAATAGAAAATTTGTTTCATAGTTTCTAGTGTCATCCTAGAGAAGAGAAGATTGCGAGATCTGATGAACATGTACAAGTACCTTAGGGGTGAATGTAGGGAGGATGGCGCCAAACTCTTCTCAGTGGTGGCCAGTGACAGGACAAGGGGTAATGAGTGCAAACTGCAACACAGGAAGTTCCATCTCCATGTGAGGCAGAACTTCTTTCCTGTGAGGGTGGCAGAGCCCTGGCACAGGCTGCCCAGAGAGGCTGTGCAGGCTCCTTCTCTGGAGACCTTCCAAACCCGCCTGGCTGCCACCCTGTGCCCCGTGCTCTGGGTGTCCCTGCTGGAGCAGGGGGGTTGGACTAGGTGATCTCTAGAGGTCCCTTCCAACCTTAACCATTCTATGATTCTGTGATTCTGTGTTCAGTGACATCTGATTACAAACTCTAAAATAAAATGTGAGTGCCATTAACTTCTTTTTTCCTGCACATAGTTAACCTATTGTTTTGCTTGTCAGTATGCTTTCTGTGGTGTTGCCATCTGACTAGAACAGCTGCAGTTCGCATAGAATTCAAGAAAAAAAAAGTGTTATTTTTAATGCAAGTCTTCTGTCTCCTGGCCACAAATTACTACCATCAATTTCAATAAGATGTGTCACTCAAAGGGGGCATTTAACCTGATGAAAGCTATGTTGAACTGTTTTCAAAGGGCAAGGTACTTTTCAGCACTGTGGAAGCTGAGGACTAATTTGCAGATATTGCACTACTGCCCTGCTTGAGCACAGCCTCTGCCTTTGTTGTGCATCTGGGGATAGGATTTTTTCCGTTATTTATAAAAATAAATAGCCAAGAGATTTCATTTTACATATTTCCCTCTACTTGAAACCACATCTGTTTAGTTATGGGATATGTGTGTTAAATCTTGCTGACATGATGATAAATGATAGATGGTATTCTGAAATAGAGAGACAATAACCTCACTTAATTAAAAATGAATGACTTTATTGAATCTTATTTGCTTTACATGCACTGAAGATTTGACCTGCAAAATGATTCTCTTCCAAATCCATGATTGCTTCCATAGGTACATATTTGTAGAAGAGGCTCTCCATATAGTTAATAAATAGTTCACAATAAGTTTGTCTGGGGTCCAACTAATATACGTAATCACAAATGCTCAGTACTCTTCAGGTACCTCTGGACAGAGCAGATGCTGCAAAAGATAAAGTACCAAGATTTTCGTAATCTTGATATCTACTGCAATTGTAGGTACCCTAACTGAGGCCCCTTACTACATTGCAGCCAGCTGAGGGCAACACTCTGTTGTTCTCTCCATAAATGAGGAGTTTACCATGTAAATAACATGTTTGCCTGCAGTGGCTGAGGCATACACAAGATCCCATAAGGCAGGGACCATCCTTGGTCAAGTCCAGACATAATTGTTGTGAATTCCTGACATTATTCCCCAAATTAGTGTCTCCACTATGACCTGTTATGAAAAGGGCTTTTTCAGTGTTTGGCACCAAAAGTGCACGCTCCTTTTCTCATTTCTAGCCCATTGTACAAGGCCCAAGCCTTCAAAAGTTGGTTTGTTCCTTTTTCTTTTTTTTTTCCTTTGAGGTGAGCGCATTGTCTTTAAGTGAACATTAATAAATTAAGGGCCCATTCAGCATAAAATTCTGTCTAGTGCAAAACATTAAATAACTGAGGACAGAATTCGACTTTCACCTTTTATAAGAACCCTACATGGAAGGCACTTGCATTTTATGAGGACCCAAATTGAAGACACCATGCTGTGGTGAACAGTAGATACTATCTGTAAATTAAGATCATCCTGATTCCTCTACTTTGTTGATTTTTTATTGTTGTTGTTGTTGTTTTTGTCCATCTCTATATAGACAGTCTCATTAGCAACTATAAATAATTCATTTCCTCAGAAGAATTAGCCATGGATTTTTTAAAGATTATTGTACAGACATGAAAAGGAGACTAGGAAGTAGGCTATGGAAAAGCTGGAAAAATAAATGGAGGATGAAAATGACAACTCTGCAGATGTGAAGTACTGTAGATGAGAATTCATGTAAAGACTATATTTTCTTTATTGTGAATGTTAAAATGGCATTGTCTTCCTTTTGTAGATGAAATATACTAATAGACTATAGGTAAAACATAAAAGTTAGCAAAAAGAATTTGGAATTTATATGCAAGTTGCTTGATTAACATTACTTAGAGAAAATAACTTACAATATATGTTGTGTCTCCAAAGAAAAGATCATGAAAAGTAAAACTCGTGATAGCATAGTACAACTCAGAGTTCAAGTTTTACATCCCATCTTTAAAAAGTCAATATTTTAGAGGATCCAGATTTATTAGAGGTCCCTGTCTGTAGAGTGTACAAAATCATAAAAGCCACAAGTTTTCCTGTTGTTATTAAAAATGCAGAGCTTAACCTACATCGACGTATCTACGTATGGATAAGTGTGATAGGGATACTTATATATCTTTTTCATTAGCGGATTTTTTTCCTGAGTCTATGGCCTTTTTCTCCCTTTTTAAGTAGAAAAAGGCTTACTTCTGGAGATAACTGTGCTAGCCTAATAATATTAGTACACAAAGGTCACAGTAAATTAATTTTGACAACTTCAAAATTCAAGAAAAAAAATGCTTTATGGCTATTTTGACTTGAATTTTAGTGTAAAACTTAACATGCCTTCCCTTTTGACTAAGCAGTCTTCCCAGGGTATATTTTTTTTTTCTGAAAAAAAAAAATGTAAAAAAAAGGCATAATCATAATGATAAACTGATTTTTCAAGTATCAGTTCACATTATTCACTTCCTATAGTTCCTGTTTACTGAATGGAAAGACTTACAAATTGAAGATAATAAAATAGAAATAAATCTAATATTAACTGTGTTGTGGATGACCACAGTCCACACGAGACTTAAAACAGCGATGACAGGTAAAAATCACTGTTGTAAAAAAAGACATATGCCTGTTATTTGAATGGGTAATAACAACTATGTGTTCCTAAAGCAACTGCTGTTTACTTTTAATAGTGACCTTGCTCTAAACCACCAGTGTATTTGATATGATAATATATTATGTTAGAAAGCATTTAAGCTCAAAACTTTTGAGAACATTAGCAAAAACATCTATACTATATCTCAAAGGCAGACTAGTACACTACCTGGAAGGGTTTTTTTTTTTTTTTTTTTTTTTTTTTTTTTTTTTTTTTTTGCTTAAATTAAAAATGCAATAACATAAATAGAAATGTTCTGAGAAAGAAAATATCCAATATAAAGCTTACATATTGTTAATAGAATTTTAATAACCTTCTTATCAATGCCAGAGTCCTAATGCTTTTGTGAAATCTAAATTTGAATGTGTTTTCTTATATCTATGCTTTCCTATGAGTTTGATAAATTGATGTTTGGATTTTTTGCTTTGTTCTGTTTCATTTCTTTTTATGGAATTACTACAATTAAATAATTTGCAAGAAAGCATATTTGCTTGCAAAGTCTGAGATAAAAGAACCTCCTGTAGCAGTGGGGTAACTACTGAGCACTCAAGCTGTAGAGTAAACCAGCAGAACAGAAGATGCATGGTATGGGAAGGCTGATGGAGCTAGTCATCATAGATGGGGGCTGTTGGAAAAAGCCTTCCTATTTCAGAGATGACCTTGTGTTTTCTGCTTCATGTGCAGTGTTTCCTTTCATTGGTATCTAGAATTTGGGAAAAAGCATAAACGTTAAATTACATTATAAAAGCAACATGAAACCTATCATGCTACTGTAGTTATTTCCCATTTTTAAGGTAGACAAAGATATGGAAAGATATCGGAGGATGAATCTAGATCTATTTTGGCTACTAATGTGCTGCTGAATTTCATGAAGTCTTGTGACTTCGTATTAAGAGCAATTCACCTCTAGATACAAGGCATTTTCCATCGTTTGAAGTTCTTAAATTAATATTTGATTTCTTTCTAAAAAGCTATTTAACTGTAAGATGGAATCCTCTTAAAGCAATCTTAAGTAAGGGTTACATTGTATAAGAGATCCTACTTGCTTCTCATAGGTGATCTTGTTTGGTCTCATAGTCAATGATTAAAAAATATATATGTAGACATCTGTCATCATTGTGATAAAAATGTCAAATGACATCTTATTTTTTAGCATGTTTCCTACTTTTTAGTGCCTTTGTTCTTCCATAGATGTTCTCTTGCCTTTCCATGCATTCTTTCTCAAAATTAGCTCTCTGACTTTATATTTCTGGGAGAAAAAATGCTTATGGCTATAGTAATTGTTTCTTGTTCTGTGCTGTTAAGGAACTCTTTGCAATGTTTCCTGCTATCTTTTCATCCTTCAAGATAGCTGACCTTGCTTTTAGTTCAAAAAGTTGTAGAGAGTAGAGTATAAGTGGAATATTTTGATATTGTGAAGCAATCATTCTTTCAAAAATATTTTTATTGGGAAAAGACTTATTAGCAAATAAACTACAAAAAGTGGGAAGGGCAAGACATCTGGATAAAAATGAGATTAAGATTTATTAGTGACTTTCAGCTTCCTGAATCTAGACTGAATTTTATTAAATTATGAACTATAATAAAACTAATCATATCTAAATATCTAACCTATGAATCATTATGAAACTAGAAACATTCTTTCATAGCAAAGCTGCAGTTGAATAAGGGGAGTAATACATAGAAGGGTTTGGTAGCCTGTGTTCTTGTAATGGGACATTCTCTTCCTCTCACACATTGTTATTTTTTCTTTTTAGGATTTTAATATACAAGAATAAATGTTCTTTTATATTTTACATTGAGAATAGAAAGGAAATGTTCATTTGATGCAGGCTGATTTTCCACCAGATTCTAATCTATCTGAGTACATTTCCCTTACTACAGTTATTCATTCTTTTACTCTTAAAAATCGTCACTTCACTAAATATTTGCTGAAATTTCAGTTCCTCCTGGAGTCAGTAAAAAATGCTGTTTAACTCTAGCTGGAGCTGGCTCAAGTTTCAAATATGTAGTCTTTTTGAAGCCAATGAAAATTGCTATTGCAGATCTTCTCATTCAAAAGAAATATATATATGCAGATCTTGTACAGATGGTGAGATAAGGAAAGATAAGGACTGTATTCTAGTGCCAAGTTTTCATGATTAGCTAATCACAGCCCTAGAAAGTAGGTAACATGCAGACTTCAGTTATGACCTGTACCTTTAAAGGTATTATCACTGGAAAGTGAATGTATACATTTGCACCAAGACAACTGTATCCTTTAATTATTTATTCTTTAACATTTCTGATTCTAAGTTTTATTAAGTGCACAAAAGTGTTTACTAACTGATTAAAAATGGTAACTTTTATGTTAACACACTATTTTTTTTTTTTAATGTGGTTAAAGTGTTAACTATCATACACAGAATTCCGGCCAAAGTTAAAAATATAGATATTCATATATATACATTGAAAAAATATGCAATATGGTATTTATTAGTTGCTTGGAAGTATCTTTTATAACTGACCAAGTCATGACCGGATTATTCAGATCATCCTGAAGGGATATCAGTAAAAATTGTGTAACAGCCAACTGCATCATTTTCTATTTCTTCATCACCTTTTCTTTCTGTAGTGCTGACAATGACAGTCCTATATGACAATGACAGTTACCTACTGCTTCCATTAAGTCATGTTGATTTTATATTTATAATGATGATTTTAAATTTTATATTTCAAAGACGCATAGTGAGTTTTTTCTCACTATTTCAGTTGGAATATTCTACCATTTTGGATAGTAAATACACACTAAAACTATGTCAGTACATCTTTTACAGATATTAGAAAATTTGCTGAGACCAAAATACTCTCAAATGACCTCTAATTGTATTTTGTTTATTTCCTCATGTTAAACACACACAACTGCAAATGGCATTCATAAACTGTGCTTTGATTATATAGAGAGGTATATAATTGTGAGTATTCTGAAAAATCATGTTTGTGCTATCCTGAGTTCAGTACCAAACTGAAAAGTTACTTGGCAAATAATCTGTTCTTCTGTTCTGTTGCCTGAGAAAAGGGGGCCACTATCCTCTCTGAAATGAGGTTGTTAAACCAGGAGAACAATTTTAATATGCAAAAAACGTATAAAACACTCCAATTAAACAGATGAACATACAGAAAATTAATGGGAAAAATGTTCTCTGACTTTCAAGGTTTGGAAGATGTCCTGAAAAAAAAAGAAAGTAAAAAAGAAATGGCTTCAAGTCCAGTGCGACTCAGCCTACTTGTGAATGAGAAAAGGAAATACTGAAGAACTATGCTTCAATACATAGTGCATAGTTGCTTTTCATTTGTGAGAAATAGCTCCGTTCAAGGATGAGAAGAAGGATTGATTTCTATGAACTCTAGGTTAATGGCATGAAAAGGATAATTATTTTCCAGTTTTGTGATCCATAGCAGTGTCTTTCACTTTATAATGAGGCTACAATTTCAAATGTTGCAGAGAATTAACATGTGTGTGCAAGATGTATTAATAAACTCTTACAAACTCTCACTGTTTACAGCAGGTCAAAAACATGGTTATAGTTATCTATAATAATTTCCACCATGCTCTACATACTGCTGATACAAATGTTTATAAGCTGTTTATTAGCAATAATCAGAACCAATGTACCAATCTTAAACGCATGAAATAATGTAATGCATGGGTTTGTAATGGGCTAACCATTTGCTGTGTTCTTAGTGGGAGGAGCAGATTAAATTGTTCGTAATTTGTATAACCTCAGAGTAACTAGTTTGCTTCATTCCTGTCCCTCCAGCTTCATAGTGATTTTGAAGATGACAAATGGCATTCTGCATTAACTCGGTCGGCAGTCATTTTGCAATTAAACAGGCTGACTGCATTATGCCTGATTGATTTGTATTTCATGCAGGGACTTCTCTGCGCCTGTAACTTGTATGTTGATTAACCACTAGATGAAAATATGTCTCGTTAAACTGCAGTAAACCTAATGTACTGAAGAGTATATAAAAGCTAATCGCAACACAGTTTTCTCTGCATTTTCATGATCATCAGTGTCCCATAAATGTAAGCATTCATTTGTGTTATGTAGTTTCAAAGGTATGAATGTGCAAGTTTCTGCATGCATAGACATCAAATATTTCAATTAATATTTTATGTGGAAATGTTGCAATAATTTATTTTGCAAACTCTAACAATGCCTATAAAAAGAAAATTTTCTCAAGTATGTACAGATCCCTTTTCCAATGCTTTTGCTTAATCAGTTCTTCCAATGCTTTTGCTTAATCAGTTCTTCTCTCAAGAGAAGCACTACCCACTTCAACATGACCAAATGCAACACTGTGGTTGTTTATAAAATATCACAGAATTACGGAATGGTTGAGGTTGGAAGGGACCTCTAGAGATCATTTAATCTGACCCCTAGAGCACGTGACACAGGGTCACATCCAGGCAGGTTTTGAAAATCTCCAAAGAAGGACATTCCACAACCTCTCTAGGCAGCCTGTGCCAGGGCTCTGTCACCCTCACAGGAAAGTTTTTCTTCATATGGAGATGGAACTTCCTGTGTTTCAATTTGTACCCACTACCCCTTGTTCTGTCGCTGACTACCACTGAGATGAGCTTGGCCCATAATCTCCCCTCAGGTATTTATACATATTGATCAGTTCCCCTCTCAATCTTCTCCAGATTAACAGGCCTAAGATAAACAGGTAAACAGGCCTAGCTCTCTTAGTTATTCCTCACATATGTAATGTTTTATATGAATGTGAAACAAAGATGTTTTATTGCTTATGATTTGTGATATTTGCTGTACTTCTCAGTGTGGAGCCATGATTTAATCAGAAGCAGTCAGTGTTACAAGGATCCATAAAAATGCTCAGACTAAGTAAGAAATACTGAGCCTGTTTTGTTCACAGCATTGGAAAATCTGCTGTGTTAAACCTTTGGCATTAAAAGCTGAGAAAATCTTCTCTTGTGACTTCAATAAGATTAATATTGCCACTATAAAGCAATATCAGCACAGAACTAGTCCATCATTCAAATACAAATTGTCCCTCAAGCAATAACGCTGCCACTGAGCCACCGCTGCGTCTGCCTATGTTCTGCAGAGCATTATCATAACTGCAAGTGACTTCACCTAATTTTCATGCAATAAATCTTGAAGGAGACATTCAGAGGAAGAGACTTGGCACTGATATTTTGGAATTACTGGTTTTTAGGCCTTCTTTCACTCTTACAACTACAGGCACTTAACTGAGAAAACTATGGCAGCTGCTCCGGTTCCTTCGGTAAAGAAGGGAGAAGAGACAATTTCAGAATGCAGTTAAGTGGAAAACTGAGGTGCAATTAATGCAAAGTGCCATTAGACGCAATCAAAGTGAGCTCTGCAGGTACCTAAAACTCCTATAGTGAGCAAATATCTGGTCGTAACTGAAGTGGTCTATTGTCTAAAATTTGGTAAGGAAGATCTAGGCTTGATACACATTTATAATTATTCTTTCTCTAGATAGCACAAATAGGAGCTGATTCTTATTAGATCTTGCAGCTACTTCCATAATATAACTTTTAAGAAATATAAAGGCTTGAAGAGCAGCATAAAAGATGGTGCCAGTTACGGATAAAATGACAAAAAAATGAGAAATGATTGATAGAAAGGCCCTCAAGTAGTAAAGAAAAAAAAGATGTATTGGTGGGAGTTAAATGTTTAAATGTTGCGATGGATATTTACTCAAAAGAGCAACGAATTCAGATGTAGACTGAATCTGTCCTATTTGAAAATATTTGTGGTGTGAGATCACCTCATTGTGGGCATTTGTCTCATATCTGTATATTTTACTGGAGTTACAGTATTAATTTGATTTTAAGTTGAGGAGACAAGCCACCTGTTTACAGCTGAGCACATACTCAATACCTTACTAAATGGAGCCTCGTGTCAGTACCTAAGTAGCAACTGAGCCAATTTCCCTGACAAGCTGCAAGATGTGCAGCCAAGAGCTTTTTCTTAAATTAGGTCTTTGTTGGAATCACAATTGACAGAGCTTGGAGAGGTCTTGCTGATATGCTGAAGGAACCTATGATGTGCAGGATAATCATGTAGCTATCAAAAAAAAAAAAAAAAAAGGAAAAAAAATATGAAAAGAATAGCTGGCATCCTGTCTGATTAACAAAGAGGATGAGGCATTTTGCTTTAAATGATAACTTCCACAGCATTTCAGGATCATGTATTCCAGTATCATGAAGAGCTGTGGAGCAGGAGAGAGAGATGCAGCGTAGTTTAGTGTGGTGTTGTGCAGATTCTGCCAGAGCTTGGGATTTACCTTCACAAGCGGAAATTGAGCCCTTTGGTGATGACTCATGTTTAGACTCTGTACTGCCCAGCCTGTCACAACAGCTCAGCTCTGCCTTTTGCCGAGAGGTACAAATCACATAGCTCGCTTCTTTTTAAGAAGGAGGAAACTAAGTAGAAGAGTGTTTATTACCTGTCATGTGAATAAGTATATACATAGAACCCCTAATCTATAGGGGAAAGAAGGGACCTGCTTTTCCTTGCCATATGAATTGCTATGCTATATATTTTGGTGGAAACGAAAAGCATATTTACTTATGTCACATGTGCCTTTGAACATAATTGTTAACAGCTTTTTCAATACCGTTTAGCTTGCTTAGATATAAAGCACATCTTTAATTGGTCTTTGAAAGTTTGTTACATGAGGTGGTGGTAACACAGAAATTATAGATAGCTCTGAGAAATGGGTTTGCTAAATATAGTTGTTTTTTGAATTGTTCAGTATTTTTCTATAGCAGGCATCTTAGAACAGTATTTCATCTTTTTGTCTAAGAAGCTATTTCATACTGCTGCCACCATGCATTAAAACTAAATTATTTGAAATCCATTTAAGCAGCCCATTTGGGATTTAATTACCTTAAATATAACTGAAGAAATGCATTCGATACATATGACAAAAAAGGAAATCTGGCTTATGTTTCTGATATTGAGTATCATGATGGATTATTAGCGGTATTCCTCAATTATTTTTTTTCAGAAAGAAAGGAAAGGACTTTTCAATTTATATATGCACATACTATAAAAAAGGTATTGTTAATTGGGCTTGTAAAGCAGGTCTTTGAATGTATTAATGTTTTTTTCTCCATTTTAAAAAAGTGTGCCTTTTTTCATTATTGGTGGTGCTATAAGGATGTTTTGCAAACTTAAGACAAAGAAAAAAAACCAAAAACTTGCACTTTGTAATACATTTTAGTTCACATTGGACTTCTGACCTAAGTGGGCATTAAAATCCTAAGATTTCCAACTAAAATTTCACTAGGAATTGACTTAAAGAAAGACACTGCAATTCACATTAATTAAAGATGAATTGATATCAAGAAGTAAAAGCATGTATTTATTATTTAGGAAAATGGTTTCTTACATCAATATATATGTATGTTTGTAGTACCACTGCATTTGCAAAAACTGGAAAATATATTTTAGAGGATAATCTTACATTAGCCTAAGGGGACCAGTCAGTGGATTATTTCATTTCACTTTTGTAAGCCCATTAAAGGAAAAAAAAAAAATGTAAGACAGAACTGGGCTGAAGTAAGAACTAAGCTAGGTTGCTTACCTTTTGACCACTTTATTCCTTTTTTTTTTTTTTAATGACTATGTAGTAGTTTCCAAATATATTCTGGATTTCAAATTATGCTGAGGAAGGAACTAATCTACCTTCACTGCTTCAGTTGCCAGTATCTGAGAATTTAGCTACATCAGAAAATACCATTTCTTCAAGACTGTAATAAAATTATATGTGTTTTGACCCTAGATAATTCCTCATACACAATTTCAGTTTGTATTGTTCTTTAAAACTCCTTTTTTGGATGGCTTGATTTTATTTATATTGTTCAATGTTGAGCCAAGTTTGTGTCAGCTACTTGCAAATCCAGCACAACCAGACTGTGTACCCATTGCTTTAGTTTGCCATTTTGACCAGTGGGATCTTACCAGCAAAAGTGAATTAATGTAGTTGTGAGAATGCATAACTAAAGATGCTTGAATTCCTTTCCAAAAAAGTCAACATAGAAGTCCAAATAAGACATATAGAAATATGTCTAAAGTCAATCACAAATCCTAGTCCCATGTGACTGCAGTAGCTGATGAGTTTACTCAGTGTAAAATGATTGCAAATGCTTAAAGAATAACATTTTGAATTTCTGTGCCCTACAAGTTAGCCAATATCCAATCACCCTTAACAGATAACAAGGCAAAGCAGATCCCGTTAGGTTAGTGAATTTAATGTGCAAGAGAAAGAGAAGATATCTGCATATCTGCATAAAATTTTCTTGCAAAACTAGCAAAATTACAAGAAAACCTCAAAATGATTTGGGGGTTTTCTGTGGGCAGTATTCTTTATACTAATTTTTTTTTTTTTCACCATTTTCTTGGAAGCCAGGGTCTTGGAGTTAACTTTGTGGTAAAAGTCATTTTTTGTTGCTTTACAGGTAATTGTTTTAACAGGAAAACTTGTTTTCAAATAAATTAAATTTAAAGAGGAAGCTGCCTCATGAATGAGATGAAGACAGGTAATACAGTTGTTAGTGTTTGATATAGCAAGGCGATAAAATTCTCATTTCCAGTAGTTGTGTGCTACTGGAGGAGTATGACAGCAGAGTGGAGATGTGTCCCAGGAGGGATGCTGCACCCTCAGTGGAAGGCAATTATGTGGGACATATATGCCGCAGTTCTTGCATAGCTTTTTATTATAGCATAAGGTTGATCTTTGCTGGGCTTGACTTTGTTCTCTATATCAAGAAAGGACAATATCAAGAAAGCTGCCTTGCTTCTGTCTGGTGATGTGCTGTGATGCCCTTGGTAAATTGCATTCTAGTAGACTTTTTTCTTTTTCCTTAGGTAAAATTGAAACACAGTTTGAATGAAGACCAGAGAAAAGCTGCTGACAAAATATTAATATACAACTCCAAGTTTCTGAAGACATGTGCTGCTTAAAGCAAATATTTTTAGCATATAGCTTGAAGTTAGGGAAGTGCAGATACAATTTTTATAACAGTCTATATTTATTCTTTTCATAACTTAATGTAATAGTTACATCCCTCATTATTCAGCAGAATGACTTTTAAATTCCTTACAAGGTATCCACTGAGTTCATATCTACTATATTCATGGGTGTGATTGATCAGTAAGATCGATTTTAGAGCCTCAGACTGCATACACATATACTTGATGACTATGTAATTTACTTTACTTCACCATGGAGACAAGGAGTGGTCAAAAAATTATTTCTAGAATATATTAGAAATTCCTAGAATTTCTACTCCTATGCTTACACATGAAAAAGCTGAGCTTGACTCATGCATTCAAATGCAATACTCCACTATTTACTATTTTTGTGCAGTAAGGTTTTAGTCCTGAGGAGGCAGGCATTTCTAAGCATAATTTAGCAACTAGAAAAGGCAATGTTGTTTACATTTTTTTTTGAATTGTGGTGCTGTTGAAAATCAGGTACTGCTTTATAAGTAGAATATTANCCAGGAACAAGTAGGAACATTTCTTGTGCATAGGTCTGTAAAATCCCAATCAGGAAATCATGCTACCAGTTGAACAATTTCTTGACTTTTATGGCACCATATTGAGTAAAATGTGTTGCTTTTTATGCAGCACTATGCAATTTGAGAGGTATATTTATTTATTCAAACTATAGCTTTCCTTTATAAGATTAAGGACAGCTTAGCAAAATTCACAAACAAATCTACACATTTTGTGATGGCCTGTGAAACTGTATTGGATTTGAGCTGATTGGTCATGAAAGCTGTGTGACAAGTGGTACAAATTTAGATATGAAAAGTAAAACGTGCCTAGCTAGGCATGAAATGCAAGGAAGATTTTTGTACTTTGTTTTCAATTTCAAGTCTTTGCAGTCTCTTTCATATTACTTGGGTCTTGCTATCCTCTCTCCTAATTTTAAATAACAAAGTCTTTAAGAAAGAAAAAAAGTTTGATTAATGTGTCATTAAAATATTATATGATTTGAGGTACTTTTTAGCTTTGGTTATGTAGTTATCTGTAATTAAACAGTAACAGTTGGAGTTTCATAGACATTCCATCTAGAAATGCCTGTAGAGGAGAAACAAAGCAAATTCAAAGAATCCTTCTATGTTCTTTATGACTTTTTATTATTTTTCCATGGAAATCTGAGGTCAGTCAGTTTCCTTAAAAATGGAAAAGAGAATAGCATAATTATAATCTGAGATTAGTTCTGTTATCACTGATTTAAACTCCACTTTCCATAGACTTATGTGAAATGTAGGTCTGATTGTCTTTTAATGTACTGGGCAGAAATGCACTGTTTGTTTTATTTGTCTGTTGTACTGAGGAGAAAGGATTCACATATCGCTAGCACACAAAGAAGTGATTGCAGTGGTGCAATTTGGGTGCATCATTAGTACGTAAATCATGAGAATAATTTCTTTTTCTTCTTCAATATGTATATAATTTGTCTTCCTTGTGTGTGTACGCCCACACAAAGGCAAATCATGGTTGGCTGGTTTGCTTAGAAACATGCTAGAAAACTTGCATGCAAAAGGCAACATAATCTCAAAGAGGTGTGTGCAGATTTACCTAGGCAGATCCTCTCTGAGGAGTACTTCACAAGCCTTTTACAGCAGAAATTGTGAATTGCATTCCTATACCAAGACTATTCCTGATATAGACAACCAAAATATACTGAGAGGGGCATAGTTGTCTGTGAGATCTTTGCTGCCTGGAATGTGGATATATGTAATCTGACATTAATGTATGCTATTTCAGTAGCTAGACAGAGCCATTACTTGGAGTTTGACTTTGCCCATGTAAAGTGCATTCCTTTGTCATGTAATCTTCCATGTATTTCTGGACTGCATTTTCTCCTTGAAATGAGTTATAATGGTGGATATGACCAATACATTTCTTCATGTTGAAAGTTCCAAGGAAGAAGGGTATTTTAGGTTACTTCCTATAGCTTATGGAAGGTTATATGTACAGTTTATGTGAAAATAAATAGTTTCAGCAGATCTAGCTTTTAATGTGAGCAAAAAAAATGATAAACATATACAAAATAAGTAAAATAAATGCTGAATTCTATTGCACAAGATAAAACATGTTCATTGTGCATAATGAACTGTTTGAAGAGTGTTGAAGCCTGTATTTCCAGATGAAAAGAAACATCAAAGCAGCATGCACTGTCCTTTTATCTTCCTGGTAATTATTTCTGTGGCTGTGGTTTTGCTACCTTGCAATCGTTGTCTCGTTAAGAAGGTGTTGAGAGCACTGGCTGCCCCCATCTCTCTCCCAGAGATAGATACGCCGCACAGCTGAGTCCTGTCCCGCACTGGTGCTTGAACAGTGCTGCACTGCTGTGTCGGTAGCTTTGTAGTGGTCAAGGTACATCTCCGTTGCTCTGTTGTTAACAGTGATCTTCAGATTTGGCACAGTTGAAAGCTGGAGCAAATGTTACTTGCAGCACACTGCTCTCTGTTGTGCATGGATGATGGGTAACGCTTAGGAGGAAAAAAAGCTTCTGGCAGCTAAGTCAGTGCATTTCTTCAGAATTTTCCCCTCTTCCTGTTCAACTTCCTTAGTAACACCAGAGTTCAATGTATAGGCTGTGACCCTCCATTAGGAAGCACAGCCAAGGGTCAAACAAGTTGGGAAGATGTGCAGCTTCTACAATGGTTTCTAATTGTGGGCCTTTTTAGCATTTATTTTCATCTTGTATTGTGAGGTAGCTGAGTGACACAAATACTTGTATACATTAAATAATAATAAGGCTATGGTGAGGAAGGGAAATGAACCGGATACCCTGTCTCTATCATTCTTCTGTTACTGAGGATCCTCCTCAGGAATCTGGTAGCTGAGCAACTGGAATTATGAATATAGGTATAACCTAGGTTTAACATGTTCTGAATGGAAACACAAAACTTTATTTCTGTTTCTTTGCTATAATATATTAACATAAACATATATAACTTCCTTTTCTTGTAGGGTGCTTTGAGTGTTGCATCAAATGCCTAGGGGGTATTCCCTATGCATCTTTGATTGCTACCATCCTGCTGTATGCAGGAGTTGCACTCTTCTGTGGCTGTGGACATGAAGCGCTTTCAGGAACTGTCAACATTCTGCAAACCTACTTTGAGCTGACAAGATCTACTGGAGATGTTATTGATGTCTTCACCATGTAAGTTACTAATTTCTTTTAAGTGCTTTCTTTTAATATTGCTTAGAATTGTGCAGGGGACATAAATCCAAGAAAATGTGCTGCACTAATAATCACAGAAAGTATGATTTTATGTCAGATAAGCTCAGCGGATGGAATTTTGACAGAGACAATATTTTTTCTGTATACATGTAATTTGTAATAAAATTTAATATCCATTAGTAATCCTAAACAATTGAATACTTAAAAATAACTGAATATATTCATGAATCTGTTCCATACAATGTTTGCTTATATCTTATATCTGAAATTTTTACTGATGAAATGTACCAAATTTTCAACTGAATGCACCAAATAAATGAAGCAGAAGTCTGCAACAAGTAATAGATTAGTTCTTGGAAAAAATGCAATAAAAAGATAACTGATGTGTTATACAGAACCATAGGACTTGAAGCTTCAAGACTTTATTGCCTCTGGCTTTCCTACAGTTCAACAAGTTTTCATGCCTTGTTGCTCCTGAAAACGTATTTTTAGAAAGGTTTTATGAAAAAAACTGCAATGTTACTTTTGTTGAGAATTTCCTTTAAGATAAAATTAAGTGACATCTTCTTATCTTCTTCTCTTTATAACAAGATTTCCTTCAATACTTGAATTCCAAAAATTCCTGTTTTGCCACTGATATTCCTAACTGAAGCTGAAGAATCATATTCACACTTCTGTAAGCCTTTTCTTTCTCAAGCATGTGGGGAGAAGTGATCTGCCAGAGGTCATTCATCAAAATGTAGACATCTTATGACAGATATATCCATGAAAAGCTCAGTGCTTAGTGGTCATCAAAAAGCAAATCAAATACCAACAAAAACTGGGAATGGCCTAGAGAAGAAGAGAACACATTCATGCCACTGTATCAAACCATCTTTCATCTGTATCATGAATATTGCATGTTGTTATGGTCCCCAGGATTATGGTGTGCCAAATAAAGGGAAGAAAGGTGTTTAGAGGTATATATTGAATATACTAGGATTCTCCACTATGGAAAAGGGGTGACTAAGAGTGTTGTGAGAGTTGTCGAAAAACAGAGGGTACTTTTTCTCTCTTGGAGAAAGCAGGAGTTACCAGTGGAACTCATTGAACCCAGATTTACAGGAAAGATGCAGTGATTCTCCAATTGCTGTTTAGCAGAGCTGTAAAACTAACTGTATATTATGGATGCCAAAAGTATATATGGATTCAAGGAAAAATTGGGAAGTCCATGAAGTACAAATCTATCAGTGGTTTCTAATAAGATAAGTCTACCCAGCTAAGTATGTCCCAGAGATTGGAAGAGTGTGGGGAGGAAAATGGACACAATAATATTTGATCTGACTTGGTGCCACTATTTTTGTGGTGGATCGGATAAGAATCTTAATCTTTTGACCTGTGTGGTGCCACAGGTTAAAAGGTGCGGTGAGTTTTCTGTGAATATTCACAGTCTTGTTTGTTAAGTTAGTATCCTGCAAGGGGAATGTACTGAAGAAGTACATCAGTGCTATACTGCCTTGAAATTTCATTGGCCTAGGCATAGGGAATTTAGTTGTTCTTGTACAGTGTTGTGTTGGGTTAGTGGAAAATATGGCTCTTCTACTTCACTTTTTTTGGCTTGCCATTTAGAATAATGAGTCTGACTTCACTTGGCTGCTAAAGTTCATTGTTTCCCTGAATGAAATATCAGTCATTTTATTAGTCTCTAACTTATTTTATTAGTCCCTAGCAAGCCATTAGTGCGTATCAGCCACAAATCGATGCTTTCTCTTCATAGCAAGTTTTGCAGCTTCTCTCTGTCAAATGCTTAAGTGCAAGTATCAGTCAAGGGCCATAGTTCAAATGCAGATAATTCACAGAAAATGATTAAGGAACTGTAAAGGAGTTTTTGTTTTGTTTTTTTCTCCTCCATGTCCAATTGTTTGGTTTTGTCCATAGATTTTTGGTCTGTTCTTCTCTTTGTTTACCGAAAGACTTACTAAAGCCGATTCTTTCACTCACAAACCTACTGGGATTGAAACTTCAATTTAACTTCAATTGTGAATGATGTCTCTAAAATAAAGTCTTAAGGAGAGAAGGAGCAAATATTTTGAATAAAAGCAGATGGGCCTATTCTCTGTAACTGGGTAAACTGTGTGGTTCTCAAAGAAATTTGCATATGTCAATTTTGCACCTGCTTAAATAGATACTACTCTGCCTTTGAAGATAATTTTGTAGGGAGAGTCGAGGCTTGATATTTTGTCACAACTATTGATTAACAGTTGGCAGTACAAAAGCCCTGTGGAAATTATATTGCTTTGAAAGTCAAAAAAGCAGAAAAATTATGTATATAAAAACACAGAGGGGTATCAACTTTCTCAAAACCATACATAGTTGAACAGAAGTAAAACATATGGGTTTATTCTTCTGATTACATATAATAATAATGAAAAAGCATGACCTATTATATTATGTTATATTATATTTAAAGTCATTTAAGCGTTTCTGTCTTTTAATACTTTTGATGCTCTGAAGTGTCGCAGACTAACCTGGAAACTGCCTATTAGTAATAAATGTGTTAGGCAAATATTTGACTGTAGTGTGTTAAATTCCATTTAATCATACTTATGGTTTCCCTCTAAATTTTTATTATCATGGTGGGTTTTAAATGCCATTCAATTCAAAAGCCAATCAATATTTAAGACTCCTTATATAGGCTGTAGGAGATAACAGCTTTTTCACTTGTGCCCACACCTGTATTTGAGTTGTTTCAGTTCTGAACATAAACCATCATTCATACTTTAGCTTTGGCAATACAGCTACTCACTGCAATTTAAAAGAAGGAGTGGATATCTACAGAGAAATTATCACTTCTCTCCAGGGCATAAAGGGGCAAACTTCACGTCAGATACCTCAAATGCTCTTGGTCTCCCTCCCACAGTCCCCCAGCTGCAGGCCCTGGTTCAGTCCAGGCAGAGCCAAAGGTCCCTGCTCCTCCACGCCACAGTCAGGTGCTCAACCAAGTGCACCAGGTTGATGGGACAGACAGGGCATGAGCAAAAGAGCACCTGTTAATTTGCAGAGCAAAGGTGGATTCTGGCTCCAGCTCCCTGGGTTATTGCTCTTGTTCAAGTAATATGTCCCAGCTGCAGTTCCTAACACTGACTCACATGGGCTTTGGAAGTGCCAACAGTATTTGTAGTTTTGATATACAAAATGAATAATAAAAATTCCAGCTGGTGTTAAAATTCCTTAAATATATAAACTAATTTACTCAAATTTATTATTTTTTTTCTAAGCAAATGTGTGGAATGATCAGAGTTAGTAATTCAAGTCTGCAGGAGATATCAGAGAGAGGCTGGGTGGAATAAGGTAATGCTTTTATAGCAAAGGGCTTGTTCTGGACAAAACCAATCTAATCTATGCTAATGGCGCTAAATAACAACAGCTTCTGAAAAACAGTAATGATTTGTTTAAACAGATTTTGTTTAAAAAGATGGGATTACATCTTGATTTGATTTTCTTCAGGGTGACACAGGAAAACAAACATTATAAACTCTAGAAAACTAAAATAGTTCAAAAGTATCTAAATACACCAGAACCCATACTATAGTAGCAGGTATTCATTGTGGAGAAAGCAAATCTCGAGAAGTCACAAAACTGAACGGTGTAAACTCTTCAGTTTTTACACAGTTGTTCCTAAATCTGTAAACCTTTAGTAAACAGTATGATTATAAAACCCATTTTGAATAATCAGCGAGTGACATTTTTATCAGGAACAACTGCTTCTTATATTGCTTTCTCAATCATTTCTGTGAAACTTCATTTCACATAGACACAGACTTCTTCATTATTAATATTACCACTTTTTTTTTTTTTTTTTTTTTTTTTTTTTTCTTTTTTCTCACAAGAAGAAATGCATCTTTGGAAGATTAACCACACGAAAGTCATAAGCTGTATTTGGGGTATGGATTCTTTCAGTTGTTGTAGGGTGCTAATGTGATTCAGAAGAATTCAATAATGTAATTAAACTGCAGCATACACTATGTCTGCAAAGTAAAGAGTATAAATAGGTTCATTTAGTCACTGACTTTGACAAGTTTCCGAAGTCGGTAGAAATAGATAGCTGACTGTTGAACATCTAGTGTAGGAGCTCAAAATTATTTACTTTAGACAAACTCCAGAAAAGGCTTTTCAGGCAATCAGCAGCACAAAGTACATTGTTGGGGTATTTCCGAGCAGTTCATGTTTAGTGTGCAAGGCCAGTTAGTACCATCTGTCATATGTTTGTGAAATATAGGCCATGAAACAAGGGAATCACATTTAAGAGTATAAAATGAGGAAGCCTTCCTGAAAGAAACATTAATAACATTTATCTGCTACAAACAAAACTAATTTAGGTCATTGTACATTCACTTCCTTGTAAAGGTGTGAGACCAAACAATAAACTAAAAGAAGTTACAGTTTTTAAATCTGTTGTTACTATTGGAAATACCATGGACACTCCACTCCCTTCTTACAGCTAAAAATTTCCTTCCCTTCAAAATGTGAAAGCCCTCATTTTAAATGCTGAAGTAGCCTGGTTTTATAGACTTTTTTTTATTAAAAGAATGTTATTTTGACAAATAAATGGACATATGGACAATTGTTTTATTTTTGGAAAAACAACACTGCTCAAAATATTTAAATTCTACCTTACAGTGTTTGAAAACAGTGTTTTGAAAGATAGATGAATGGATGCTATTCTCCTCTGTTTGTTTGTTTTTGCTGGCTTTCTTATGCTCTACTAAAATTAAAATTTTCTTACTATTATTACATTGATTGTGTTGAGACTGTCATTTTTTTGAATATACCCTCAGTGTAGGCAATTCTGTTTGCCTTAAAAGAAGTATTGGTATGCATTTTTCATTTAAGAGTAGAGTTTACCTAGGAAAGACATTTTCTGTTTCACAGGAACAGTAAAGTAACATATCTAAAGTAACATAGGACAAAAAACAATCTTTATTTCAGAGTGTAGCAATCCAGATCTGGTATCTTTTAGTAGCCATATCAAATCTGGCAAAATAGGCCAGCACCTGAGCATATGGCCTTCAAAAGATGATAGTGATGAAAAGTAACCTTTACTACAGTTGTATTTGATAAAGCAAAACAAGTATGTTTCTATATAGGCAAAATGGGATTTGAAATGTACCTGCAATGGCATGGTAAGTCTTTGCCCCCGTTTTCCTACTGTATATTACAGGGGAAAGTTGACTGGAAATTCAGTACCCATCATGCCCAATAGCATCATGGAAATCTGCTAGATGTTATTTTAAAAATGTCTCTAAGAAAGTGATTGTTAGTAGAGGTGAGAATGCTTACTAGATCATCAGAAACAACTTTATGAGAGGCACCATCATCCGTTTGTTATAGTCAGAATTATGGGTTTTGGACTCATATAAGCTTTATTTATTTATTTATTTAGTGTTAGATTCTTTCCTGTTCCAAGAATATTGCAATATTCAGAGAAAGACATGTAGTTTCAGCTACCCTTGCACCTCTTCAGTTGGTAGGTTGGAAATTCTGTATGTTTCTCAAGATGCTCCATGAAACACCATCTTAGATGTACCTTTCCTTGGAAGGATGCAAACATCAGACTTTTAGAAAATGATGACTTAGGGCTGAATTCTGCATCCCTACATGAAATTGTATATTATCCTGCAAATGAATCATGCTTTAGCTTTAAGCAAGTAATTTGATGTGATTCTATACAAATTTCTTCTAGAAATACAGAAGCAAAAGTTATATCACACTACCTATTTTTAATGAGGCTTTGCTGACATCTTATTAGCTTCCTTCTTCTACATGCTCAGGATATCTTACTCTTATTTACCTTTTTTATTCTGTAGTCTTACTTTGCAGATAGTATATGATTACTAGTAAATCCTCCTTTTCTCCTGTTGGCTGCATTTTTTTTTCCTCAAGTCTGCATTTGCTTATTTCTCCACCCAAATCTGAATCCCAGAGGTGATACACAATGCTGTTATCACCTCCTTTTGCTAACAGTTCCCCTGTGCTTCACAGCACCAACTGCCTTCCTTACTAAAACTGTTTAAGTGAATAACATCATGAGCTTACGCTAGGAAAGTGTTCCCAGCTGGTATGCAACACAGCTTGAGAACCTCTTTTATAAATTTCCATGGGGGCAGAACTCTGTAAGACTTTCTACTAACCTGCTTGCTTATAAATGGTGCCTTATAGCTTGTCTCCATTTGAAAAACACTTTGTCAGAATTGTTTGTACAAACTTGAGAAAACTGGAAGTGGCCAGCAGCTATTCAGTCCCTTAACATCTCTTGGGATTAATCCCTGAGGCCAAGGGGATCATCCCAAAGGCCAGTACTGTTCTTTTACAGATGGACAGGCATCACTATGTGGTCTTGAGGTGAGTGTCAAGTATTCAAAGCTCCTTGATACTGGGGAAAAAAAAACAAACAAAAAACTCTTAGGCTGTATGTAGTGCATTCCCAGCAAAACAGACCTCCGCCAATGGTAAATGCAGTCTTTCTTTTTCCTAACAATCTATGGCAGCTATAACAGCATTTTTAATGTAAAAACTGTACTGTATTTAGTATTTTTGGCAGCTGTTTTATTTTCCTTACTATGTTTTGTTTAGCTGGGAAATAGATACACTGAGCTGAATCCACTTGCATTCAGGGAGTACAGGTACAATTCGTTGCCAGTTATTTGGCACCTATTGTCTCTTAATGCCCTGATCTGTATTTGGAGAAGTTAAGTTATAAATTCAGAAAGAGAAACTCGAGGTAGGATTACAAATGCTGAGAAAATAATTTTACATTAAAACCTGGTGTACTGGCAGACTAGAACACGGTGAACCCGTGTGATATTAGGTTTTTTTCTCTTGCTCATGCTGAAATGTACACACATTACTCCAGCACAGAGATTTTCTGCGCAGCAAGAGAATCAAGTTTCACAGGTAAAAACAATGTGTTTTTTTTCTTTTTTTTTTTTTTGGATATGGTTCTTTGCAAGTGTCTGTAATTTTTAAACCAATTTAAAGAAAAAATCTTTAGCTAGAATGTTGATTGTACAAATGTGATTGTGTGAATTGTTGATTGTACAAATGTACAAAAAGTGATTTTGATAGAAATGTATATATATTGGTAGGCACCATCTGGATGCTAATCTTTAGCACTGCAGCTAGAAAGCGTGCCATGATTAGACTGGGTAATGTAGATGCCTCAGAATTCCTACAATTTATAATTCCTCTTCGGACACAGTAAAAGATATAAAAGGTCAATGTTGACAGTTTTTCTCGATTGATCCATTGGGCTAGTAAATCCACTTATCATGGAACAGTACTGGTTTACACCAGTAAGTGTATACCGGCAAGTACTATTTCCTCAAGGCCAGGGCATTATTACTTCCAGGCATAGTTTGTAGGAGCTAGAACATAATGCTAGGAGATAGAATAGTGGCAAACTGCTTTCATAAAAATACCAAGCAAAAAAATCATATTGTTTGTATTTTTTTCACCTCTCAAACTATTAAAATCAGAGCAAGCATCTGTAGCCAAAAGAGCAGAGATCTTTGAAAAAATTTATGATGATCGTTCCTCCCAAGAACAGAATAATTTGCTCTAGAAAAGTCTCATGGGAAAGAAAAGGTCAGAGAAAGACAATTTAGAGAATTTTCAGATAGTGTCCTAGTTGCAGACAGCCTGTTTTATTCCCTCCTAAGCCAGAGAGCTGAATGGTTTAATTCAGAGAGTGTAAAGTTATTTTATGAGAACATTCTAGCTTGTTCTGGACTCATGTTTTGTAAGGTTAATTTTTTTTTTTTTTTTTAAATGTTAACCATTTTTCAAGTGTAGCTAAAAACTGCAGCAACAACTGTAACAGCTGAGTTATTAGATACTAGTGTATCTATGTTTGTGCTTGATGATAATCAGTGGTTTTTGTTAAGATGGAAGCTACTCCAGGTAATCAAAATTGATTATTTTAACAATAATGCCTATGTTTATATACTATCTTTCCAATCAGAGCAACCAAATTTGTTTTTCTGCTTCATAAGCAAGTAGGTATACCATTTCCTATCTGCTGACACCTAGAAAACCTGGGATGCTTCTGCAGACATCTGAGGAGTCCCCTTCAGTCTAGCAAGCATGTTTTATTTCAAACTTTTTTAACCAAAGAACGCCTAAACCTCCCAGGATTATTTCACCAGCTTTTTGATTGGTCAGATGAGTATTGATGTATTTTTGGAAGAGTGTGAAATAATTAATATGAGCTCACTTGATGGAAAGAGTTTCAATCACAATATTATATCTCATTTGTCATAACATTCTTCTAAAAGCCTGCTGTGCGTAGACCTGATCATGCAACATTTTGGGTTTGTTTGCTGTTAATTTTTTATCCTTCAGTTTGACAGAGCACCACCAAAATACACAGTGGGCAATCTGCAACAGAGTTGTGGCTCACCAAGCATGTTTCAGCCACCTCTGACTTGTCTGCTGGGGAAGTCTCCTTTATATTCAGCTACAACTGGGCTCCTCTTTTAAGGTGTTAGCATTGGCAGCCTCCATCAATGATTTCTGCAAGGGAAAGAAAGTGTTTTCTCTAGAGCTATTTTCATATTTGTCTGTTGGATAGACTCCAGATTTGGATTAATGAATTAGGGAGTCTGCTTGATATGAAATAATTAATGAGCAGCAGCAGCAGGAAAACAGTAAAAGTGGAAACTCTCCAGTCAGATCAGCTTGATTTAAATCACCTTTTGAAGAGAGCGTGAGATATGTTTCTATTTTTTAGTATTTCTGAATATAATGTGAAGAAAATCTGATCTGGAATCTACAGAGCCTCTACTAGGTTAAGCGTGGAAAAATATGCTTTACATTATTCTGTAAAAAAAAAAAAATATATATATATTAATTTCAAGTTTTATTCACAATGATTTAGATAATCATTCAGTTTATTCTAATGCTGTGTGTGAGTCTTCGTGTACAACAGACTTCTATAAAAATATATTCAGTATATATGCATTCACATATGTTTCTATATCCAACAACCTATATGTTAACACAGGAGGATTGCACGATCATCTTAAATTTGTTAAAATAAAGATCATCTTTGCAAACTTGATTCACTGTCTTTTTATATAAAGACTTCAATATTTTAATTATATTTTTATATACTACCCATAGGACGCCTGTCTTATTTAGTCAAATCAGAATTCATAATTTCTTTTCATTCTTCTTATTTCAAGTAGCTTTAGTCTTCCCTTAATGTCCATCTTTCAAATTCTGTCAATTCAAGCACAAAATATAATTTTACGTATCTTTTTGTATCTGCTTCCTTTGCTCTTTTGGTGGCTTCCTTACTGCCAGTCTGGGCAAACGTGGTCCTCTGCTTTGTCCCTGTTCAGCCCACACTTTGGCTTCTGTCTGTCACCCCTTCTGCCTTTCCCAAGCTCCCTGGTGGCTCTGCTGCTCTCCCCAGTATTTGAGACATGAAGGCGACACAGATGGCCATTAATCTCCCTGTGCTCACTCACCAAGAAGCAGATTTTATTTTTAAAGAATGGCATTTCCATTTTACAAGGGCCACCTTTTATTATCTATTACCATTTCACTGAGAGATCAGGGTTTATACGGACTTTATTAAATGCTGGAGAATTTAAAACCAATGCAGTCTTCATTGTATGTATGATGAAATGTTACTGCTGTAATCTGTTTCCTGTTAGTATAGCAATTGTAGTAGCTACACTGCAATACAGTTCTCTTTGACTTTTAAAGAGGTAGTAAATTATGGTTTTACAATTTTCCTTTATTTTTTTTCCTCTTTACTTCTATGAGATCCCTCCTTCTTGGAATGAGTCTGGCTATTTTATATCATGTAGTCAGATCAGTAGAGATTTTACTACTGCTCTTTGTAGAAAGAGTATAAGTAAAAAAAAATGATTTCTATATTTGGCTAGGGTAGAAGTATTTGTATTTTCCTTGTAGAACGCTTAAAAGACACTTAATCCTTTAGCTACACATAAGGCTGAGGCAAAAGCCAGGAAGGCAATCTTTTGTTAGGCTTTTTGATGTGGGCAGCTCAGTAGGAGGTTCGGCACAGATGGTTTAAAGAGCTGTTGCAAGGTCTGAAATAGTCTCTGGACCTTCCAAAAGCTTTAATCCCTCAGGTCTACGACAGCTTGTAATTTCTACTGGGCTGTGCACACTGAGGGCTGTGAGGAGCTGCTGCTGGCTCGACTCCCGTACTCCAGCCACTGGTGGGTGTCACACTTTTGCAAGGTGTATAATGCATGAACTGGAATAGATCCTGTGGTATATTCACAGGATTACTATGTGTTTGTTTTCCTATAAGTTCATTTTTATCAATAACGTCAAGAAAGGCTCAAAAACACATAATTTGGGCTTTCTATTAAAACAGTGTTACAATGGCTGAATTACTATAAAATGAGGAAGATGGGATTTTTACAATGTAGGCAGCAATTATTGAAATAAATTTCATCTTTGCATCTTCAATATCTTACACTGCCTACAGCAAGTTTATGTGTTCGTTTTGAATAGTCAACTTCTAGTTTTCATTTGCCTATGAAAGTAAATAAAAGTAGATAATTGACTCATTTTCAAGTTATCTGTACAGACTGTTCTGTTACATATACAGATTAATTCTTATATTTTATTAAGTGACCCTATGATTTTGTATCAATGCTATCTTATTCCAAAGTGAACTTCTGTGCTCAGCTTCAGTTAGTATTATAGTGCATCAGCATTTAAGGTGACTCCAAAGTAGAAAATTTGATGCTTAAAGGGTCTCAATGTTCAGAGTCAAATAACTTTTGCTATTCTTAAACAGGATTGATATCTTCAAGTATGTGATATATGGTGTAGCAGCTGCATTCTTTGTGTATGGCATTTTGCTGATGGTGGAGGGATTCTTTACAACTGGTGCCATCAAGGATCTCTACGGAGACTTCAAAATCACCACTTGCGGCAGATGTGTCAGTGCCTGGGTAAGTTAATAAGGCAGCCTGCATATTTAAGGCAATTTCAGCATGTTTTATATATTTGTGGTAAGTTTTATGATATTTATTCTTGGTTTTGTTTCTTTAATATTTTCTGATAGATGACTTCAGTGGTTTAAAATCCCAGCAAAGATTTTGGACTCATAATTATTTTTTTTAAGATTTCTGAGGAGGTCTGTTCAATATTAGATAAAAACTTATTTTGGGGGAGTTTGATTTTTCCTGTATCTTTGGTGAGAGTAGTTTTGTCACTTGGTACCTGTTGCAGCAGAGTATTTCTGAAAACACCATCAGCATCAACAAGTTATATTTTTCTAATGAAAAAACAAAATAACAAGCGTATGCAACTAACTCTGGGTATCAAGCTACACTAAGTCATAGACAGTAATATATTAAATATTAACCATAGCAAGGTTTTATACTCTACCTGATCTCAAATGTCAGTATTTATTAACTAAATAATGGGCTAGGAACAAATATAAGCAACAATGAACACCCTCAACGATACTAAAAGCTATCAAAATTTATCTTTTGAAATGCCTGATATTTAAAGTTAAACTGAACACAGATAAACTACACATTGGAAACTGAGGAATTTAGCATGTATGTCATTCCTACACCAATGTTACAAGATCCACAGTAATGCTGCTTTCTCTCTCTTTTTTTTTTTTTTTTTTTTTCTCTCCCCAGTTGAATGGTATTGTGAGATATTGGCTCTTTAACTAAGAATTACTTTAAAGCATTTACATGACTGTATGAGCAAAAATTTCAGACATTTTAAATGAAGAAAAAAATATTGCATATTTATACCTACACTACCTGCTTTCATCTTTTGAAAAATAATGTCTGATGGTTTATGCTTTGAATCTATGTAGCTATTTCAAATTCTACGCAGAATGGAAAACTTACAAAAAATTAAGTTGTTACAAATTTCCATAAATGCTTGTCCTTAGTACAATGAGCAATGCTTTATCTGTCCACAGTTTTGATGCCTGTGTAATAAAAGCTGTAATTCCATAGTCTATGCCTAGAAGAAATGAATAGGAAAAGATAGACTTTGGGTTGAAAATTAACAATTATGCCAATGCTGCTCTGGGAAGGTCCCACAAGATCAGAGAGGGCTGCTGTCAATGACAGTGAAGAGTCCCACTGACAACATTTTCAGAAGGAATTTGCAGTGAAAAGAAGTAAAACTAAAGCAGTATGACGATGTTAGTTGCATTGAGATAACGATAGCTGTGTTTTTAGTATTTTGCAATGCCTAAATAAGCCTTCAGAGAAATAAAGGAGCAGTTATAGATAATTGTGGTATAATAGAGTTAGTTTAAAAAAAAAAAAGGGGG
>VZSV01000028.1:6843864-6892836 GCA_013398735.1 Nothocercus julius | reverse complement strand
AATTTAATAACCATCCTATTTATATTCACTACCTTGATCACGGAAAGCTTCGTTTCTGCCCTGTCTTAGAATGTCTGCTTACAAAGTCAATAAAAAAAAACAAAGATCCACAACTGAGACTTTTCTTCCTTTGCAAGTTTTAGTCTTATGAAAATTTTATGGAAAGATGGAAAAGCAGTTCATTTTTTTTCTGATCAGAAAGTGTTAGATAAATATTTCATTCTGGCAGTGGTACTTCTACCTCTTTGTATCTCTCAGTTTTGAAAAGGTGCATGTTAAGGCTCTACAGAAGGATACTTAATCTGCTGGGTTGGACTGGTTTTATCTGTTGTGTCTTTTAGATGCATTAGGTTGTTTCCAGCTGTGTCATTTATGAGGAGAGTGTTTCTGCACAGCCCGGGCAGATTTCGTTTAAGAGTAGGAGTGGCTGTAGGCGTTTATTGTATGCTTTTAAATAGTTTAAGTTCAGTATTTTATACTGCTACTGCTTGACAATTATGAGATAACTACTGGCCATTACCAATTTAAAGTTACCTAATGTATAAGACAGAAGACCTACTTCCTTTAGAGCTAATTCATTACACAATACTGAACAATTCTATTTGTCTACAGCTTTCTTTTCCATAGCATTAAATCTTACTGAGGTATATGCAATCTTGAATGCAATCTTGAATTGCCTTAAACTTCGATTTAGATAGGAAAAAGTTATTAGTATTTACTGTCTTAGAAAGATGTGTCTTCATTCATGATTTTAACTTCCTAAAAAAAGGTAATTCTTGATATATGGGATGATTATTCACATATCATTTAGTTGTTAGTAAGATCATGCCTTTTATTTTCTCCACAATAAGCAAGCAATATTATGATACCAAAGAGTCAAGTTGACCCTTCCTTATAAGAGATTTTATTGTTTTAACATTTTTTCTGTATCTTTCACAATTTTTTCGTTTTAGGTGCTGAAATCATTTTCTCTGGAGTTTTAAATATTATCACATTGGCATACCTTCTGCTGTGTGTAATCCATCTTGGATGTCTCCAAAAAATCTAATTTACTCTAATAATAATTATTTACTCACTGATGATCTTTTTTTTTAGGCAAGATAGTAGTTGTGTTTTTATTTCCTAAGTATATTCATGATTCTCCTTTTGGTTTTATTTTTGCTTTTTAAAAAAGGGTACTGAGAATCATGGTTTTTTTTATGTAATTCTCTCTTTTTTTTTTTCTTTTTTTTTTTGAGGGAAAATATTTCAATATTATACCATGGTAATATCATCCTTGACATTTGCTGGGAAATATACTTTTAACTTTCATCCTAACTTTATGTGTGTGTAAGAAAACATGATAGAGGAATTACAAGCAAATAAAAATGGTAACAAAAAACTTTGTCTCTAGGTATACATTAGTTCCATCTAAATCTGTAGAAAATTTTCTGAATTAAGTTTTAAGTTTACATATGAATCTGTGTGTAAGAGGAGCAGAGTTAGGTGCACGCTCAGCTGGATTTCACATGCAGAACAAATGCCCCATTTCTGAATCCTGGAAATGCAGAAGTGCAGATTTCTTCTGAAAATCACAGCCCATATATGGATATTCTGGTAGCAAAATGCTCAGCTAACAGCCACAGAGATAGCATGTATGGGGGCATGAATGCATGCCAAGTAGGGAACGCCTTCAATAGTCTTAGCCACTGGCAGGGTAAATGGGGAATGTGAAATTTGTATGTCAGTCTGAGCTTTTAAATGGTGGAATTCACAATCAAAATCATGAAGAATCGTCACAAATGACAGGAATTTCAGATAGAATGTACCATGATCCAGATGTGGATACCCCTTACAGGCACTTTGCTAGGGTCACCAAGTTACATGCCTACACTACTGCAGGAGTAACACAGAGACAGAAGATTAGGGATACTCTCAGATGCACTGAATTCTTCTACAAGCAATTGCCCTATTTTCAGTAAAGAGAATAGATTTAAGTCTTTTAAATTAAGTGCTATGGCCAATTGCCTAAGTTTGGGTAGTACACATTCTTCCTGGACACTGGATTTTAGGTGAGTAATGTTTAAACAGTGCTGCAGTTAGTAAGGAAAGTAAAATAAAACAAAACACATTAATGGTTTCGTAATTTTTCTGAAAGCCATTTTAGCTCTGGATGTTAGAGTAGTGTTTGAATTTCTTTAGAGGCCTGGGTTGCACTTGTTCTTGAAACAGGGAGGTCAAACCTTGCAAAATTTCAGGACTCAGCAAGGTAGTTTATTAATAAACTTTCATCTTTATTCCATTGCTTTTCCAACATAGTTAATGGACATATTGTTTCTAAAGAATAAAGTAGAATGCCAGTGACTACTTTTAATTTCTGTACTTTCTAGACTTTGTGGAAATCTCTTGCAGTGAGCTAAAAATAGAAGTTTTTGTTACATATTTCTGTTACATATTTTTGTACACAGCCCTTTGGTTGTTCGCAGGGTTGGTGTTTCCTTTGCTAGGAGAGCGTGCCAGGCAGTGCCATGTGCCTTGCCAGCCACTCCTCCCATTCTTTTGTGCTTGCTATTCCCCAAAAGACATTTTAGGGTAGGCAATAAACTGGCCAAAAACTTTTTGTTTCAGATTATGCTATGAATCTTTTGTATCAAGGATAGCATTTTTCTTTTGCATGTAAGCATATTTGACTGAGAGCTGTTATACGTTCTTCCTGCACTTTACCTTTCTTTTATCAGAATTGGTCAAGCTGATAGCTTTATTTTCCCCAGCTTCAGATAGTCCTTCTCAATTTTAACAGTTAAATATTTCACCACATGATCACAGTTTTTCCGTGATGTGGCTTTTTGTTCTCACCTAACTGCCCTATTCTTTTTTACTACACCTAGACATTTTTCTCTGTTCTATAATACTTTAAACCCACAAATGTCAGTGGCATTATCATAAATCATGCTTTAACGATAAAGGCCATGCCTTTATCCATTCCCCTTTATTCTAACACATTTGTTTCTTGGTTCTTCCACTTAAAGTTAACATTCCCCAAATCTGTGGAAGCCATATACAGTTTACTTGTTCCCATAGACTCTTCCTTCATATGAACTGTGTCCTCCAACGATGCCTGGTAATAACTGATGTGTCTCCTGTCACAGTGCTTGTCCTGATGGAGTAGGGCAACTTAGCATTTTATGAACTTAACTTCCCCTGTCTCTTCTTGTATCCTTTTACTAGCACATGATTATTAGCTTTAAAGCAAAGCTGGCTAGACTTGGTCAGCAAGCTGGAATATTTTTATCAATATTTTTGTCAGTTGAGGAGCTTGAACAGTCATGAACATGAAAAAATGAGTCTGTTGACATCGTGGTTGCAAAGAAAATTGTGACACTGGATGGCATTGTAATGGAACAATCATAGCATGTGGTATGAACACAACCTAAAAAAGCTGTGAAACAGCAGTATTTAATGAAGAGATCTACTACATTTTTCATTGGTAAAACCAAATTATTTGTCTGTATCAGTTTAAAGAATAAAACTGGTATCAACTGTATTCCAAGAGAATATATGAGTGTCTTGCAAACACTGCCAGAATGAAAGAATGTGAGAAGGAAAACTCTGAAAATGTAAAAACGTAAGAAAAAAACTTTGAGGAAAATTCCAAATGTCAAACTAACAATGCAAAGGAGATTTCTTGAAAATATCGATGTACTGGAGAAAAAAAAAAAAAAAAAAAACCTTATATAGAAGACTGAAAAACGAGATGGGAAATTCTGCTATTAAAAGCAGATAAAATCCAATGCTCTGTAGGGTTTCAGAAGCCTATTGGACTACAAAAATAAGTTTTGCCTAAAGTGTACATAAAATGACTACTGCTAGCAGTTTTGTTCAATTCTGTTCAACAGGCCTGTGTGCATGCAAAGCCATCTTTTGCAAACTTAGTATGTTCTGCTGCTAGTAGATTTATCTGCAAAGATTTCAAAAAAAAATCAAATTATATAATAATGTTTTTTGTATTTCTCATAGAACTGTGGAAATTCTTCTCCCCCTCAACTACCAGTAAATCAATTAAGTTATAGTAAATCAGAACTCTAAAAAGCTTTCCATAAGCAACTACATAGTTAAAGTGGAGGGGACACCATGCACAGTATACATTTAAAGTATTGTAAAAATATATGTGTAAATGAAAAATGGAACTAATAGTGAGAATTGCTCTTATTTTTTTCAAAAGCAGCTTTCCATCAATCTGCAATTGTCATAGAAAATAAATGTTAAAAACAGTTCCATATGCTTCAAAATGTTTTGATGTTGCTTCAAAATTTCTATTTCAGGGATTTAATCACTTTCTTGTAGCAGATTTGAACAATCTTTTAGCAATCTAGGGAATGACAGATTAGCTATTATAGGGATAAATTGCTGTTGTGTGTTGGGTTATTTTGGCTATTTGGATGATTATTAAGGGGTGTGTGTGTGTATTTTTTTTTTTTTTTCCTCATTCTTTAAACTGCTGACTTGAATACAAGCCAAGAAGAATCAACTGCATTACAGTAATGACATAGCATGAAATATATCCATGTTTCAACCAGAATACTGGAGCAATGCCTAGAAATAGGGAGGGAGAGGATGAACATGTTTTGTAGCAACAAGAATAAATGACCAACAAGTGAGTGTTAGGAGTAAGAGTGATATTTTACATCAAGCAGAAAAGACTTTGTAAGTGTATATTTGCTGTGATTTCTGCAGCATTAAGTAGTAATATTAGAACACCATTTTTCTTTTATCCATCAGCCCTGTATGTTGAACTAGCTAATTTGAAATATTTGTTTCATCTTTTACTTCTATTCAGGAATGTATGAATGCAGGAGATGCTAGTACAGACCTCAGAATATTAGAGGAGGCAGTTTAGTTGTGAAATAAACTTAAGTCTTTCTTAAGTATATTTGTTTTTTATACTGCATGTAATAAATCAGAGAGCCTATGAATGCCAAGAGAGGTTGGCTATGATTACAAAGGTTGGTCTGTAACATCTTAACCTTTGGTATATTAATGAGTTTAATGATTTCAGTATTTTTTCTCTTGTAAATTACTTTCTCATTTATGTACTTAGGAAAATGTGATTTATTTGGATTTAAATAAATAAGTATAGTACTGCTGATTCTAAAGAACATTCAATTTTTAATTATGCAACAAAAGAATACTTAATGTCGTTAATTTTAAAATCTTTTGCAAGGGAACCCAGTTGCCTTCTCTGGTATTTATGTATGGGGTATACCTTTAAGGTACTGTTACAAAACACATTTGTATTTATGGAGAAGTTCTTGTTAAAAGTGCAGATCTTCAAACTTCTGTTATATAAATTCTGAACATCTCAAAGTACCCAAGTAAAATTCTCCCAGTTCAGATACATCCAGGCTAATTCTGGGTTAACGTTTCTGAACTGGCAGGATTTCACATTAAAACATAACAAATTTTTGGCACAATAGAGATGAGGAAGCTCTCAATAGATAAAATTTGATCTGTGGCAAAAACTGTAGAAGAGAATTTCTGAGCGTTGGAAGAGTTTTGGAGGGATCTAGGTTGTCGAGCTACAGGTGAATAACAACTTTTTATGTTTGTGTCATAGAATAATAAATTGTGAATGAGATATAAATAGAGAAAGGTGTCCACTTTTGTAGAACTCTAGTTTTGGAGCTCAAGTTAGGGAGCTTATATAAAATATACATATGACTATAAATTGTGAAGAAGCGTAAATACAAATACTGAATCATTTGGAACAAAGATTGAGATGCAAGATACATGCTGTTTTTGGAATTAAGACACTTTCCATTATTTCTACTTTTTAATATTTTCTCTTTTTTTTTTTTTTTTTTTTTTTTTTTTTTTTTTTTTTTTTTTATGTAGCAGGCATCAGTAGCCTCCTAAAATATTCTCCTTTTTGTTTCTGATAACAGAATCCTTTACATATGATTTTAATACTTCTGTTCTTAGAGTCATTTTCTTTATGGGAATTAAATTATTCACAGCAAAACCAAAGCAAGAACAGAGTTTGAAAATCAATGAATTTACTTTTCATAGGAGCAAATTTGGTTTAGTGATAAAGTTTAGTGATAAAGCAATAGCTTGGGATCTTACTAAAATATACAGGAATTGGGTAATATTTTCAGTGGATTTTTACCCATTTGTGGCCACCATGAAATCTGTTGTGTTGGACATATTCACTACATCCTGTTCTTGATCTGTCAAACGGATTTTATAATAAAATCTTGCTAGAAAGATTGGTGACTTCTGTACTTTGAAAATTCATTATTGAAGAAAGCCATTACTGGTGTTACTAGAGGCTGGGTGGTGTAGGGAATTAATTGCTACAAGCATTAAAGATTTTATTTCAGGTAATTATCTCCTCTAGTTATTCTTTCCAATTGTGAACGAAATATTGCTTAGTGGATTCTGTGATTCTGTAGACAAATTTCTCTGTCATTTAGACAGCTTCTCATAATTCTGCAAAACAAGCAGAATACAACTGACAAGATTAGATTTTTTTTTTTTTTTTTTTTCCAGGAGCTTTTGTTAGCAGCGATAGGATATACTATACGACTCTCACATTGTTGGGGGCAGCGGTGAGAACAGGTCTGCTTAATTATTGAACTTATTTGGGGGAAGAAAGGCTGAGAGATCGTTTCTGAGAGAAACGATGCAAAAGCAGAAGTCTGCTGACATTCACAAGATCCAGGAGGACAGAGGTGAAGTTGTCTAGTCAACTACAATACTGGTTTTAATTTTGTGAAAATAAGTCATTTTGTAAGTTTTTTCATATTCTAATTATGTATCTGGGTCAACATCACAACTATCAATGTTGTAACTGATGATTGAATTTTATGACTCATTTGTGTAACTGATGAATGAACCCACATGCAAATGAAAGGTTAAAGAGAATTCAGTTTTGGATTTAGGAGGTTGTCTTCTCGCAGTGAACACTGAATTACTTGGAGAAAGTCATTTTTGCTACCAGTGGATTACTAAAGAAAAAAACTGTGGTGCCTTCTTAAGATGTTGTTCTGCTATTTCACACATCATTTCTTTCACATAGCAGAATGCTCCTTCGAAGAAGAACAATCCCTTTGCCTCAGAGGAGATGGCTTCTGAATTTAATTCTCACAGTGAACAGGTTGCTTAAGCATTTCTGGCAGGGCCTCCAGAGCAAAGACTGCAGATCATAGCAGTGACAATTATCTAAAAAAACACAGTCTTTCACTTGTGGTCTTCAAATGGAAAGTCTTCACAATTCCTTTTCATTATAAAAAGATGTTGTCATGTTATAGGATGTGCACCTCCTATTGCTTAAAATGAAAAGCTTTCTGTGCAAGGATAAACTTTTGTTTTAGCTACTTGTAGCAGAAAAGTATATTGCCTAGATCACAGTTTGATCCAGTGACACCAGGAATAGAAGTTTCCAGAGATATCTATTAACTACCGATAGATTTAACATTAAGCTTTGCATAGTAGCTAATCCTGCATGAAAAGTGGGAAATTTCTCTATGTTCTTTTCTGTTTTCTGAGTATTTTGACATGAGTTGGATTATATCATTGGTCATGTTAGTCAAAAGTGACTGAAAGAGGGAAGATAAACTTCCTTTAAAATTATTTCCATTTTTTTTTTCTTTTAAATTTAAATATGCATTTGATTCCCTTTTTCCGAGATACTAAACCAAAGAGATTCATGTTTTTAAAAGAGGATCCCTTTTATAAATGAGCAGGCTCTTCCCTCAGGAGAATAAGGGAGCTCTTGTGACTCCCAACAACCATCATATGACAGTTTTCTCCTATTCTTACTGTATGCCCCAGGCAGATTTTTTAGAGGCTGGTAAGCTCTGTTTTTTCCTCCTTGCTATAACAATATTTTGTCTTATATAAGAACAGAATCCTAAGCATGTTTCCTATCCCTATTACAGATGCAAAAATCCCCAAGTATTTAACAGAAATTATAATCCTTATTTTAAGACTAAGCTTTTTACTTCTTTTGGGGGTAATCCTAAATCATAGAATAGGAAGATTTCTGAATCTGTGTGGAATATAATCTGAAAGACATTTGAATTCTGTAATATAATTAAAATAAATTAAGTTCTGTCTGTTAAATTATTATACATGTACTACACTGAATAACGTATCAAATTTTTTAAGTGTCATTTGGTTCTGAAGTTCAAGAAAGCAGCTGGAAAATAAAAGCTTAGGAGTGTCTGTTTCTTTGAAAACACTTAAAATAATCTAGGAGGCTAGTTTTACCTTTAAAATACTTAAATAACTGAATTTATAAGCTTTTCTAATAATGCTTTTCTTAAGTACATGGAGAAACTTTTCTTGTTTATAGCTCCTCTTTTAGAAAAACTGTGTACAGTTCTTTGGATTGATAACAAATTAGGACCAGACATAGGATTTTAGTTGGGAATTTATCACTCCTAATTGACTTTACATTTTCAAGTAATTTTTCAAGTAATTATTTGTAAATGAGTGCCTGGAGTTGAACCAGATGTCTCATCAGCTTTAGCACTATTTCTATAACATAGGGAGAAGCAGAAAGAAGACAATAAAGGATCAATAATAAAAAATAAATAAGATCATGTAAGAAAAAGTATTTAATTTTATTGACATTTTTCTATGGAAGAGATGCAATTGACTTTACATTATGTAAAGCAATGGACACACACAAATCTTTGACAGCTTTCAAGATTGTACATTTGTTATTGATACAGTTATTTTCTCTATTTTATCTAGATTTTTTTTAATAGGTGCATTTTAGTGGACAATTTGAAAAGGAAACTACATTTCTGTGTATGGATCCACTTTTTTAAATCTTTAAATGTAAATTAGATGCATTAGTTTCTCTTTCAATCTAACCTTAATGTTAAGAGACAAATTACAATAGCCCTTAACTTACAAATTGGTTAAGCTGAAGTGATGAGTACGTGAAACAAATGGTAGAAAGAAGAAACTGCAAGTGTTAGAGTGAATATTTCTGTTCTTTGTTCTAATTTGTCTTTTAATTTCTTGCATCCTTCTGATAATTATTTTTGATTCTATAAATTCTCTACTATATCCTGTGTTTTTCTTTTCATATTATTAGTGCTGAAATACTCATATACCTGGGACAATCAGCAAAATTAATCCACATTGAATTTAAAGTGGATTAATTAAGCTACATTAAACCCCTATGTAAATACTCTTCTTCAGAATTAAAATGGCTTTTATTTAATATTCTTTAGAAGTGAATTAAGGTAAATCAGATTAAGCTCTATTGTTTAAGAATGTCTTTCTTCAAAGTAATGTTACTACCTCATCTAAAATTTAAATGTTTTGGTTTTTTGGATTTGTTTTCTTGAGGAATTTCTTATAGTCAAGCCCTAGCAATTTTCTTTAGCCTCTAACAATTGTCTCGGGTTAGCAGATGCGTGGTAATGGGCCATGCTAATATATTTACAGAAGTTGAGTGTGCCACATAACTACCAACCCTGAATGCAAGTGCCAGTCAGTGCTTCCAAATAGGAGACTGCTCTACTGTTGAGGCTTATGATAAAAAAGGAAAAGTATATCCTTTGGAGAACACATGTTGCAAAGCATATAATTTAATGCATTTCTTATTAACAGAGGGAACCTCTCTAGTTTGTTCTGAATGCAGAATTTTTGGCGTTTTGACCCCAAAATCTATTTTCTTCCCCATATGAGAAAAAAATGGCAAATATATTTTTTCATTGATTCAAAATGGACTTGCCAGTGCGATTCTATGCTTGACGTGGATAAGGGTTCTTCCTTATTAAGAACCAGATTCTAGAAGCAAAAGCAAACAAAGAAGCTGCATAGTATTTCCTTCTATTTGTTTGCATCATGTTTGATAGTGGAAGAAACAACCATAGTGACCGCTTTCCTTAACTATTGGCATTGAGGAAGACAGGGAGACACCCTTCACAGAGCAGGCATCTCTCTAGTGCAGGATGTGGTGCTTTCCTTCAGCAGAACAGAAATGGGAAGTAAGCTTGCTCTCTTGGAAGGATAATTCCAGAAACATCATGGTATTGTCCTGTCGCTTATGCTGCCCAGACCATGAATTGATTATCAAACCAAAACCATAACCAAACCATAATACAAATAAGAACAAAAAAGAAAAGCCAAAACCAATCAGAAATGCTTTTGTTTTGCTTCTGTGTAGTTCCATTTTAGTAATAGAGTATCAGCTAGGTTTTGACTTACTACTAGTTTTGTTTTTTCTTCTTGTATTGTAGTTTATTATGCTGACATACATCTTTATGTTGGCCTGGCTCGGCGTTACAGCTTTCACTTCTCTGCCTGTTTACATGTACTTCAATCTGTGGACCATTTGCCGAAATGCCACCTTAGTGGATGGAGCTAATCTCTGCTTGGATCTTCGCCAGTATGGTATGTAAACGAAGAACACTAAGGTGCAACATTTCAAAAAATGTCACTTTGCATCCAAATATCTGAGATAAAGTGTCTTAGTGTTTATGAAACATATCTTAACACAAAAAAAGGTAATACACTTTTCATCATTCCACCCAGTAGTCATGGCAGTTAACAGGATATTAGAGATTTGCTTCCATTGAATTTCACAAAGAAAATTAAAGCAAAATTGTCAGTCTTCCCAGAGTACTGAAATTTTGGCTGTGGACTTCTATTTTGTCTTTCCTTTTAGAACAGCTGAAACTTGTACAAAACGCTTAATTAGTCACTGATCTGCAGAATGACTATTTAATCTTGTGGGTAGCACACTGATTTCAAAACATGAAATTCTAGATTATCATCTATCCCTGCAGAATCTAAATATTAATGCATATTGAATACAATATTTATTTAACATTATTTATATATTGAGAATATGAATACTAGTACTCAAAGAAGGAGATACAGGGAGCTACAGAACCATGAAACCATGAAATCTGGAATACGGGGGGATATACACAAAAATGTGTGTGTGAGGGATGGAAAATAGGGTGAAAAGCAGGGTTGGAATCTTTAAAAGTCTGAGATACGTTGGCAATGACATTTCAATTTCTTTCTATGAGAAGACAGATTTAAGTCTAGATGTTCTAAATATTGATGATTCCTCAGCCCACTGAGCCTTTGGTATTCATATTGTTACTAGGCAGTTTTTTTTGAGTCTAATTCTTTTGTTTCCTAGGCCTAAGATAAAATTATTATGTTTTATCAATTATTGTATTGAGATATAAAAAGCTGTGTATTGCTTTGGAATGAAACAGTTTGCTTCACATTGAATATTTCATTTCACCTGAAACAAAATATTTCATGTTATTCTTCTAATGAGGGGAAAAAAAATGTTTTTTTTTTTGTTTTTTTTTTTTTTTACTTTTTTCAAGATTGCATGTGTATTGAAAAAGAACATAACTGTATAGATGTCATGAAGAGTCTTCATTCTTATGTCTATGAGATTTTATTTTCCTAATACTTAAGCATGTTTTAGTATTAATTTCATTTAAAATGTACATATAGTGCTTATATATTATTCTGTGCTTATAGTTATCTCCCCCTAAACAGTCCAGTCCACTGTAAAAAATTTTGATTCCTATTAGGAACAAATGCTTTACCATTTTTCTTGGTAACTCATTTATAGCTGCTTTCTTCAAGCTAGTTTTGATTTAGGAATCTAGTAGGATTTTGTATCTGATCATCATCTAAAACAAACAACATAGAAATTTCAATATCAATAGTTCTTCTTGTTGATAGAAACTGTTATTATAGCAAAGCATGATTTTTGGATAAAGCTTTTATAACTGCTTAAAGAAGCTTTTTACCAGATCAGTAGATGTGAATGCAACATATGGCACATTCCTCAACATGAAGACAAAGAACATTTATTAATAAACAAGCAAGGTAAGTGCAAACACTGGTTGCAAGTTATATTCTGGTAGTTATTTTCTTGCAAGATATTTTCTGATGATCAAAACCTAGAATGAGGATATTTTTAAAAATGGCTAAGATATTATTACCTGCATATTTCCTACCACAGTTTTTGTTAAATAGGTAATATGTCAGTTTTGTGACACCTTGAATAGGAGAAACCAGTTTTGTCATAAAGCTCTGCTTGTGGCCAGCTGCCGACATTCCTGGCTCATGTGAAATAAGCTGCTACATAATTGGTGTACTAAATACCGTGCATATTTATTTTGCTGCAGGTATTGTAACTATTGGAGAGGAAAAGAAAATTTGCACCATGTCAGAAAGTTTCTTCAAGATGTGTGACTCTAATGAGGTGAGAAAAGGTGATAATATTTTTGCAAAACCATAACATACATTTATAATAGAAAGTAACTGATCTGTGTGCTTTCTTTTTACTTTTAATGTCTAATCTTACTTAAAGTAATGGAATGAAATCCCAATGGAAAATACATCATCAAGTACTTATTCTACTCTTTTACCAGGTTCCAGCCATTAGTTTTCTAAATACACGTTTATTTTATTTTTTTAAAGAATCCATTAAGCCAGGTGTATTTTTACTGAGATGTTTTTTGAAGACTAATGCACCTACTGCACAACAAAACTGACTGCATATGGAATTACTGTTTGAAGATATGATTGCTGTTGTGACTGGAGAGTAATGTTTAGAAGTGGATTTGACCTTTTTTTTTTTTTTTTTTTTCTTAAACAATGTGCAAAGAGGACAATTTTCTAGCATATTTTTCTCTTTGCTTTTCCCTTAGGCAAAAGCTGCCTATTTCAGTGCAACTGAACTTTTTGGTTTCTGTTTAAATGAACACAGAGAAAGACAGGGGATATAAAATGATTTCTGTCTGAAACAGACCGTTGTGCTACCTCCACATTAAAGGAGACAGTAAAATAATCCAGAGGGACAACACCCACTTTATTTAGTTGATTTTATTCACCAGCACAAGATCTTTGAGATAACAACATCCAGCCTTAACTGGCACCATTGTTATAGGGATGGGTTTCCAATTAGTAATTAGCAACTGGCAATTAGCGCAACTTGCTCATCCCAGGGGGGAAAAAACAAAAGAAAAATAATAGTAAAATGCTATAGTATTACTTCACCCTGTGCGAGGGTCCTCTCAGCCTTGCTAGAAGACGAAAAGGCTAGCGTTTCCACACCCTGAATGTACAGGGGAGTCCTGATCCCTGTTCAGCTAATCACTGCTAGACTCCATCTTTATACCCTTAAGAAAGTAGTGATTGTGCTATGGTCATCCTCACAAGGTGGTCCTTCCAGTATCTTCAGGCGAGTTTGGCCCATTATCAAGTGCTTTGCAAGCGTATCAGTTCTTCAGTGAGTTGGGTATTTCTTTGCAAATGTTTGCTAAGCAAGGCTGAACTTCCCCGTTCCCTTTGTTGTTGGGGAAAGCACCCCAAAGCCACAGCATCGCTTTTCTGCCATCCCTCACGCTGGCAGAGCTCTAGCAGAGCTCATGCACGTCAGTTTTGTTTTTAACTCTTTACTTGCCCGTCAGAGACCAGAATTTTGATCTCTCTGAAACCAGTGGGTGATTTGCTATCTGTTTTGCTGGGTCTTACCCTCCCTAAATAAATCTTCTTAGACTGAAGATACACAATCTGCCTTCTTTTATACCAAAACCACTTAAGAAAATGGAACCTTTACTGTGCAGCCAGCCCTCAGTCAGGGGCTGCTATGTAAACCCCCTCTAAAATGAAAAACAACCGTAAGGCTCTGATTTGGTGAGGTAAGGAAGAAAGAGGTGCCTAACTTGGATTATTTCAGTAATCAAGTGTATATTGTAGCGCTATGAACGAGCTTACTGGCAAAATTGAGAGCACAGTGCATTAATATGTGAGTATGGGAACCTGCAGCTGACAGAGAAACAGGGTTTCCTTAGACCCTCTCCGAGGAAAGCCCTACATCCACTTGCTGGTCTAGTTAGATGATATTGTAACTGTAGAAGAAAAATGCTGTACTATCTTAGTTTTAAATAATTATTTTTTAATTATTATTATCTTTAATTACTTTTAACTATAACTTTAAGGATTGCTGGTGCTTTAGTCTTGGTGTAAGTGCCGTTACAACACAGGTACACGTACAGTGCTACGTGATGGCATTGATCTTCCAGAAAAAGAAGTAGCAATCATTACTTTTGTAGAAGGGTGGCACTAGGAAGATAGTTATTTGCGCTGTGCTGTTCAGCCTTTTCATTCAGTTTCCATTTACCATTACTGCCACGTAAGTCCCTTTCTCTGTCACCCTTTGCAGCTAAACATGACGTTCCACTTGTTCATCGTGGCGCTCGCTGGAGCTGGAGCAGCAGTCATTGCTATGGTAAGCTACCTAGCACCGTGCCCGAACTTGCATCTTCTGACCCACGATCACACTCTGGTTCCTGCTTCACATCAGTCATTTAAGTTTGTGCACTATCAGTGCTATTAGCAAAACATAGTTCTCTAATATAATAGCATCTCTTTTTTTTTTTTTTTTTCCCTTAATATATTCATGAATTCCTTTCAAAGTAGAATGTTCTGATTGTGTTTTTAAATATAAAATTCCTTCAAGCAGATGCAAAGTCACTTTACCACTCCCATGCTGGGTTCAGACAAGTGTCTTCTGCAAGCCTCAATAGTAATATTTGTTTATGGTCTCTGCCTTTTTTGGTAGCACATGCTTACCATGCTGCTGTGTTAGGAACAGACTCTTTTTGTAAATTCTGTGCACGCATATAAATGTGTCAGCTTCAGGACTAATTTTTGACATATTACCTAAGGAAGATTGCTTTGAATATGATGATGTTTTGCCAACAAGAATGTTTCCAGGAGATTGCATGGGGGCTACAGCCCAATTCTTCTGACTTTTGTTTGAGAGTGGGTGCTCTGTACCACTGAGCACTTCTGTGGTACCCATGGAACAGGAAACAAAAAATGATTGTTGCCTGGTACTGAGGTATATAATAAAAGCATAAGTGATGGTGATTGCTATTACTGCTGCTACTAATGCTTATATTAATTGGAGCTAGGTTTTATGATAGCAGTACTGGTTTTCATTGAATCCTGGGGCCATACGTTTTTTCATCTTCTTCAAACTCCTTTTTTTTTAAAATGGAAAATCAGAGAATATTCAGTGAAGTACCCTTTTCATATTAGAGCTTTTGTGCTTCCCTACAGCTTTTGCAATATCTTGTGACATTCTGCCACAGAGCTAGCTAAATTAAAATTTCATATTCTAATGTAATTCTTGTTTCAGGATGACAAATTATAACTATAAGAGTACAATACTAAGTTATACTAATAATTTAATTAGTTCACTCTGTTTTTTCCAAAAATAGACTAATAAATGGTGACCATGTAGTAATTTTTGTGTAAATACATTATTATTAGTAACATTATATATTCTAGTGAACATTATTTGTGCAGTGCAGTATTGTTTTGAGGTTTATTCACATGTAATGGAAAGCTGATCATATTGTTATTTGTTCAGATAAGCATTCTGCCTTTCTGAGAAGATTTTTGAAAGCTCGCTCTTTCCTACATCCAGCCCTCAAAAGAGTAGAAGGTAGTAGGGATCAGCAGAGGGCCAGGATAAAAAATGTGCAGAAGCCATCTGAGAGGGCTGGATACCAGCTTCCCTTATATGTTCTGTCACTAGATGACTCTCAAATGCATTAACTTTATTATTATTATTATAACTTATTAATTTTTATTATTTAATTAAACTTATTAATAAAACTTTAAACTTTATTATTATCCTTTATTGTTAAATAACTTATTAATTATTATTATGATTAAGTTAATGCATTTAATAAGTTAATAACTTCATTAACTTATGAAGTTATTGTCTAGTGTCTTTGCATGTCTCCGTAGCAGTAGGAGATCTCTGGGTTGATAAGTTCTTAAGAAGACTTCTTCACAGAAAATTGAGATTAAATTCCAAATCACTTACAAGGGAGGAAGCTTATGGTTTATTGTAAATTTGAAAGATTTCTTTTTTTTATTATTATTTTCAACTAGAATATACTGTCTGAATATAGTAGTCAAGTATTTTGTATTTATTACAAAATTATGGTTACCAGTCAGTACTTCATCACCCATGATGCATAATTTAAATGGTGAAACCAGTTTGGCAATTTTAAGTCATGACACTGACAGGCTTTGCTAGGATCTCTTTTGGAGACAGGGACATTTCAAAGAACAAAAGTATTTAATGCATTCAGAATTCTCTAGCTTTGTAAATGTTTGTCATAAAACTTACTATATGAAAATAGTCTGTTCATAAATATTAGGACCATTTATCACCAGGATATTTTTAATTAATCTATGTTTTAAAAATATAACTCAGAAAAATGTAGGTATTTATTGTGTAGGTATTTATTATTCTTATGTCTCGATAGAAATAAAATTCCACACAAATAATCATTTAAGTAATACAATTTCATTTTTATTTTCATTGTTGTGTCATGTAGAAGCAGATGACATGAAGTGGTTTAACTGTAAATCGTAGCATCTTAAAGAGTTGATTCTAAGACTAGTAAAAGTACTACCTGTGATGATTTCTGAGAACCATCGTATCAAAACTAAGTGATAAGGTATACAGTTTCTTCTCAAAAGTGATGATCTAAGCAAAAAGTTACGATCTGCCCAAACTTCCCCATCCTGTAACGTCAAGATGTAATCAGTTCTCTTGAAACCAAAAGGGGTGTTGGGAATGCATAGTTCTCCTCCAGTATACCTGTGCTCTTTTGCAGGATGTTAGATGCAGGTGAGGGGTAGAAAAAGAGTTCTTCAGATTTTGCCCAGCTGAAATAAGGAAATGCAAATTCTACAGAGCTGAAAGGCTGAAGCAGCCTTTCTCCCCTCAGAAGAAATCTAAACAGGAACAGAGACCCTTGCTTGGAGTCCTGCGTGTGTCTAATTGATCCATCCTGACGCAAACTGTGGAAGCTGCCCTGGCTCACTTTGAATAAGCTTTGACGTGGCCCGCAACCTTCAGGCTAATCAGGTCGTTAAAGTGTGAAATGCAATTAGACAGCCACTTAGAGATTACCTCCTTCCTGTGGCTATGTTGACTATGTTAGCCAGGAATTTGATGTTAAATAATAAATTATTAAAAAAAAAAAAAGAAAAAAGAAAAAGGTGACAGGACTTTGAATGGTTTCAGTCTGCTCTGAATAAAGCTCCAAATATTTGCTATTTTTGTTTGTATGGAGAAAGGCCTTACAGGACTGGACGTGGTAAGATTTTATTCTCAATTTGCTGAGTCCCCAGTTACGCAGGGTTGTTTTAGCATATTACATATATGCTATATATATAATTATATAATATGCACACGTATTTGAGATTATATTCATTATTTGAGTGAAAGTCACTATTTTCAGGAAACTCACCTACTTGTGTTAAATATGCACTCCAGAAGAGTTTTCAGTAGCTATGCCAGAATTTTGGTTCTGTATGCTTTTGTTAGGCATGTGAGGAAAAATGGGAGTATAATGAAGGTCAGACTGCAGCCAGTGCACCTTCAGAGTATTTTGCCATTGTTTTATAATTTGGGGTGATGATTCCAGGAATATCACTATGTTTTTATGTTGAGAAAACTAATGTCTGTGTTTGGGTATCACACAGTTTTCTTACTCTCAGGATGTAAAAGGTGAAGGGCTTAGATACCACCCTGATTTGTTCATTCATAGTTATCTTTTATATTTTCAATAGTCATGGCCCCCAGCTGGTGGTCAGTGTAGCATCTACAGGTTTGAGTTGAGTAACCCAGGATTAGAGAAGCTCAAGCTTGAAATTTACATATATTTACATAGATTATTTACATACATAAATTTATGTACATTTATGTATGTACTACTGGCTGACTTAACAGTTCTTAGTCCCGTCTGATGAAATACAAAAATCTATAGTTTTGACTTTGAATGCGCTGCATTCTGACTCGCTGTGTTGCTCTCTAACTCTGTGTCACTGTGTCATCTCTTTTGCAGGTTCATTATCTCATGGTCTTGTCTGCTAACTGGGCCTATGTGAAAGATGCTTGCAGAATGCAAAAGTATGAGGATATTAAGTCAAAGGAGGAACAAGAGCTTCATGATATTCATTCTACCCGCTCTAAAGAGCGGCTCAATGCGTACACATAAGGGAAACCTTGTCTTACTTTCTAACATTTGAATGCTTTCTTGTTTAACTAAAGGCCATCCAACCATTTCAAAAAACAGTTGAAAGTGCTTCTCACAAAAGATAGTTTAGGTGACTTCCATGTCACCCATGTACAATTCTTGGCTGTCTAGCACTTCTTTCTTAATTAGTTCTTACTTTGTGTGACCATTCTCTATCACAAAGCTCCTAAATAGCCTTTCCCGAATCCTTTTAAGCCAATTAGTTCTGCTAGATCACGGATACTATACTATTGTCAAATACAAAAATGTGTTTGATTTTTTTAATCACTTTGTATGTGTTATGCATAACACCTTTTGCATTATTTCTTATATGTTTTTGAAAAAAATAGCTTTTTATACTTTTTGGTTTTAAATTCAATACTACTTTAACTACAGGTATACTTCAAAGGGACCATTGTACGTGATGTACAATATATAGAGAAAACACTCTGATGAATTTCCTTTATATTTGGAAATGTTGCCAGATGGACCCAGCTCAACTTGAATGAAGGTCCTAAAAACATTTTAAGCAATCAAAGGTGCAATTTCTAAATTTGTAATAGTGGGTAAAAAGGAGAAAAATAAAAAAGAAAAAAAAAAAGAAAAATGAAAAAAAAAGATGTTTTAAAAAAAAAAAAAGAAAATAAAAAAGTGCTTCTTATCTTTGTTAACATTGTATTATTCTTGATGTTTTTAAAGACTATTCTCTTGTTCCAAGTTCCATGGGTGATGATTCCTGTTTGTATTGTGAGCATGCAGACCGTGGTGCTAACAATGCATGGCCACTTGCCTTTTGAAGGAATTCAATACCACGGTTACCTGTTAAAGAGTTATGGTATATAGACAATTGTTAATTAAGTGATATAGTTAACCATAGTTTTTTACAGAATGATCTCTCTTTAATTCAATGATAGTTATGCTAAATTGGAACTGTTCATATGATGATGTGAGAAATCACTGCTTAGCTACATTTATGAAAGTAATATATCAAAAATACAGTGACTGTAGGAATCAGAAGTGTTTTTACCTGCTTTAAAAATTTAACTGGATTGCACCTGTCTGAACTGTACAGGATATATTAGAATAGACTTCCATAAATGTTATAGCTTGGCTTCTAGTTTTCCTACACATACTGTTTTACCTGTAATATGTTAAAGTAAGGTGAAAGACCACTGCAAGTCTTATTGTTTGAAATTGTATGAATATATTCAAGCCTTTATTTTGGTAGGAAAATGTTATCAGAAATGTAGGTCATCTTAATTTGAAGGAATTACTTGTATCAAAAACAAAACAAAAAAAACTTTTTAAAGTATTATTGGACCAAATTTGGTTTTTTTTTTTTTTTTTTTTTTTTTTTTTGCCTATTTCTAATGCTACAAGAATGCTGTAAAGTGTCTTTTAAAGTGATGTAGCCTGACAAGACATTTTTGTCAGTGTTAAAAATCTTAGGTAGTTTTGTGCACTTATTGGACCATTGTGAATTCTCTCTCAGTGTAAGTGCATTTCTAATAAAACTTCTTGAGTAAAACTCTTCTTTGTACTATTACTAGTCATGCATCATCAGTAATTTTTAACAATTCTTGTAGTAAGTAGAGGGTAATACTATAGTTATTTGTGGCATGATAATGCATTAAGTAGTTTTTTTTGTTGTTGTTTTGCTTGTTTTGATTTTTCTTTTGGTTGTGTTTTTGAATTTTTTTATTATTATATTGTTATTTTTTTAACTTAGGCAGTCCTAGAAGGTCAACAGTTTTCTGATATGTGCAGTACCGGTATTACAGTTCTGCAAGAGTATTAGGAACCTCTTTTGGATTCTATATTGTAGTGTTTCAGTTCTGTGTCTTAAAACATTTGTGCTGATTTTTAAAACTATGTCTTTTAAACTCATGTAATGATGTTTAATGCTTTGGGCTCTTCTCTGGTATTAGAGTTTGTATTTTCACAAAGAATGCTTTGTAGCAGGCATTACAATTAATCTGTTTTGTACATAAATGTGCCAACAGCTTGATGGTGGCGTTTTTGAAATGTAGAACAAAGTGCTTGCAAAAATGTAATAAACACACTGGTGTACTTTGTGTACTTATTAACTACTTGTGTCACGTCTCCTTTTCTTTTCCTGCACTGAAGAATGCTTGCAAGCAGAAATGATACCTTTGCCAGTATCATTGCTATTGTGGGGGTGTTCTCAGTGCTGTGCATTTCTTCGTAGAGCTTATGTTTAGATGCTCCAGGAGACAATCTCTTTAGTAGAAATTTGAAAACCAAAAGTAAAATTATAAAATCTGGAGATGTTGCATCAGTTATAGAGTATGTCTTTGCCAAATCTGTGATTAAAAAAAAAAAAATTACAAACAATATCTAAAAAAGGATGAAAAAAAATAGACATCTCATCTACTACTACATAATTCATGACTGAATTCCTTATTGCCAATATCTCTTAAATCACACCTAGGTAAAGAAATTCTGCCTCAGTTGTGGATAGTTCATTGCTTTAAAGTCACAGTCTCTTCCTGTATTCTGATTACTTCAAATGCACCTCTTAAAATCAGCATTTAGTACCAGAAGTTATATATTGTAAGAATAAGGGAGTAAAATATATTCTAAGGCAGAATTTCATAGTTCAGGAAGAGCAAAGCAGGATATATTTTTAACCAGTCATCTATGAGAATAACTATGAAAGATTGACAGCGAGCACCGCAGTGTCATTTGGGACAACTTAACCAAAGCTACTCTGGTGCTCGTTCCTGGATGTAGTAGCAGCTAATGTTTTGAAACCACAATGGTAATAATGGGTTGAGACAAGTTTGTAATGGTGTCAGTGATACCATACACTGCAGGAAGGGTAATTAAACTACACAACCCTATTGTGTTTGTTTCCTATTTAACTGGCTTTTTTTCAGCTCTTATGGTGCTGTGGTGAGAACAGGCCCCCTAATGGCCCGCTTTCCCTGCCCCAACCTCATTGGGTTTTTTTTTGCACAAGGTTATTTTATTCCCCCAGCAGCATGTTTGTGCCCCCTGCAGCCACCAGTTACCTTTTTTTTTTTTTTTTTTTTTTTTTTTTCCTAGCGCAGCTACACAAGCCATCAAATCTGGGTGATTTAGGTGATGGTGAAGTGCAACACAGGCCTGGAGTTGAGTGCCCACAGCAGGGGTGGGCAGAAAGAGGCTGCCTAAACCAGGGTATCATTTGGCTGGGTTGTAAAGTTAAAAGCAGGTAGCTGAGTGGAAAGCTAAAAGCAGGAGGCAGATTGATTTCTAATATGAAAAGTCAATGATTTGATACATTCTTCCTTCACAAACTTAACTTGCTTTCGAAAAGCCTTTTTTCTATAATTTAGAAAAATCATTATTCTCTCTCACTCTGTATGTTTTCACATATATATATATTATATATATAACCTAAAGAATTGTTTCCAATAATTCCATTGTTAGACTTACTGAAGTTGCTCTAATGTACTTTTTTTTTTGTCACAGAAGCTAAATTAAAGCAAGAGGATTTCTAATATATTTGTAAAAGTAATTGTAAATTCACTGTTTTTAATACATGCCATTATCAATGTTAATTTAGTGCAGTTATTTCAATTTTATTATGTACATAATAACATTTGAAATCCATTTATATAATTGTGTTATGCTTAGACTATTGACACTTGCAAAATTCTGATGTCCAGTGGCTGTTGTCGCAGAGTGTTTCATAAAATAATATCAGTCCTGATTTATGTGCATTTTATGGAGCTGGTAGAAAAATCTAGAGACTATGTAAATGGAAAAAAACAAAAACAAACAAAAACAAAACCTCTCATCTCATTCTCACAAATTTGAGTACAGCAGAACTGAACATAGTCCAGATGATTTTATTATACTACAAAAGTAAATTAATCCATTTCTTCATTTTGTGAAGTGATCAAAAATATCTATGGAACATGACTATGGTTACAATTCACCTGTTATAGTAGCTCTCAGGCCAGAACATGTCTCTACTACACTTGCTATAATAATCAGTGATAAATGTTGATACAGTTCTTTCCATCTTTAAGTTCCAATATATATATTTTTTCAGTTTATTCAGTACTGAGTTTCCCCTGGTATTTATTAAAATACTTGGTTTTCTGAAGAACACATCTCAGTAGCTAACCTATAAAAGAGCAGGCCGTAGTGTGTTTCATCCCAGGAGTGTATAGGTGGTGTTTATACAAGCTATTCTTTTAAAGATGAGCAACATTTTATTTCCACTAAGTTGCACAGGAGCTCTGCAAATAGAAACTCTTTAGGCAGCAAAGCAAGCTGTGTCTCCAGGTGATATATCGCAGTGCTGCCTACGTTTTGAGTAAATAACAGTTGAAGAGAATAAGCAATTTATACATTGAGCAATTCTCCATCCCACATGAATTTTTCTGATTTGTATCTTTCAAAAGGGATGATCTCCAAAGATGGTGATTTTTGAGATTTCCAACACTAGTTTCTTGTTCTTTCAGGATTCTGCAGATGCTTTAATTGCTTCAGAGGTTACTCCCAAACCTACCAATTATTATCAATGATGGCAACAGGTAAGTAATTCTGCTTGTGCAATGAGGGAATTGGTTACTGGTAGAGAAATGGCTTGACTTTGGGTTATAAAGTTCTGCGTCTTAGCCAGGAAACCAGCAGCTGTTCTGTGGGGACTATTTCTTTAAAGATGATGCTGCTGCCCACATCATAAAAACTGTTGTGGACCCTTCCCCCTCATCAGGCTGAGTCTGGCCAGATGGATGTGAGTCGCAGGAAAGATATTTTAGTTTCTGTTTGAATTGGCACTTGTGATCTGCCTGCTTTTCTTTTGCATTGCTGAGCTGCGGTGGCTGAAGGGGATGGTTTGGGGGAAAGGTTTTTCTCTGCCATAACTGTTGAGCATCCAGGGAAGGGAATGTCAAACAAAAGCTCTTTTTGCAGCAGCTGCTACAGCTTTGGCAGTAATGTGGCAATGACTGAAATGGTGCCACTAGATTGTGAGCATACTAGAAAAAGACTTGAAAAAAATAACAAGAGGCTTGCATGAATATCCCACAGTTCTGCATGTGGAGTTACTCGAGCCAGAAATGGTGTATAGGCCAAAAAGTAATGAGAGCTGGATTTTCAGAAGAGTCGATCTAAATGATTATTCTGCACTGCACAGGAAAAGGGACACTTAGGTGTGAATCACTTTCTGTAGTTTTAGAGGATTTTTTGATCTTTGATGCTGTCAGACCTGCATTTTAAGAGCTTTACTCACTTGTATTTATTCAAATATATATTAATTTAACAACGATTTTAGGAGGGTAATAACATGAACCTTAGCAAGTTCATGCCCTCATTGAAAACATGTAAATCATCTTCTGAACATTTGTAATTCAGTCAGTCCAGTTTGCATGTACATTCATACCATCACAGGTTCAGTCCTTTTTATTTATCATTATTTTAACAATTAGTTAAATCATGTGATTAGATACAGAGCAGATCCTCAGGTTCTTCAGCTGGCTGGTTTAGCTGATTAGGCAGACAGAAATGTCTCTCATCTAGATAGCCTCAGCAGTCTTACGAGAGACACACACAAAAACTCATATTGAAGTCATCATTTTGTTACATAACATGAAATAACGTGTTAGACATGAATACCAGTTTAGGGTGTTTTCATTCATTTTTCTCTTCTCCATTGAGTATTTGCTCCTTTTAATTGACCTGCTGTTCCTTGTGCTGTATTTTAAAGTACAGCTGAAGTAATGTAAACTGAGAAGGGAAGATACCACCACTGCTCCCAAGTGGGTCATCACATGGCTGGAAATAGGGATAAGGAGAGAAAGAGAGACCTTGGAAAGTAAAATCTTCCCTTTCTGGTAGTCCTAGATGCAAGCTAGGACCTCAAATGAAGAATCTTATACAGGTATTGTGAGTATTTTCCACCTTGAGCTGGGTTAAAGGAACTCAAGGACCAGGGAGTTTCTGACAATCTACCAAGGAGCAATACCACCTGGAGCATCTTAATTTTGGGCAAGCCCAGGCCATATTTCTCCTTAAAGGAACAGATGGCTGGGTGAAACCTGGAGCTCCAAGCTGCCTGTAATTGTCACAGTAGGACCAAGTATCTGGCGGTGTTGCCATGTGCTCTTGGTTTCCATTCCTGGAATGGGTAACATGATGGCGGAGCAGATGTGCTGCATGTGTAGCACCATGGAACAGTCAGGTATAGTTTGTGTCATTTAAATCGGCTGAGTGGATGATACACAAGACGTCCATCCACCACCGCGTAGGTGTAAATGCCAGCCCCACTGAAGCAAAATCGCTAACAGAAGTCAGTGTGCTCAGGACTACAGATCCAGCAAATAGGCATTTGTATCATTTGCCTGAAACCCAAAGAGAAAAAATACATTTTTTTTTTACAATATAATAATTACAAATAAATTATTACATTTTCAGAAGTTGCTGTAGTCATACATGTACAAACACACAAATATATATAGTCTGATAAAATGCACACTTTTCTTAAATATGTAATTAGACTATCCTTGATTGTCTGAAGTTGTACTATGTGGTACTGCAGCTGGTATCTTCTGTCCTGGACACATCCATATGCACCCCATTGTCCTTAGAAGATGGTGATAGCTGTGTATGCAAAGAACAAACCTTTGTGCTACATTAATATTAAAGCCATCCTAAAAGGAAAATTGAAATTCAGTGATAAGGTGAACTTTTTTCTTGTTAAAAATGACATTTATTTTGCTCTACCGTATTCATCAGGTATTTGGGCAAATGCCAAGATAAACTATGAAAAAAACAGCAGCTTTGGCTCTTCTTTATGGGATTATTCAGCTTCTTGTGAATTTGGCTAATAGCAAGGTCTGGGGCTTCATTTTTTCTTTCCCCTTCAGCTCTTCCAAACAACCTAACAGGTAAGTGTAACAGTATTTAGGATTTCACACAGAATTTAATGCATGCGAGCAGATTTTTCCCTATCTCATTCTAACACTCTAAATAGTATTCTTCCCCTTCCCGTGTAGTCACTGGAGTTTAACCTCTGGTGCTGGAACTTGCTGCTTGCTCTCTCCTAACTCTTCTCCTGGTAGCTCCCTTCTCCAGTATGTCTTTGCCTCCTGGGCCAAAGCATCACTGGACAAGGCTCCCACCTCCCTCCATCTCAGCAAGTCATCTCCGCTCCAGCTGCAAGCTACCGAGAGTGGCGTGAGGATTAATGAGATCTGACTCTGACAAAACGTGAAGCTATACCCAGTGAATCCCTGCCACAAGTATTAGTTGTGCTTGTTCAGGCACATTCACAGCCTGATTGTCCAAACTTGAGGAGTAAGCGGGTTATAGCAACACAAGTATCCTCTGAAGGCTACAGGGAATAGAAAAGAAAGAAAAAAATCATCTCCTTAAAACAACTTCAACTGTCCTTCAATGCTCTGAGTGTAAAATGAGGGAAAATCAGGAAAGGGAAAAATAAAAAAAAAGGAAAGAGCAGCAAGAGAGTTTATTATCTGCATTAATCTAACTAGATTAAATTCTTGAGAAAAAAATCCACTAAGTCCCTAGACCAATATATGGGCCAGCTCTGTGGAACAAGTATTTATGGATAGACATGCAGGCAATTTGATTATTTCTGTTCCAGAATTTGAGATTATGTATAATCTCAAATTAACATGTCACAGTAAGATTACAGTTGAACTCTGTGCCACAGATTTTTCCAGGGGGCTAACTTGGAACACCCCATAATTTGCCACTCTTTTTAGGGTCATAGCCCTTCTCATAGTTCTGTTGTTACTTAATCCTGCAGCAAAAAGAAAATGTATTCAATCCAACGTTGTTTTGCCTATTACTTGTGAGCTTTCAGTTAGATGTTAGCTAGAGATGGAAAAGACATAAGTTCATGTCACAGATTTGGTAATTTTTCTTTTTTTCTCTACTGTCAAGCACAGGTCACTGCCAGCCACTATAACAAATTGTATTGCCTTGAAAGTCTGTCTTCAGGGATGTTAGATTCAAAAATTTACCCTTGTTTATTCTACATTTTTCTCTATTTTGGCTGCTATAGTTATGACTTCATATACTTAGAGTTGACCTAATATAACTTCTTCTGGATTGTAAATAAAGTCGTAAATTGAATTCCATTTGGGTGACACTGAAATTTTTGCTCATTCAGAAACTTTTTTGTAATATACAAATTTTCTGTAGAAATTTATGATTATACAATCATCTCAAGTCTATTTCTCTTAACTAATTTGTTCAGACTGAAAAATCTAACTAAACTAATTAAATTTACTTTTCTTTTTAAAGGATTATCATGTTCAAGTCTCTGGTGTTCAAAGCAAATCTTTATACTACCTAAATGATTTGATCTGCCTAAAATCAGATGTAATTAAGTAAACATGCTGTGATGGTACTGAACTGGGTTATTAGAGATAGCTCTCTTTGCTCAATTATATGCCAGCATGTGCTGCAAATAGCCTGTAGAGTGATGTGCTAGTTAACGATCTTCTTAGGAAATTCAGACAGTCTGTTTCTTGATGACCATCCATGAGACCTGTTTGATGTAAGTTAATTAATCATCAGTGAAATCCATAACAGAAGGGTTAAAATAATGGAATTCATCTCTTTCTGCCCTTATGGCAGAACGCAATGTTCGAGTAATAGCAGAAAAAGAGACTCTCGTAGGTGAAAACATTTCAGTCTTCACTGACCATAGTTAAATATTTTCCATGTAAAAAAAACAGGCACATGAGAAGGAGATTATTCATGCAAAGTACTATTTTGTGACTTTTAATGACAATGAGGAAAACAGTTGAAGGGGCAGACCATATAAAATTTTATACTGAAGGCTGTAAAATACTGACATCTAGCGGGAGAAAAAAAAAACAGAAAACAGAAAGATGTATTTGGCAAATAAGAAAATTATTTAGCATTAGAAGTACTAAGTAAGCAAAATATTTAGTATTGTAATAAGCTAGTTTTATAATTTAGTAAGTTCAAAAACCATTATTGGAAATAATCACTTTCAGGACATTCTTTATCTGTCCTTTATCTAGCTCTCTATATTTAGAAAGATATTCTGTTCTGTAACTTAGAAATATCAAAGAGATACTCTCTTTATATAAATATATTGTAGCTTTACCCCCCTAAATCTTAGCCATAATTGGTAAATTTACAGGCAGTGAATAACTCTTTGGCACACAGAAGGAATTTAGTGGTGACTTCGCATTACTTCTAATTTTACAAGCATTTTTTGTTTTTAGTGATTTGCCACCTACTATAAAGAAGGCATTTTAAAATATTTTTTTTGAATTATTATTATTATTTGGCATTAAAGTAACAAGAACAATTCTCAGTCCAGCTGGAGCAGCAGTGCACCTGTCTCAGAAGTGAGCCATGAAATCATGAGACACCTCAACTTTGTCAGAGTGAAGTGGTAGGTGGTATTTGTAGACATGGAAGTTGCAGTTAAGCTGTCTTGGTCCCTGATGACGGAGGCAGCAGCTCATAGAGAAGCTGTGTTATAGATCCTACAGACCTAATGGAGATGACATCTAAGGCCATGTTAGATGCTTTAGGGTCTCTCTCTTGGTGTTCTGCTACCACTCAAGAGAGTATTGCATACAGGATGTGTCTCATATCTATTAACCGTATGTAGACATATCAGATACTCTTAAGGCATGCAAAATTGTAGTAAGTTATTACATTCAGGCAGTTAAATCTTACATCTATTGACCCTGTTGCTGCCTCTACCATTGGCCCTCTTGTCTGCGCTTCTCAGCAAGGAGGCAGTGCAGGCCACCCAAGGTTCTTCTCTTTAGTAGGACTTTTTAAGGTGTTTAAAAAGATGTATTGCATCTGGTCAGCACAAGAAAAGTCAGCAACTCGCTACCACATTTTGTCTTCTCTACATGAGAAAAATACCATTTGCTCTTGCCAAAGATTTAATCGTTGTTTTTGAAAATCATATTTTCTGACTGTAAAGCCTTCATTCATTTAACTTGAAAGAAAATTTAAAAAATGCCATTTTGATCATTTTGAATGTATTTTACAGCAAGAGGTAATATGGTAACACAAACTGTGATGTTGCACTAAATGTAAATGTCTAACAGATTAATTCTCTGATGCCATTATTATATGAAAATAGAGATAGGTAATGTAGCAATATGGTGTCAAATGATCTTGTTATATATGGAATACTAATGCAAGGAGCAATTTGAATATAAAATATTGATATTAGTCAAAACATTACTTATCTGGCAACAAATAGATTTCTTGTCAAAAGACACACTGTATTTTCCTATGACTGACCTGTAGCTGCTTGAATGAAAGAGATGGATCTGCTACACTCCTTGGCTCCTTCCACACACACATCCTGAATAGTGGAAGTAATGCCTTTGTGAAAAACTTGGAGATGTTTTCCCTATCAGAACTGCTGTTTTGCCTCCCCGTGGCCTCAGGCAAGATATCCTTTTAGCAGAGATGACTGACCTACATTTTTAAGGTTTCCTCAAGGCCAGGGGTGAAATTCTGTAAAATAGGGAGATCTGAGAAGAAAGACCCTGTCATAAGTTTTTCTGGCACAAAGAATAAGGAAAAGGTGTTTTTGCTGACAGGAGTAAAGCACAAAGCAACAAGGTATGCAAGTAAAAAGGGCAAAAAGAGGAAGAAAGGTTGAAGCTTAGGTACTTGGAGGGTACCTCGCCCCCTTGGAGGGAAGAGGTTGCTGGAACGTGAGACTACAAAGCAGAGCAGGATAACAGCAGTACAGGACTTGGGCATATCTGTACAGCCCAAGCAAGAGAACTGCCCAGAAAGAGGTAATCAGGGACCCTGACATAAGGAGAGCTCTTGACAGGTTCCTGAACTCCTGACTTTCCAATGTTCAGTGAGACAAGTGCTATCTTCACAAATCCTTTCTCTTAAAAGTGTCTGCAAAGAAAGTCAGGCTTTGAAGTCCAGGGTGAGGCATCAGAAGAAGGGACTAGATAAATCCAAATACAGAATATCTCTAGTTGAATCTCCGGTCAAAGTGGGAACCTTGGCAGAGTTTCAACGCATGCAACCTGCCACAGCCTGACTTGGCCTTTGCTCCAGCCTTTCCCTCCCAAATGAGAAATATCTTCCTGCTCTGCTCGGGGTTATTCCTGCTGCCCTTACTGACTGCAGAGAACCTGGGGTGCTAATTCTGCCAGGAAAATGCAGGTAAAATGACTTTCAGCATTTTATTTTAAAATATACTTATCTAACCTTTTAGTTGGCACATTATGTTTTCCACATACTAGAACTTGGGCTTATGATGACAGTGTCTTTCTTTGGGTGGCACCTGTATTTGAGTGGTGCTGTTAATTTTGAAGATTTGTGCAGGCCTGTGTCAGAGCTGGACTTGAGAAAAGAGCTGAAGGAAAACATACTATGCAATGAATAGGTTCAGGCGATGAAATCCATGGAAGTGCACAGCAGTTGATGGAAAAATGGACAAATTGGTATGGCTAGCAAGATGAGAAGGACGTGATAAGAAAAGAAGAGACAAGACAAAATGAAAGATGACAGGACAGAAACAGTTAAGGGCCTTAAGGGAATGGAAATGAATCAGAACTTGATGCGATGTAGCAAGGAGCCAAGAGAGTGAATACAGAGCAGGGACAGGTCGTGCCCAGCGTAAGAGACAGGGTGGAAACCCAGAAAAGAGAGTGTGATAACCACCATCTGATAGACACCAGAGGACAGATTTAAAGAAGCAGGTAAAAAGGGAAAAAAAAAAAAAAAAAGATTTTTAGATGAGAAGATGCAGACTATTTGAAGACACCCTGGAGGTGGGTCCACAGAGACAGGAGCTGAACATGAATTACAAATTAGGTGAGACGAACTCCTCTTTAGCTCTCTTAAGTGTCACGTGCTAGTAAGACATTTGGGAACTCCTTTAAGACAACTGAAACACAAAGCCATAAGAAAGATGAAAAGCTCTTCCTCCATAATTCTGTGAGTCACTGCAAAGTGACTCAGTCATTGAGACCGAATGGGGAGATCACATGAGAAGGGTGAGTGGAACGACAGAAAAGGAATTCTTTTTTTATTTTCCTTTTAAGATGACAACAGGCAACAAAAAGTTTTTCAACATCTGATGAGATTTTTCTTTGTATTTTAGAAAAGTTGTCAAGAGTATTAAGAATTTACATATCTTATGAGTAAATAAGCCTTCCCAGAGATGAATTGGGCAATTCCTTTACATAAAAGCAAAAATGTACTTCATACATATACTTACCCAACCTCCTGCAGTTTACATTTCCTCATGAAATGAGGAAATGGAAAATGCCTTACCTTCTTGAGACTCACTGTTGTTTGGAAAAGTTGGGACTTTTCCAAAATCTATCTGTACCATTGAACATAAAAGGATATATAGCCAGCCTGTGTAATTAGGCTGATAATTTTTTTAAATTATGCATTTAAATTATAATTAGCAATGAACAAGACACATCCAACAAAAAGGAAGAAAATTAAACATAGTGCTTTTAGGCTGAGAAGCTGTTACGCTTTTGTTCTAGAGGCAAGGCACTTCCTTTAAGAAAAATGAATTTGCAACACTGTTTTCCAGACAAGAGGAAAGAAATGACCTGGTCTTCCGAGAACTGCACAGCTTCTCCATCTTCCTTCCAAAACTAATGCATGTGCTGGTATTGGTGCTACTCACATTCCTCTTGAGAATTTCTTTGACATTAGGTGAAGGACAAGGCAAGACTATATTTTTCTTTCAACAGCTGCTCGTTTTGCTGCTAGGTGTCTTAATCAGCCTCTCTGTTTCATCCCATTGATATTATTTTGGGTTGTAGGAATTGCCCTCTGTGGTATTTGCTTGTCGAACATTTCATGCACAGGGTGGTTCTGATTGATGATAGATGATAACTGAGGGGCTATATAATGTGATTTGGAGAATGGTATTACCTCATAGTTTCCTTTTGTCTGATATATCTTCTCATCTACATAGTTTTCCAGGTCTTTGGAATGCTTTCTTTGTCCTATATATATATATANTATATATATATATATATATATATACAAACACACATATATAAAAATATATATATAGCAACAAACGCAAAATTGTTCTGGCCTGAAGATGCTATGGCAATGCAAATATTACATACACAAAATGTGAAAGTTATGAGAGATTGCCTCAGTGCCTTGCAACTATTTCTGGTGTATTCTAATGAAAGTCTGTTAAAATTAGCTGGATGATAATAAAACAGTTAGAGGGAACTGGAGGCTAGAACTGAGTGAAACTTGCAAATATTGCTTAAGTGGGCATAAATGGAATGAATAGGTGAAATTTTAAAAATTTTTAAAAAGAAAACCTTGAAAGCACATTAAATTGTGTGTTGTGTAAACATGTTCTTTAATATTTTTATTTATATATTTATTTCTATATACTCTATATATTTATTTTTATAAACTTTTTTTTTCAAAAGATCCAAAATTTAAATGATTTATTGCTATTATTCTCCCCTGCCTTACATGAATGATGATATGGGAACAAACCCAAGTGTTGTGTTGCTGATTGCTAATGCTCTCCCTGATACAGTTTTGTCAATTGATCCCTTTTCAGACTATGCCAAGACCTAGCACTTGGGCTGGACTGCCCTAGGGCCCACATCCAGAGGTGAAACTGGTGAGAGGGCACCACATCTGATCTGTCACCTATAGCTGTATACCAGTATCCTAGCAAGGATTTTGCCATTATCTTTTCCATGCCTGCATACAGAGTATATAATGCACATCCTCAGTTTCAAGCACAAAAACATTCTGATGGATTGCAATTTTTTCTTCATATTATGTCTTTTACTCTAGACTTAAAAGAATTTAAGAAAACAGCAATTAAGTCTATATGGTAGCCATAAAGCTACCATACTGAGGCTGGAGGAGGCCCACAGTCATCAGTAGTACAGATGTGGCCAGTTTGTGCCTTGAGATAATGGTGTCTTGCCTGTTCTATTGTTTATTTCTTTACATAATATTCCTTTTGTAAGCAGATATACTCACTGTAAATTGTGTTCTCAGTAGTCCTTTCAAAAGGTTTGGCATTCTTCCATTAAGAAGTAGCCAGTAGCAGGATATTCAAATCTTATGAAAGGCTTTAGATAAGAAATAAAAAACTGTCACTAAAGCCAGTACAAAAAAAAAAAACCTCTTTCTTATTTATTGCTATGAAATGGAAAGTGGCTTGTAAGCAGAAAGTGCATATATAAAACAATCCTTCCAAAATTAAGACTTCTTTTTTAATGTACTAGCAAAATTACTTCTCTTTAGTAGACTCAGAAATAAGCAGTATCATATTTAATAACATATTTTGCATTTCAAACTCTTTTAAGGAAAGATTGGGAAAAAAAAACAAAATCTATCACATTTTATGAATAGAATATAAATGTGAAACTCCCTACTTTCATTTTATTACTAGTTGTTTCTCCTGTTGTCCCACATTAACAAATACATTCTGCCAAAAGAATTTGAGGAAACAAAAGAATTCAGGAGAAAATTGTCCTCTTATGGAACATAGGCAGAGTGGAATGAGCTTCTGCAAAATTGTGATACTCTTGTTATTCTAAATGAGAAAAAATGTTCTAATATGGACTCAGAAATACTTTGCAGAAGGTCTTGGTAAGATCTGATCTAACCCAAAACACTGGGTACAGTTCGAAAAGAGATGAAACTAGAACTGATGGGAATGCTCAGACAGGGCCAGGAAAAGGGAAAAGAAGGCATGCAGAATTAGGCTTATTCAGTCTAAACTGAAAACATATATTTATTGTCTATAAAAGAAAGAGCATATGACGGTGAATATTAGAGAAGGAGAAATAGCTATTTAAGCTACTAGTTAACACCAAAGGAAGAACAAAGAGGTAAAGTTAATTATAATGGTTTTAGGTTGGAAATTAAAAGATTAATGATAAGCTTTTCTATAACTATCTTCTAATGAAAAAGTAGACAGAAAAATATTATTTAATATATTCTTTTTAAATGGAAGTTAATAGTGCTTTTTTAATATTTATAGGACTATTTTATAATAGGAAAGAGTCAACTGCAGCGATTCCAGGGGTCACTGCACTTCAGTCTTCATTTCCAAGCCATTAAATGACAAAGGAAAACATATTTTCAGGGGCAGAAGAGGAAGAAGAGGACTTCATTGGTGACCTGTGAGAATACCAAGCTTTATAGAGCAGGATTCTTATTTCCAAACCATGGTAAGAAAGGAAAGACTTAGCATTTCTCCATGTTTTTAGTCTCTTTCTGTTTAAATGAGTTATTCAGTTCATAACCGAATGAGTTATTCAGTGAACTGTTCTGAGGATGGACAGGATTGATGCACAGAATTTGAGCAATGTCCTAAAACAGAGCAGAACAGTTCAACTCTCATTAGCTCTGCTTCAGATTCAAGTCTGGATTCAATAATATTTGGGGCACAAACCTGAATGTGATTTTTCAGAGAGTTCCTCCTGCTCCAGCACTGTCATCTCTTCTCCTCTCGCCTCCTCCATCTCTTCTCCAAGAGATTTTGACAAGCAGAGTCAGCTCAGGCTCATCTAACTCGGAAACCACTTTTGGGGCTATGAAGTCCATGGTCACGCCAATTTTAACAGACATCAATTTTAACAGCTACATTACATACTGTAAATATTTACATACAGATATATATGCATACTGTAGATACATATCAAGAAACTCAGTGCTAAAGTAAACAATAGTTTATGCAGAAGATTTCCACAAGGTGGGGATGCAGTGATGTTTCGTATCAAGAATTTCCCTTGTACAGGGTTTTATAGAATAGAAATTTTATCTTACAAGTCAGGGATTTAAATGAAATTTTCATAAAAGCATAATAGCTTTTTTCAGGATAATGCACGATACAGTAAGGATTGTTTTAATAACTTGAATAGTTTAATCCTACAGTTTATTAACTGCTGATCCTGAAAGCATTCCATTCAATATTCTTCCTTTTGTTTGATTTAATATTTATTGCACTCTAGGTTTTATAATTATGGAAATATATTCTTGTTTCTGAAAGTAGAAGTTTGTCTTGTAATGCTGAAGCCAAATAAGAATAGATGTTGCATCATAATATAGGAGGTTAAATGTAAAAAAAGAATAAACATAAATAAAATCTAAGAAAATTATGGAATAGATATAATAAAACGTTTGGCATCTTCATGCTTTTTTTTACTGTAATTCTTTGTCTACTACTTATATTTGGTATTACTGATATATTAGAAGGGACATGAATGATTTCAGAGCTGGTACTCTTGCTCTTCTAAAAAAAGATTGTACAAGGCTTTTGCTTATTAAAGCGGAAGTTAAACTGTGGCTTAATCATGAACTACATGTAATTACATGAGGAAGAAAAAAACTGATGCTATTAGAACCAGAGTTCTAATCGAAAATGTTATTTTAACTGTACTGTGTTTATGTGGTTAGAGATGGAAGATCCTGCTCATTAGACTAGTCTACAGCTGATTTTAAATCAAATGTTCAAGCCTGTATCAACAACATGCTTATAGTAAACAGTATGCGTATTTTTCAGGCCTGTGTTTCAATGCATTAGCTACATGTTTAATTTTGAAGATATTGATTTTGATCCTCTGGACAACTGGACAATTCTATATTAAAAAAAAAATACTATACAATTTCGGGAATTCTTACTTATGATGGAGGTTCACTGCAGATAGTACTGTAATTCTTATTATCAGTAAGACATAAATACATTGATTAGAGCTATTTAATTGCACACCTTACTAAATAACACTTACTAGCTTTTAGCACTTCAGTTAACATTATTGGGTCATTAACTTTGATACAACAGACAAGTATAATTTAGCTGTAATAAGAAAGTAATAAAAGAATAGCTTGTGCACTATAGGACATTTCAGAATAGCAATAAAGTCTAATGAATTCTGTTATTCACTCTTTCCTTTTAAAGATTGAATTTAGATGATGCTATCAAACATTCTGATAGTGAAGCAGAGCAGATAGGCAGTCTCTTGTCCTCATTTGGCATTTGCTGTTTGTTTTCAAGTGATTAGCATGAGGATTTAGAAAATAAGCCATTTTACCAACCGTCATGTAGATGTGGTTCCCTGATGACAATATTTTGAATCTCATGTGAAACCTAGATTGCTCCATCAATGAAAAATGAAATAGCCACATCCTTCTAACAACATTGTTTTGTAACACTATAATAAAAGCAGCTTTTGGACCTGTGCTCATGTCTGTGTTATGAGGCCAGGAGGCTGTGTGAAACCCCTGCACTAGGCTGTTTGGCGAAAGGTGACCTTTTTCTGCCTCATCAGGCAACTTCAAATTAATGCCTGACCTGCCAGGGCGCTGCAGATGCACATCAGATCTGTCTCCATAGGGAACTTGGGTGCAAGGCTGTTCATTTCATGAATTTCAAAGCACCTGAGGCACCTGGACTCTTCCCTCTGCCAAGACAGTGGCACCTTTTGGCACACGCACTTCTAGGAGTTCAGGTGCCAGCAGATGTCTGAGGCACTTCCAAGGTTAGAGCCAGACAGCTACGTTTCGCTCCATCTTCGTTGTTTTGAATTACTGTCTAAGTAAACTAGCAAATGTTGTAGTTACAAATGTCATACACGTTGTAGTTATAACTTGGTGAAAAAAGACGTGGGTATGACTTCTCATTTCATAACTTAGTTGCTGTCAGATGCTCATAGAAATAGAGTAAGGGGAAAACACTGTTTCCTGTCTCCCAGCAAACTGGGATTTTCATCAGATTTATCATACATATTGCTCAGGAAAATCAAATATAACTACACAAATGACTGGCAATGCTCTTGTCCTTAACAAATTCCCTGCCAGACCCACCAGAACACACACACACACACACACACACATCTTCTCATTCATATAGTTCACTGACTTACTTCAAAGGGAGACTCCTTGTGCCTTGCATTATCTTTGAAAAGTTTTCATGGTACTTTCATGTGATGGTCTTTCAAAACTTTTTAAAAAAAAAAAAGGCAAACAAAAAGAACCTTTGATATCAAAGGTTTGCAGAAAGCCAACATAACATGAGTTACAAAGGCCAGGCCCTTCTCTCATGGGCAGCCAGCCCACAGAAACTCTTTTCCATGATAAACTTTTCTCTTGAATTCAGGAAAACTTTCTAGGAAAGTCACTGGGAATTTTTTGCCATATCAGTCATTGAAAGATTGGCCCAGTGCAGCCACAAGATGTCATTGCGGGTCCATTATGACAATCACTGTTACGGTTGTAAAAATCAAAATATGTGTCCTAACATAAATAAGAAAACATGAATAATTATCTATTTCACATACAATAAAAATATAAATTATTTTACCAAACATTCCCTAATGTTTTGCAATATTTTTATAGTTTTTACCTATTCATCTTGAAATACAGGAAAGTTACATACACAGGATCTTTACGTCAGAAATTCAACACTGCTACCGTCTGTTGCGGTAATAATTATTTTGGATGAGATGATTCATATGCTTAGAAGAGGAAAACCAAACAATAAATAAGATATTCAAAAAAAGAATATGGAAATTCCAGAAATCCCAGGATGCTTAAAAGACTTAAAACATTCTTTTTGCAGTCTTGAATTTTTATTATTCCTTCTAAAGGGACCCAGCACTTAAAAAAAAAAAAAAAGATTTGTTTTATACTGTATGTAGCTCTTGAAAGCAGAGATTGACCTTTATGAGGCTGCCATAAAGACATTTTTTATGACTAACATGATTTTTTCACAACATATGAACTTTAAGCGATACAATGGATATTACTGAAATTATTTTCTGCTACATTATGATAAAATTTTCAAACCTAGGAGCCTTTAGTTGATTTTGAAAGTATCTAAAATTACTTGTGAGCCAAAGAACTTGCAAAGGGGCTCAGGCTTTTTGATGGACAAGCAATTGATCATCATATAATCTATGTGCTACAATATTTCTATTTAAAATTTAAATGTCCTTCTCATTATAAAAATTTGATGACCCACCTAGAGTACTTGGGAATGGCAGGTGTATAGGGCATGGACGGTGAGTATCCAAAGAGCACAGAAAATGTCAAAGACTGACTTAATTTGGCACCTTGCAGAGAGTTAGGTACCCCGTTTTGTGACTCGAGGCAATATAACTCTTTTGAGATTCACAGTCCCTAGCTATTACAGGGGGCTAGTACTATTTGTCACAAAAGCAAACAAACAAAAACATACAAAAAAAAAAAAAAGTATTTCTCTGAGATTTAGGAAAACTACTTTTTCTCACCTGTTGGAAAATGCCTTGTCAGAAAGATATGTACCTGGAAGAGTGGGAATGGTGAAAAATTGTCAAGCATTTCTCTGGAAGCAGTTCCAGTTTCCAAAATGATATATTTGTAAGGGAATAATAACATAGCGCAGCCTTTCACTCAGAACTGAGTAAAACTTGAGTCCGATACCTTGCCCTAGGAAATAGGAATATCTATAATGGAAAGTATTATATAAAGTTCACCACTGAGTTCAGCGCTGTATAAAGGTCGCTGTTTCCAGTATGCAATTCAGTGTACACTGGGGGGAAAAAAAAAAAGATTTGAACATTCTACAGAGTCTATATTTAATACGTTAATTCAGAATATCTATTTGATCGTTGCTTTTATCTATAGAGATTTGTGCTTACTATAAAGCTAGGCTCAAAACCCACACCTGGGATGTACATAGAATACTTCTGAGAAGCAGTCTTTTGGCTCTGGTATCACAGACATTTCTGATCTAATTACTGTACAGTGAGAGTTTGATCTAGATGGCACTGCTGTTCTTCCTAAATCTGCTCAAGTTCTCTTCATGAATGACCCAGGTTTTCATTACATCTTTAAGCCATTTGCAATAACTGAATGATCCTTATTTTCTGTGATCTGCCTTCTGAGTACAAGAATTAGGGAAAAAATCAATAGGGACCCTTATTTTTAAATATATGCCTTTTTAATAAAATAATTACATACTTGTTCAGCATCTCATATTCATTTTATGAACATCAAAGAAAATTAGCTTGGATATGTTAAAAAGAAATATTACTGTGAAAGCAAAAATGCAAGTAATACTTTTATTATTTGCAGTAATGCAATTCCCATGGCAGTGATGGGATTAAGATATGGTTATTGTTGTTCCTTCCTGCGCACAGAAATGCTATCCAGAGAGTGGTAAATGGTTTTAGCACTAAGGAGTATTTTTGCTTTCACCATGAAAAGTCCTTTTATGCTTTTTTTGGACAAGGCTTTTGCAAGAGCTAATGATTTTCATATATGACAGATCACACTTTTTTTTTGTTTAATTTATAGAAATCTGTCAGCAGGGCAGAAAGCAGTATTTTTAGAAAGAGTGTGGATCAAAACTCTCAACATAGGACACTTTATAAAGATGTACGACTAGAATGTTAAAATACATAAATAGACATTTAGTGGTGTGTGGAACTGAAAGCAATGACTGGATATTTTAATTAAACTTTGCCTAGACATCTTGCAGACTCCAGAGGAAAAAAAAAAGTCACTACTCATTTTAGTCTTTTATTCAGTTGCAATGCTTTCATTTAAATTTATCAATAGAAATTTTATAGTCCAGTGGGAGCACAGCTGGTGGTTTACAGCCTAATCCTTGTTAAGTTTTGGACTAGATGATAAGGATTTGTAAAGTGTCTTAGATAGGAGAATAATGAAGTCATCAGAAGACAGTAGTCATTTTACAGAAAAACTGTTCAGTGAAAACATCTGAGAAAACTCAGGATGGGAAGAATGTACAAATAACAGTTTCAAAAGACTCATTGTTGTGGTAGTAACTCCTGTTGCTAAAAATGATGAGAAATAGGATGGTGGCCGACACTGATGTTGTGCCAATTGACATATTCAATGCAGTGGTGTTGAGAGAATTGTTGTGTTGAAAGTCTCCCTCCACATAATCTTCAACAGTAGAAAAACATGCAAGGAATAAAAAAAGGAAATCAGAAGGCCAGTTCGTATGCATTATGCTGCAGTGCACTCACAAAGAATTGAAAGCTATGTCCCTGGATTGTTCACAGAAGTTGGAGAAATGTTCTAACATTTTTTTTTTCACTTCATTCTCTTCCTGATTGGATCTGATTTTATACATAAACATATATATGGCAGGCAGCACTGTGGAGTCCGTATGTTGAATCAAGGCACTATGTTCTATCCTTAGGTACTGTTTCACCACTATGGTAGTGTTGCTATTTAAATAATTACATGCTTTTTTTTTCATTTTTTTAAATTAATTATTGTATTTAGGTTCAGCTGAAATTAATGTCTTTCCTTTTGTGCATAAAGAGATATATTGCTCCCTGTCCTCAGGCAGTCAGTTAATAACTTTCTTTAAAATATAAAGCTGTAGTGAAATAGTTCTATGTGTAAATAATTACATATGTAAATAGTGAAATAATATAGTCAATATTTTAACACATGTGGCACTGACCTGTATTCTGATTCAAGATTTTTCAGCTGGGAGTACAGAGCATAAGCTGAAGTCCTTTTTTTTTTTCTCTATATGATTTAGAACAAAATTGAGACAGAGATCCAACAGGATTCTTCACCTCAGAGCCACATATTAAAGACTGATTTACTTCTGGCATGGCTCCTTGAGTTTCTTTGTTTGGTTGGTTCTCTTTACTAAACTGACGTGTCAGCCTTTCTCAGGTTAATGTATTTTCCGAATAGACAGGAGCAGATGGCTCAAGCCAACAGTTTTGGACCTGCTTGCTTTATTTTAAAACATGTAAACAGTATCAGGCCTTCCCTGAAGGAAAAAAAAAGGAAAAAAAAGGAAAAAAAAAAAAAAAAGCTTTCCGAATTAAATCCAGCTGCTTACAAACAAAACTTTGCCACTGTCCTTTGTCATTTCCATCAAAGACACAGCATCTCCACGAGTATGCTTCCTTCTGTGGTCCACTGAAAGTACAATCTGCACTGGTCTGAGCTGGGATGAACTATGTTAAAGGCCTCTATTTGTTACAGAAACACCATACTTATAAAAAGAAACATGGAAAACATGTATAGGGAATTTATTAAATAGCATTTAAGAAAGGTAATATTCCTTAATGGATTAGTTGCAGTAGCAGTGACAGATAGCAATACAAGAAATACTGTTTTTATTATTTGAGATTTACATAATGTCAAAAAAGGCATGCCTTTTTTGGTCATGAATAGATGAAAACGTATGAATACACGAAGGCTATTTTTAGCCATCAAGCGTCCTAAAAGGCAACAAGTTCAATTCTCCTTGAGTACAGTGCAGAATTTTGGTTCCTTATGTTTCATTTGAAGACTCTAGAGAGAGAAAGAGGGAGAAACGAGCAGAATATGGAATGAAGGGCAATCGCTTACATAAGCACACAGGGTTTTTTTTGTTGAAAATATGCTAGTTAAGGTAAAAAGGAGATGCCTCTGGAAGCTGTCAGTCTCCCTCCTTAACCTGTGCTAGAAACACTTGAAGATCCTTCTCACCGTTCTAGTGCTTTGCTCTCCACTACACTGCGGATAAGCTAGCGTTACTAATAGAAATATTATGCTAATCCCTAGTGACATTCTATATACATGAATGTCTGTATTTTTAATGTGAGAATTCAGCCTCTGCAAAATTGGAATACTAATAATTTGTCTCAGTTCAAGACCTTAACTTTAGTCCCATATGCAAACCTGCAGATAATCCTCTATCTCTTAGGAAAATAAAGGTTAAATGAAACTCTTCTTAGGTTCTAGTTTAACATTTTGATACTAATGAGGATCCAAATTCTCTAAATTAAAGGTTTGATGTTGACATTTCATTAGAAACTTTCCCACCTGTTGTTTCCTGCATATGCATTTTGGACATTTTTTATCCTATCAAATGATGAAATATCAAATTATGTTTCTTGTTTGCCTTATGCAAAAACTAGTCATGTCTAGAGAAGAAGTTGGTCACTTGGGACATCTGTGGTAGCATATATATCTTCAAAAGTGTATGCCTTAAAGACACAGTCGTTTAAACATGGCAGAAATAAACATTAACACACTTTACACTATAATACCACAAGCTCCTTCCTAATCCTTTCCTGAAGTTTTGCATTTAAACAGAGCCAAACTTAAAGTAGTGTTAGGAAATATGCAGTGAAAGGAAAAATAAAACAAGAAATGAAGATAAAATCAATAACCAAACTGATACGGAGTGACTAACACAAGGTAAATATGAGCAATTAAAAAAAAAAAGAGAGATTTTTGACATGGTAGTCTCTAGTGCGATGAACATTTTGCTAATTTTTGAATATGGACAAAGCAACCAATAGCCTGGATGTTCTTACTTATGTTCCAAGTAGAAACTATATTCTGTATTTCTATATCGTTGAGAACAAACATACAGAGGATAAAGAGATAAAAAGAAAGAAAGCACCTTAAATTATTTTATTAGGTTACTGTCTGCACCATTTCCCATACAGCTTGTTAAATGGGTATCATGTGAAGCATATGAAAGAAGGAATTCTTTTTTCTATAAAATATTATGCAGCAACTGGTTAAGAAACCATGAGGGAAGCACACAATAACAGTTTAAAGATGTACAAAAAGACATTAAGATACCTACAAGGCATACTCCTGGAAAAAAATGAAATCTAGGAGGCCAGCAGAGAGAAGTGTTGATGAAGCACTCTATTTAATAGATTTTTATTGCACACATGTACACACCACTGGCCGAGAAAGGAAACACATAAACACACACTGAACTACAAGCCTCTGATAAATAAAAACTTTTTTTTTTCCAGCACTTATAAAGTAAAGAACAAATATCTCTTTCCGCATTGCAATATCTGAATTAGTCACAGACATTGCATTATGCATTCAGATTAGAGCAGAACTGAATTCAGCAGAAATGGAGAAAGAAGCCATAGAATTTTAAGCAGTTCCATGATACTGCACCCTCTGTGGTTGCTGTGAAGATTTGCTATCTACAATGAATAATACATTGCATATGATTTCTTTCATGGAATTATAGGCTATCTAATGAAAACTGTGAAGGAGGTTACAATTCTACCTGCATGAAGTAAACCAAAAAGAAAGAAATAAAAAGCTAGCTATATCATTATCTAGCTAAATTGTATCAACACTAACAAAAGTACAAAGCAGCTTATTATTCATTCTCTTAGTTGCCACTTATGTTCAGTTTGAAGACACAGCATTAAAAATGTCACATTTCCCAGGAGGTTAAAAAAAAACACTTTGCAACACACAAAATCAAAATATTAATTTATTTCTATACTGAAGAAAAAAGATGAATGATGAGATGTCATAATACACCACTAAAAGCTCTGCTACCCACTCATAGCACAAGGGCACATAGTATTGACTTTACTTGTGTCCTTCTTTGCCTTTTTTTCTTCATTAACTTTCAAATTGGGGAAGACTTTGTTCGACTGTATTGTTGCATATTACAGTTGACACTTGTAACTTTGCCTGGGAAGCATGGGTGGTGTGTGCATCTCAAAAATTGTGAAGTGGCAAAATTGTGAAGTGTCAGGGAAGTAAAATTAAGAAGAATGTCTGTTGAGCTTAATGTGAAGACTTTATTCATCTGTAAAGAGCTGAATGCTCTCCAGCTACTCCTTTGTATACCTGCAGAGTAGCAGAGAAGAGAATACAACATATAATATCCATCTATAAGGTTTACTGAAAATGGCTATTCTATTGCTCCATGATCTAGAAAGCTGGAAGAGTGTCTTCTTATAAGGCATTGGCATAAACACTGTTTTATCCTGAGCGACTCAGCAGAACTGCATGTTCAGGTACTTCCTTTAATATAAAGATTATTTATTGCTCTGTTTTTATAAATGATATAGTAAGAATAAAGTATGCAGTACTTTGAAATGACATAAGGAATCAGGACTAAATGAATGACAAAACTGAACGATTAAATGGTTAAAAGCCAAATTTTGTGCCTTGTTTCCCTTCTTGCAAATACATCACATTGTGCCTTCTGATTCTGCTACCTGTTGGATCAGTGTACTCCAGAAATACACTGAAATCACCACTTAAACAGGGATGAGCTCAGATTCAGACTTGTAATATTCAAATGAAGAGACAGAAAAAAATCCTAACTATTTCATTTAAAATCACTCTTTGCTTCCAGAGGGTTGTAAATAAAACCCTGCTTTGTAACCCAGTCACTGTGCTCAGTCGTCACGCTTCACAAAGTTTACTATGTGCTGTAATTGATTTGAAAATATTTGGTGATTGTTTGTCTACACGGACAGAATATTCTGCCCAGGGTAATGCCTTTGCTAAAGTGCCTCGGAAGCAGCCTTTCATCATGTCACATTGCCAGTCACGTAATATCTGGGATTATGAAAAGCATTTCTGCAGACTTTATGGTGCAGGAAATTGGGAAGTTTCTTATTTTGCAGGGAAAATGTTTCCTGAAAAGGCCTAGCTTTGTTTTTAAGTGACCCTACCTTATCATCCTTCCTTAACTGCAGTTATTTAGGTGGAGAAAAATACTAGTAAATGCTCTTCTGAGCATTCTATTTTCCAAATGATCTTTAAAAAAGAAAAAAGTGGTTTTTTGTGTGTGTGTGCAACACAGCCATTCATTTCAAGATTAAAAAAAAAAAAAACAAAAAAAAACTGATTATGGTTACCCGAAAAATCCAGAGTTCCTGAACCTGATTGTAGGAAGGATTTAGTGGAAATTACATGAAATTGCTGAAGCAATTCTCCAGAATGATAATACCTAATGGGTAAGGAGAGTATCTCACGTCTGCAGGCATCTTATTTTCTAGGGCTTCTAAAGCAACTGGTTCATGACTCCTCTGCTGGTGACATTGAGAAGACATAAGTATTTGTCTTTATAGCTGAATAGTGTATTTGGTACTTAGAATTCTATAAAGAGATGTTGTCTGCTGTATGAGCAGTTAAAATGAAAAGGGAGTACATCTGAGGCCAAATGCTGCTATATAACATGCTGTCTTTATGTACTTTCTGCTTGCATAAGGAAATTCATTAATCATGTTGCTCCTAAATAACATTTAAACTTCAGTCCCTAAAAGTACATCATGAGCTACTGCGCACCATGAAGAGCTATGCTGTTGGGTAGTTAAATGATTAATTTTCAACAGAAGACATGAGGAAAATTTCATAAATAACTTAGAGTTAGCACTGGATGGCTGATCATTTATACTACTGTAAATTCTTATATTACTATAACATAGTATATGTTAAATCATGCTTCCAGGCATTAAAACTATTATAAAAGAAATCTTTTTTTTGTATATACATGATATATGTGTGACATATATGTATGCACATGAACACCCACACACACACCCACGTGTAGGTGCACAAAATATTGGGTAAACTCTGGTTCTTTCTTTAGTATTGTGTTTTCTGAAACACTTTGTAAATGGTCACAAATGGGATACATTTACAATCTCTATGTAAGACCTTAGTTCTAAAACTTTATGTAGTTAAAAAGCATAACTAAATGTTTCATGCAGCAAGTTTAAAACCATGTGGATGCTGGTGCATATCTAGTACAAGGAGTACAGAAACGCAGCTAGCTCCCCCTATTCCAGTATGAACTAACACAAAGATATTTTAAATGGATTGTGCTTCCTAAGAGCAGCTTGTTTTTCTCTTTTTGTGCCATCAAAGATGCTCTCCTTTCACTTTGAAACATTCATTTGCCATGCAAGAGGCAAGACGAGATTATGAAAAGGAAGGAGGCATTTGGAAGGGCCAGCTGGGTGACATTAATGTAGCAAGCAATACCAGCATTTAATGAGATGTTGTTACTACACAGATTATTTTCCATGATGTCCCATACCCAAAAGAATCATATCCTTCCCTCTTCTACAAAGCTCCCCTTGTGTTTTTATTGGTACCTTACTTTATATTATTCACATTCATGTATTTTACTAACACACATTTTATTATAAAACAGTCTCTTATCTCTATATATTCTCTAATCACTTATTCTTTTAAGTCTAATATTTTAAATTTATAACAATTCAGGAGTTTTGTTTCTTCAAGAACTACTATTGTTTTCTAGGTCTCTGTTGCTTTTCCATGATATGCGAATCCATAGAAAAAAAGTGAAAAATGTGTAGCCTTTTACACTTAAATGAAGACTTAAATGAAAGTGAGGTTTCTTATGTGGCTCTAGTCACAGTGTCAGACTGCTCTTCCTAGAGCAGCAGCTACAGACATAGTGGTAGAAGCAATTCTCCAGGAGTTTTGCATAACACTAGCAAGTATTTTTTCATCTCATTATAGCACTTCTTTGCAGGAGTTTATGCGTGGAAGTCTCTCTTGTTCTGATTAGACGAGTTGCTGTGAGCACTGACACCACGGCTCTTTGAGTTTGAAATTCCCTTTTGCGAGCGTAACCACCATGCAGGCCTTCAGAGACAGCAATGTTGTTGACATACGGCACTCTGAAAAAATATCAAGGATTTCTACTCTTCAAAAAGATATTGGAAAACACTGTAGTACAGGGCTTTCAACAAACAGACTGCAGGTATAAAACATACATAGCAGCAAAACACAGGACACATAATTCTAGATCAGTAGTTTTCCTTTCAGAACACTGTAATATATTTTGCCTGCCTGGGCCTTTATTGCTTTCATATTATTCAGTTAGCAGCTCAGGGATACACTGAGTCTCTCAGCATATAGCAGAGAACTTCCAATCTGCAAAAAGGAAGTAACATGAAGGGCTTTTTCATTTATCTTTTCTTGATGTTTCCTATTCCTATCTATGTGATAGGCATAGCCTTGACTTAGTTTGGCTCTACTTTCTTGCAAGCATCTATGTGAAAAAATGAAGAAAAAAGTCTTAACGTTCTAAGAAATATGCCTGTTTCCTCATTTCATTAAGCATGTCATCACACATTTTCACTAAGCATTAACGTTCATTATTTCATCAGCCTATCTTGAAGCTAATCATGTATCTATAAATGAAGATGGTCAAATCTTTGTTACAGCTACAAAAAAGCAGCATTTACATAATAGTTTAACATACAATTCAGACATTTTCAGACATAGTGTAAGAATTTGCTACTCCACTGATAGGCAAAGCCAAGTGACATGTTTTTGTTCAAATAGGTAATTACCTCAAACTATAGTTCATGTTGACTGAGAGTATTTGCATATTTCAGTTGAATTTGTTGAATATTTTTGGGGAGTTCTCATCTCCCTCCTTTCCCAAAGGAAACAATTTTATTGAAATATTTTATTTAAGCATTTAAAAAATGCAAAATATCAATTTTTCTATTTCAATTTTTTTAGAAGCTAAAATATATCCACATTTAATATAAGAAAGGAAAAAATATCAAAAAAAGAAATGAAACACTGTTTTGGATCAGAGACAACTTTTTGTCCATCACAAACTACTTTTTTTTTGGAGGAGGAGGAGTAGAGAGGGGGAAGAGTATAAAAAATCTTTATTTGGTTGTCAATTTTCTTTTTGACCCATGAAATGCACAGTGAGTTCAGTCTTTGCACAGTATTTCTTGCACCCTTTTGCGCTAAGTGTCAATTTGCTGGTATGGTACTAAAACTGTCGAAACAAGGCTGATTTTGTTTCATTGGTGGCAGCTGAACCTACAGGTTAGAATTGGCTTTTCCCTGGAAAAAGCAGCAGAGTGATTCTGAACAGGAAAAAAAATGCAGTGGCAAATTGTCCTTTTCTTTTTTAAAAAAAAGCATTTTGTCATTGGATCAGTCCCAGCATTACAAAATATTGATCTTTGCCATGCGTATTTCTTAATTATAGAAGAGTCGGGGCTCTCTCTCCCACTTGTGGTTCACAGTAGAGATGGTGAGCGGTCGAGCAGATGTGATCACTAATTAAATTGAACTCTGTCAATTGATTCAGGGCAATTATAATTCTATCAATATATATGCAAAACTATAGCAGTAATTTAGAAAAATCTGAACATGAGAGCAATTTTTCCAGAGAAGTTGCCAGTGTGAGTGGCCATGTGGCACATTCTCCAAAATTGCTCTGCTTTCAAGCTTCAGACTGGGTGTAATATGCAGCTACATCCAGGTGGCAAATATCTACTTCTGGTAGTGCTTATTTGGTTAGTGACTTTGTAAGTGACAACAGCTAATTGAAAACAGGTTGGGATCTCCCAACACACTCTTTGAAATATTCTAAGATTCAATGTCTAATGATTTTCAGTGCTTTGCTTGGGAATCAAGTTGTGGATGGGTTAGGCCCTTTAGCTTAAGGTTGTTGTGTTGAAAAATAATTTTTCATTATATTAATCCTATCTTGGAATTATAAATTAATTAACTTGTGAAATAAGCTTGTTTTTCATTAGTGGCTCTTCTGTCTCTCATTTTATCACTTACCAAAATCAAAATGTTATAGGAATATGGAGCTGAAAGAGATCAGCCAGGTCCAGTTCCTTTTAATCATAGACTACTATCGAAGAAGTTTTTTTTTTTAGGAGAGAGGAGAAAAGGAAGAAAAAGAGAAGCAGCTATTGCATGAGAAATAAGTTGCCCTTACTAAGCAGTTATCTAAAATACACATCCTTTCATTACTCAACAGACTTATAATGATGTGTGGAAAGATGACTCATATCCTCCTAATGTGATGTTTGTATGGAAATGGTTTTATATCTTTGATGGTCCTTGTTTTCTATTTTTCTAGTCCTATTATATGTTTTCTAGGATGGGAAACCAAAACTTCACACTCCAGACGCAGATGCACTATGGGTTCATACCTTTACACCATTGTATTTTCTTTGTGTTTGTTCCTTTCTCTATGATTCCTAAGATTTGATTTTTCTTGCTGTTGTGCTGTTGAAGAAATAAGATTTTTTTATAGCAGTTTTTTCTTCTAGTATAAAACACTTGTATCTAATCTATAATCTGAGTTCTGACCAGAATATCCATTACTAAAATGGTTTAGTAACATCGGACTTTCAGGGATCTATAAAGAATTGACTGCTGTAATATTTCAGCAGGTATGACAGTAAATTGGATCTAGAGGATGTGGGAGTGTTTGAATTTACGAAAGATAGTGCTTTGATAGCTCTTTTTTATTGCATTGTGGGTTTGTGCTGCCATTGCTACTGTTAGACATTATACTACTTGTCACTGCTATTTCTATTCTATTTATAAAAATAAATAGCATTGTAGCTTTTCAGTAGATGGACACAGATGAGAAAGCATGTCATCTCAGAGTACTTGTTAATACAAGAAAACTTTACTTGCGCGACAATTTTTTCCCCAGCAGATGTCCTATTGCTACAGAATGCATTACTGTGAACTACTACATTTATTAACAATTAGTTTCCAAATAAATTAAGGCATAATTCATCTTAAGCCAATGATATAATATCTTAAATATCACATAGAGTGATCTTGTGGAGTTTGTTACTATAAGAGATTTTCAAGAGAAATATTTTGAATTTTTAATCTAGGTATTAAATAATCCTATATTTCTCTCTCTATATAATAATATTTCTGTTCCCATATTCATTTTAAATAACTATCTCTTCCTTGCAGCTGCTCGATTTCCCATCACATAGTCTGAGGGATCAGAACTACTGTTTTGTTGTAAGTCACAATAACACTGCTACAGTCCCAAAACAGACAATGTGGCTTTTAGTCTCATCATACTCAAGATATATTATTGTTCTACTGAAGCAGATTAGCTGTGAAAAGCACCAGGGTTCCTTTGTTATGTTACATCATGTTTAATATTATAACAACATGAACAAAAAAGAATGATAATCTGTGTATCCTGATCTTATGCTAAGTAAGATTTGTAAGATTTGCACTTATCAAGAGTTCATGCAACTAACAGATAAGCATTGTCCTCCTACATCAATTTTTTTTTTTTTTT